>VXAD01002022.1:304921-493341 GCA_013399195.1 Dicrurus megarhynchus
GGGCCGGTCCCTGTCCCCGCGGCGGGGCTGCGCTCTGCCCGCTCGGTGCCCGCGGCGGGTCGCGCGTGTGCCCGGCGGGGACCCCGGGCAGCCCCTGTCCTCCCGCGCGTGTCCGTGTGTGCGCGCAGGGCAGCGCGCCGCGGTGCGACGCTCGCCCGCCTCGAGTGAGGACGGGCTGTCACGTTTCGTCTCCTTTTCCCTCCCCAGGTGCTGCGGGACTGGTGCTCGCCGAGCCGCCACCGACGCGTTTCGTCCGTCCCCCTTCCCTTCTTGGAGCTACGCGGCCTCGGCTGCCAAATGCGCGGGGGGGAGAGACTTTGGCTCAAAATCCCCCGATCGTAAATAGAGAGAAAGCGGAAGGACAGCCACCGCCGAGCGGCCGCGGGAGGAGGGGAGGGGGGCAGCGGTGGTGCTTCTGCCGTAGCCAGGGAGGCTGATGGCGGAGTTTGGCAGCGGTGGCGGCACCGGCGGCGGGGGGCTGCCCTCCTCCCCGGGGCCGGTCCAAGGGAAGGTGGCCTTCAAGGCAGGAGATGGGGAAGGAGGAGGAGGAGGCGGCGGCGGCGGGAGATCCCGCTTTGACAGTGCGGGCAGCCGGGTCTCCAACGGGGACTGTGCCCAGCCGGGAGCCGGTGAGGAGCCGGGATCAGCTCCTCCTGCAAGCCCGGAGAGCAGCAGCAAAGAAAAAGGATTTTCCACCAGTCAACAACGAGAAGGCAAACCCGGCATCCCCCGGAGGAGCAGCATAATTAAGGTAAGAGCTCTTGCTCCTCCCCATCGGGGTCTTTTTCTCTGTGACAGAGGCAGGGAGATGCGGGCGATACATGGGGCTCACAGAGCCTTGGATCTAGATGAAAGGACGGGCGGCTTTTTTCCTTCTCTTTTTTTCCTCCCCCCTGTGATGAGGGGACTTGATTTTTCCTTTGTCAGAAGTGGACAACAGTGAGAGGATGGCTTTGTATACATCCACGCTTGGGGGTAGCGGGGTGTCATGTTTTGAGGTTTATTAAAGCAGAAGGCTCTAACTCCTGTTAGGGAAGGCGAGAGAAACTAGCTGGCTTGTGACAAGACAACATGGGCACCAGCCTGGCAGGGAAAGACATGAATTGTACAGTATGCTTGTTATTTGGGATGCACCTGTGCAGAGCAATTTTGTGGCTCCATTGGCTTGTGTGTGTGACAGGCACACAGCAGGTGATGAGAGATTCGGGATGTCATTGGGCTGGGGGTGGGAGAAGGCATAATAGGGAATATTCTTCTTGTTAAAAATGACAGCTTGTTTAGCAGTAGGCTGAGTTGTACTTCACCTATAGAAACATCTTTATACTTAGCTCTGCATATTCTGAACGCCTATATTTCAGCTTGAAAAGTAGGGGGAGCATCAGTGGTAGAATGTAGCTTGGGCAAAAAGGAGTGGGATTTTTTTTTTTTTTAATGCAGTTATTTCTAGAAATACAGTTGTTTTGGTTTATTAAATCTGCGGTTTCTGAGATATGTGTTGGGCTAGCTTTCCCAACTCCAGGGAAAAGGTTGAGAGAACATAGAGAAATTACTCCAATGGTATAATAGCTGTGTTACCTGTGAAATGAAGCACAACTTCAAGTACTTAAGATCTGAGTTTAATCAAGATCAGCTAGATCTAAATTAAGCTAGATGTGTTGTCTTGTTAGATATTTACATGCTTCCAAAATCAGCTATGGTGGGCTGACCTTGGTGGATGCCAAACACCCACCAAAGACACTGTGTCGCTCCCCTCCTCAGCTGGACAGGGAAGAGAAGATAGAACGAAAGCCTGAAAGGCTCGTGGGTCGAGATAAGGACAGGGAGAGATCACTCAGAAATTACTGTCATGGACAAAACATACTTGACTTGGGGAAATTAATCAAACAATATAGGATAATAAGAAATAAAACCAAATCTTAAAAACACCTTCCCTCCATTCCGCTGCTCTCCAGCGGTGCAGGGGGATGTGGAATGGGGGTTGTGGTCAGTTCATTACATGTTTCTTCTGTTCCTTCCTCCTCCTGGGGGGAGGACTCGTCACACTTTTACCCTGCTCCAGCATGGGATCCTGTCCTATGGGAGGGATCATGAACTTCTCCAACCTGAGTCTTACCCACAGGGTGCAGTTCTTCCTGAACTGCTCCAATGTGGTCCCCACATGGGGTCACAAGTCCTGCTGGCAAACCTGCTCCAGCCTAGGTTTCCCTTTGTCCATAGGTCCTGCCAGGAGCCTTCTCCAGCATGGGCTTCCCACAGTGTCACAGCTTTCTTTAGGCATCCACCTCCTCTGCTGTGGAGTCCTTCATGGGCTGCTGGGGGACAGCTTGTCTCACCATGGTCTTCTCTGTGGGCTGCAGGGAAATCTCAGCTCCGGCACCTGGAGCACCTTCTCCCACTCCTTCACTGACCTTAGTGTCTGCAGTGTTGTTTCACTTGTCTACTGTGCCCCCTCTCTCAGGCTGCAGTTGCTTCCTATTAGTTTTTTTCCCTACCCTGTTAAGTCTGTTATCCCCGGAGCACTGCCACAGTCACTGGTGGGGTCGGCTTGGCTATGCTGGAGCTGGCTGGCATTGGCTGTGTCAGTCATCGGCGAAGCTACTGGCACCTTCTCACAGAAGCCACCCCTGTAGCCCCCCTGCTACCAAAATCTTCTCATGCTAACCCAAGAGACATTCCACCCCTTATCATTAAAATCCACGTCCATCATACAATCTTCACAAATTTCAGTCACATCAAAAAAAAGAATTCCCCACGCCAAAATCAAAAACAACACCATCACAACACCAAACAAAACACACACAGTTCACCACAGTTAGAGCATAAATTCCACACAATCAGTCCGTGATTTGCCTGTTATCTCTGTTGTTCAGTTGGTTGGATGATAGAAAAATGTGTAGGATATCAAGACTAGTAGTGTATTGAAAGTTGTGTTACCGTCTCCTGGACCTTGCTGTAAAAAGCAAGGGGAGAGCAAGGGCAGTGAGCAGTGGAACACATTTGACAGGCTGTACCCACCCTTCCTGTTTGAGCAGTGATGCTGGGTGTGTACGTGTGTGTGCGTGTGCTAAAGAAATTATAACAATGGACAAGAGGCAGCTGAGCTTGGTATTTGAATAACTTAATATTTGCTGGATTTGCCAGTGTTTTATTTTTACAGGTTGGATATTTCTTAAAGCTTTTTTGTTTCTTCTTCAAGAAAGACAGTAGTGTTGTTCGCGGTGTGTACCGTGGTGTTGTACTACTTTGTAGTGTATGATTTAATTATACAGCAACCTTCTGCCTCTCTGGGGACCAAACAAGGTCACACTACCTAGGGATTTGTGATATATTAAGATCAAGAAGCATGAGATAAGGAAATAGGTTTTGAATTACATTTCATGGATACCTGAGTCAAGGTTCTTAGTTTCTACAGAAATTATAGCACTTTGGAATACAAAATTATTCAACTTTCTGCTATTATTGCTGCTGAATACTGTTTTGCAGATGTGAACAGTAGTCTGTGCAGCAGCCAAGAACTGATTACTAAAACTTTGTGTTATCATATGAATAATTATCTGGAGTGGAAAAATGTGACAACACTGCATTTAAAGTTATGTGGTCTATATTTATTTTAGATATGACTGTTTTAATACTTTTGGGAAAAATCACCTGTCTAAATATATTCTGAGTATTATTCTGCCTGCTTAGTTCAGCAGTTCAGGTGGTTTGAATCCAGGTGTGTTGGTGCCTGGTTTTCACTATGAAACCTTCTGGAACATCTGGCATGGGTAGTAAACCTTAAGATGCTTCTTGCCTGCTCTTGCAGAGCAAAAGTCTGTAAAGAGTGGAAAAAGTAAGATGTAATATGTTTTTGGAGAGTGTTCCTGGAGTTTTAATAGTTTATATAGGTAAAACTACCCTTAAAGAGGATACAAAGTAACCTCAGGGAACAGGTCTGTTCCATGCAGATGTAGATTTCATACGTTCATGCAAGACATGACATTGTTAGTTGATCTGTAAATCTAATATCTAATACTTAAATGTTGTGTCTGCCAATTACTGTGTAGGTGTCTGGGTCACAAATGGAAAATTGACATTTGAGTAATAGTTCTAGTTCAGATGAAATCCTTTAGAACCACAGGTTTGTGCATGAAAATCAGGAGCACAGATCCGTATTTTATTTTGGTTTCAGTCTGTGCTTCCATTGGCTGTCTATTTTCATAACTCTGAGAAGAGCAGTTGCTGCCTTTTTTCCCTTTCCTTTCTTACTTGCAGTCTCTGTTCCCTTTTTCCAGTAGCTCCATATTTTTTCTGTCTTATTTGTTTTGTGCACCTGCTTATTTTGACTTTTTCTTTCTTGTTTGGTATAAGATGATGTACTCTTTGAGTCTGAAGTGTCACCTAGGATGATGACAGGTGGTACAGCTGCTCTTACTGGAAAAAGTAACACAGGCTTTATACATAGTAGTTTACTTGGCCTTTCACTCTCATATATCAGCTGTGTTTAGACTGAAAGGATTAAAGATTGTACTCTTCATTTGTAGCAATTTTTATGGAAGAGCCTATTTTATTGCTTGCCTCTGTTGTACCAAATTTGAGGGCTAAAGACTACGTACATGTGTTTATAAAGATTTTTTCAGTTTCTATTTCCTATTCTCTGTATTTATGAGATTCTGATTTTTCAAGAGGCAGTAGTGATGATGCATTGTGCATCCATGGGATTTAGGCTCTTGGATACCTGATTTGTGAACTAATTGATGTGCCACTTGTTTGTATGTAGTGGGTTTTGGGGTCATTGTTTTGTTTTTCCATAATATTTTCCTTGGTGCAGCTAGCTGTGGTTTCCTATTATGTAATTTCCTACAACGTTTCCTATAATATTCTGTGAAATGAATTTACATCTTGCAGTTCAAAGTGGATTTAAGCATCCTGTGAACTTTTCTTAGCTGCTCTGACAGTTGGCAGTGAGCTTGCTTTATTTTTGTGTGAGGTTCCTCCACGCCTTTCTGAAAGAGACTTTGAGGTGGTAGGCGTTTGAGAATCTTTAAGGCAGCAAGTGACTTGTGGTGTATGGGTATGTTTCCTCAGAGCTGCTTGCTTCCAGGGGTGTCCAATAACTGCTTACCGAACCTCATGGTTTCCCAAAGCTATAGACCTAGACAGAAAGAGGTCCAGGGGGATAAATATGTCTCTATTAGGAGACAGGTTGCGGTAATAAAATGAGAAGAGATACACTTAGGAGAGACTGCAGTTATTTAGGAAGGCAGCAGTGAGAAACACGTGGAGAATGGTGGCTTTAGCATTCTGTGAGCAGGAGTGTTTTTTACCAAGATGTGTGTGGAAGCAAAGTCCAGGGTGTTTTTTTGGCATATACCAATACTGATCTCAGTGTCAATAAATTTCTTGGCTGATAACTTAAACAAATTTGTATCTTCCTTTTTTCTTCTGGTCTAAAGGGGAGCTCTGTAAAGTCATGCACTTGCTGAGCATTGTCAACTCCTAAGTTTCAAAGTCTGTGAGAAGAGAGGAACCAAATTTAGCAGGTAGATCCTCTAGGGTATGATTTTCAGCAGAGCTTTGCTTTTGAAACTAAACATATCTTTGCCTTTCTGTGATGGGGTATTTAGATAGCATATGCACCAAGATCTTCTTTTTTCTTGTTGCAATGCCAATATATGTTGCTATCTTGTTCAATCTTCTGGGATCTCTTGTTCATACTGTAACACCCATTTGTATCAGGTGTACAAAATATGAAATATGGAGAATGTTGGACAGTGTCTTCTACAACTATGATTGTTTTAAATGCTTTAATATAAACCCTTTTGCTTTTATGGTAAACTCTAAAGTAGCATTTTCAGTGGACTTAGGTTCTCTGCAGCCCTGAATTATCTTAGCGGCAATGTTTACAAGTCTTCATGGAGGCCCAGGAACAGGTCATGCGTATTTGACTTCCATCTGAAAGAGTATCAAGGAATTAGGTTGCTGGACTCAGTTTAAAGTGTATGAAATTACCTGATTTTCAGTCATTTGTCATATTACAAAGAAACCTGTGTAACGACACAAGTTAACTTGATTAAGCAGTCTTTGACTCGAAGATGCTGAGGTTCCTTAAGTCCAAAGAAAACATCCATGGAGAGGAAAGAAGGAGAAAACTAACATGTGTTTGGTTTACTCATGCCCTTCCCGTTGGAAACAAAATGCTACAGTATCAGCTGAATTCCTTCTGGTTACAGAAGATCTGTGGAAGAAGGATGTGGATGTCCCAGCAGTAAAAGATATTTTGCCCGGAGCACATGGCCTAATTGACACCAAAACTGACAGCACAAAAAAAGCATGTATTTAGGGAAGAAGGCTGTGATAGTTGAGTTCCCATCTAACCTTGGACAGCCATTCAACTAGACAGCCAAAGTGTAGGTTTCTCTGAGAGGCTGTTTCTGGATTTGTTTTTGTTTGTTTCTTAGTTTTTTCTTGTTGTTTTAATGCAGATCTGTCTTATCTCTTTGGTTTGTCAGTATAAGAGACCTCAATAGCTAACTGCAGCTCCATGAATCCTGGAGCTTTCTTTTAGAGGATGCTGTCTCTGTGATTTTTTTGGACACTCAGCTAGATTATAGAAGGTTACCAGCACCTGTCCATATTTATATTCCTTCTCCATCCGCTACTACTGATTGTGTACTGGCTTCCTAATTTTTAAAACGTACAATATTTTTAAAAGAATACTTAACACCATAAAAATCCTATCTTCTGTGATACAAAAGCCGTATGCCTTAGGTATTTGCATAGAGTATCATATATATACATTAGACCTATGTATCAGGCAGTTTACTACTTGTTAACAGTGACACTGTATGTCACAGCCACTGAGTGGGTAGGTTGTGCATTGCGTTTGGTACGTGTTTCTGTTTGTGTGAGTAGTTTCTGTAGACCGCAGTAATCGAAATTTTATTTGAAGATATTTAACACACACAAAAAAAAAAGTTGTTCGTAGAAATGTATACACGAGGATACTGCCTTTACATGGTTTAATTAGCTTATGTACTGTAGCCCACAGAGGGAAGTATTTTTTTCAAATACTGACTTGGAGCAGGAGCTTAATTTGGATGAATTTAGCTTCTCTGACTTCTCTTCTGGAAGAGCTTATCTGTCTATTTCTCTTGACTGAGTAAAGAGCTTGGCTAGTGTGAATGATAGCAACTCCTTCACCCCCTCTGCCCGCAAAACCTTAGACTATCCACAAAACACGTTCAGTCTGTTCAGTGGTGAAAGATTAATTAATGGAATTAAAAATCATTATGAATACCTGATGAGATTTTTACTTATGCCTATTATCAGGCTTGATGAGTGACATGACTAGTTTAGCCTATTTTTAAACTAGGAATTAGAGCAGTGGTGTCCTGCCCATGGCTCACAAATAATACACTGCTCTCATGATTTGATTGCATTCGTGGAAGATTAAAAGAATTTAAACAGGACAAGTTAATTGTGTAGTTTCCCAGCCTTTGCTGGTCCATGGGTGATATTGCCATCAATCCTTGTATTATTTGTACTGACTCTATTAGGGAAAAACCCTTATATAAAATTCACCAATTGTCAATCTCTAAGGGCAAATAAGGTTGGAACACATATTGTAATACTAGTGCATGGATTCTAAATTTTTTATCTTTTCACACAAATGTGAGATTGTGTTCAAAATCTAGAAATCTAAATAGAAACAGAATAGCAGGTAGATTTTGGGGGAGGAAAGGTGTATAGTAATTTATGTGTAATATACACGGAGAAGAGGAAATCATAAAAACGTGATAAAAAATCAGCAAAATATATATATATATATATATATATATAAGAATGTTTAAAAATAGGGCTGGAAGAGACCTCAAGAGGTCAGTCTACTCTGCTCCACTGCTCTGCTACAGGATCAAGTGTTAATAAATTTCAGTATGATGCTTTTTGTCTTTTAATAACCTTTTGTTTGTGATCCTTCTGTGCAGGCTGCTGCCTGATTGTTCCTCTTTGTAATGGGCAAAAACAATAATCTGCAAAAAGCTTGTACTTGTCCTACTAACTGCATTCTAATTATTTCAGGTTATATCTTCAATTTGTCACATTCTTTCTGATTTTAACTTACCTTCTAACATGCATGCTGCTCTTCTTCCTTCACGTAAACATCCTGTTTTAACTATTCTCTCATTTTATCGTACGTGGTACATGATTTTTTTTTTTTGGGGAGGAGGGGGTTTGTTAAGTAGATTGTTGTAGATTTTGATACAAGATCAAATGATATATTCCATGGTTAAAATAGAAATTGGTTATTTGTATTCTTCACCACCTGTAAATTGAGCGATAGGATGTTGCAGAATCTAGTTCAAAAATACAATTTATGAGAAAATATTGTTCCTTCTAAATACATTAAAATAATAGTTGCTAAGTACAAATTGATATTAGTATTATTATTACTGGATTGCAGCATTGGCATGAAATGGGCCCTTTGAAGAGGGCTGGTTTGTTTGTCTTTAAGGAGAGTAAGTAGCAAGTGGCCTCTTTCCCTGTTTTGCAGCTGTGTTTATGAAGACTGTTGTTACTGTTTTACAGTGGATCTTCACATCTGGCATGCCTTTTAAACATGAGGCAGTGCCATCCCTGTACTTCTCCCTGTTGTAGAAGGCTGTGCATGAAGCAGTCCTTTGAAAGGATTGTTGTTCATCCTCTTGACTGCAGTACATCTCTTAATAATCTACTTAACTTGCTTCTTTTCCAGAGCTGTCTGTATAGACTCATCTGTCCTTTGTTTCTGAAGAGGAATGTCCCTGAGTTCACTCACCTGTTCCCTCCTACATCTTGACCTCACAAAACATGAATATTCAAAACAGTGAAGAGTGCACTATAGGGAGAGACTGGAATTCAGCTGTACTGAGGCTCGCAGTGTAAACTGGTACAGCCTTGGGAAAGTAAAATAGCTGTGATTCATTTCTGCCTCTCTTGGGATTCCTTTTAATGTCATTTGGTCTTTTGGAGTAAGTAATAAAATATCCCTGAGTACTTCAGGTTGTATACCATGCTCAGGGATCTTTTCAGATACCAAATATTCACGTTCTGGAAATAAGTGGCAGGCCGACAGGAAGTATCTTTAAACAAACAAAGCAACTCCTTTTCAGAATAGCAGCTGACAGTTTTATAAAATGAACAATGAAAAATAGCAAGATATTAAGCTGGATTTCAAAGTTAACTATAAAAGTCTTTAAGAAAAGAAACTTATTCAGAAGTTTTATTTTGGTATAAGAAATGGATACCTCTACAAGTATATAGCAGATAATTGATATTATGCATATTAGTGTAATGACTGTCCCAATGCCTTTGCTGAAATTTATTAAAATGTTTTGGTATTGCCTTTAAATTATGAGATAATCCGTATTGCAGAAGAAAAAGACCTGCAGCTTTTTTCATAAAAAGAACTTCCACAGAATTGTCAAGATCTTTTTATGGTTGAGTTTCTGTGATTATAACTTTCCCTGCCCCCTATTTTCTTACATTTTTTTCCTTTCTTCTTAGCAGCATTATTATTTTGCTTACACTAAAAAAAGGCAAAGCATTATACAGTTCTGTGTGTGCTTAGGTGTTTTAGCATCTGTGAACATATCCTTTACTGCCCTTTTTAGTGTAGGATAGGAGAGGAAGAATGGTTCTGAAATTCTGCAGCAGCAGAATGGTCTGCACGGGTTTTGTTTTGTGAAGTACCTCTTATGATGGAAAATCCAGGATGCTTTATATATTTCATTACCTAGTTTCCTAGTGTTTGACATTGTCAACTGTTTGTTCTAGCTGCATTCCTTAAAATAAAGTGTAAATGACTGCTTATTTAAAAAGATATAATTTCATTGCTTTGTATTACCCAAGTGTAGTTTGGACTAAAAGGACAGGAATTCAGCTTGTGTTGAAGCTTTTGTTAAGAATATTTTCTTCCTGTTGCTGGGGGTTTTAGGATAGGCAGTTATTTATTGATTTTAAGTAACTCCTGTGAACAGCACAGGAACACAAAAAAAGGCAAGACAGTGACTTTGTATACTCTACCGTGCTTTTCTGTTTAGTAAATTTAAAGCAGAATGAAGCTCTTTCGTGTATGTATTGTAGGAAATGTTAGTTTCTGCGTTGCAGAAATAATGCTTACATTCAGTTGCAATATTGATATGTTTGCAATGTAAATACATACATTTTTGCTACATAAGGCAGGAAAAACTCAGTTGGAAATAAATCACTTCAGGAAATCAGGCTTAATCAACTGAAATGTATTTTGTTGTTTACAGAGAATGTTCCTGAAATATTTATTTTTTTTTTGAGATATGTTGATAGCAGTTTGTTACAAAAAGCCAGTGTAAATTCTAGAGTTCAAGACTAATATTAATGTGAAATGAGAATATATTTCGTCATGGCACATTACTACCACATAGTGGAGAAAGCTAGATCAGGCATAAGTTGTTTGAGTCCGTGTGGTATTAGGTTTTTCTTGCTTTTGAAGAACCACACAAGACCTTTATATGGCTTATTGGATGTACTTCATTTGTTAAACCCAAGTGTCCTTTAATTTCTCGTTGTTCTTCCCGGTTGTAGTAGTTGCAGTGATGTGTTTCACAAGCATTATTTGAGGTTAACACTTTTCAGCTTAAATAATGCGTCCCATGTGCCTCATGCTTGGTCCTTCTTCAGTGAGCAGCCAGCCTGGTCTGGAATCTGCTCTGAGAGTGGTGGTGTAGTGTGGAGGCACTGCATGCTTCCGGTTGTGAGAATTATCTTGTGGTATTTTGTAGATTTAGAAGGATGCTGGGGAAGAATGGATAGTGTTGGTCTTTCACTAGCCTGCTTGGCCTGGATCCGGTTTGTGTCTGTCACCTCACCTGTTGTGTCACCCTGCCTGCTCGTCCCTCCCTTTCTTGGGTCTCTCCGCATCCCTCAGACAGCTTGGCCTTCCTGCTTCAGCAGTGACAGGCTGGCCACACTCTGCTTTTTGTCTGGAACAGCTGGTGGAGGACCTTCTATTCCCAGCAAAGTGCTGGAGCAGAGCAGAACTCTGTGTGCTCTGTGCAGTACTTTGTGTCTGCTTGTGAATCCCCAGAAAAGGAGTGATGAAAAGGGAGTGCACATTCCAGTGCAAGACTCTCAACCTTCACAGTGGGTTTAAGTCCTACAGGCTCTGGGGTTTGAACCTGTCTGTGATGAAGGCTGACTTGACTGCACAGCTTGGGGTAGATGCATCTGTTTCCCCCAGCCTTCAAAAGCTCCCAGCCCTTGTGAATTTTAAGGATGGCTGCCGGGGTCAGGCTGAAAAGTCCATTTGGCTCATGATGTTGCCTGCAACAGGAAGAATAGAAAAAGCCTCCTCTCCTGACATCTGCTTCCAGCCTTAAGTGATCTGGAACTAGGATGCATTTAATCCTTATGGGTGGTTTTTTCTCCCCATTAACTGTCAAAGGCCAGTTTGACTTTTGGAAGCTTTTCGCCACTGTAACATCCTATGGCAGTTTCTTAACTATGTGTTGTGTGAAGAAGTCCTTTTTTTTCTCTTTTTTTTTTTCTCATTGCATGGTTTTACCAGGCAGATATTTACTTGTTCACATGATATCCCCTGGTTCTTATGTTAGAAGAATGCTTTCTCTTTTCCACAAATGAGCTGAGAGGTGTTGCTCACATTTACTTTATGTAATTTTTTTTTCTGGACTAAAGAATCTCGATATATTTAGTTGTTCCACCTATTGAAGCTTTTCTATGCTTTTTTTATCCTGGTGCCCTTTAATATATTTTTTCCTTCCATTTTATTAATTTTTTGCAGTGCAGGACTAAAATGGTATTCCAAATGTGTGCCAGTCAAATGCATAAATCTACTATAACATAATGAAGGTTTAGCAATATTGTGGTATTGTGATACTAAATTGGACTGTAATTTATTTATTTTTAGTGTTGTTGTCATCAAATATTTAAATGGTATCACTGCTGCTAATTGGCAGTGGGAGAGTGCTGTTAAAACCTTTTGCTAAATATTTAAAACCTTTTTAGAGGACTATGTAAGAATGGTTATGCTGGTGATGATACTTGTGTTGGAGGTGGCTGCCATTAACATCTTTGCAGGGGACGATTGTTCTGTTTGAAGTCTTTTAGGAAGTCTTTTCATGGTGCTGGTGACACAAAACATTGCTGATTAGCACATCGAGCTTCTAGCTGTGGTTGACTTTTAAGGTTCTTGTCCAACACTTGCGTTAATGGATTATTTTATTCAATCTTTTATTTATTTTGCTTTTGTAATGTCTGAGGCTCTTCAGAATGCCTGTGTCAGAGTCCAGAAGAGTCAAGAAGGCATTTTTATTCTTCAGAAAACTCACACAAAGTATGACAATGAGATCAGATAGCTTCCTGAAAGTAGAACATCTAAAGTTTCACTTCAGAGAATTATTCAACCGAGGATTAAAATGATTATTAAATACAGTAAGCAATGAAGGCCAAACATAACTAGAAGTTTCTGTGTCCCACAAGATTGATACAAAAGCATTATCTTGGGAGGAAATCCCAACGCTTTATTGCTTGTCTGTCTTTCTCCTTTGAGGAGGGAAACTGGTATGTTTTCTGTCCCTTCTTCAGTACTTTCTCACTCCTGAGAAGAAAAATAATCCCTGTTAGCCTATTCCTGCTCAGTTGGACTGCTGTGTAGAGACATACCTTGGTTATTCTTGAATTCCTGAGGATCTTTGAATCCTCATGCTTTTGTGAGCCCATTTTGTGACAAGAATCCAGTGTCTGACTCATGATTTCTGAGCATCACTGTCAGCAACATTATGCAGTTAAGTCTCAAAGCTTCAGGTAATTCTACTGCTTGTTCTAAAATGTCTGATTATGTGTTACTTTTCTTCTGTGTGTAAGTGACATACACTCAGTTGGAGTAGCAAGAATAGAACATGACATGGATTTTCATTGTTTTACATGTGGAAATTAGTATTTCTGTCCCTAAGTATTGAACTTGACCTCCAAAAATAGTAGTTTAAGAGTTCTTGCCTTGCTGGGAGAAAATTCACCATTTTTTGTCCTGATAATTGCTGATAATTTTTATATTAGTTGGAAATCATTGCTCAAATATATACTTTCAGTGTGGTATACTTTCGGCTGCAGAAAATATTTTTTTTTCTTCTACATCTAATCCCAAATTCAACTCAGTCCTTAGTGGATATATAAAATTTACTATAATCATTTGAGAGCCTTATGATTAAAGCTTTGGCTACTACTAATGGTTTACAAGATTAACCACTTGCCAAATATCTAAGAATCTTGAACTAATTTTATTTAAAAAAATGAGTTTCTAATGTTTAGAGTTATAATACAGTCTGCAAACCATTTCTTCATGTATTGGAAGTATTCTGAAGTGAATTTATGGAATTACTGAATTCATTTCAGGTCTTTCTCACTTTTTCTGGTGAATTTAGTAAAATTACATGATGGGATACCATCAACTAAATGCATCTTTTGCTGAGAAAAACCTGTCACCTGGAGATATAACCTACTGCCTGATTATCCACCATCACATAGGCTTTATGTAAATCTGCTCAGTGTGCTTTATCAAATGGCACCTTTGGCTGAGGTGATGGAGAAATAAGATTTTTCTGATGCATCCTGTTAAAATACAGCATAGCTGTTAACTGTTTAAAATTTTTTTTGTGTAAAATAAATATAAATAAAATTTTTTACTGTATAAGACAAATGCAGAGCAGTATTATGGTTCTTTCTGTTTGGTTCAGAACCTTACTCCTAGCTGCCATGTCACTGAATTTTGCAAGAGTCAGAATGCATCATGGTGAAAGCTACTCCCTACTTGTTTTTCCTTACTATTTAACATACTTGGAATACAGTTCTGTAGTCTAGAAATGCACACCTTATAACCCTTTCTTATTTTAAATTTCTCATCTGCACTGCTTACAAATGGTTGATGGGAATAAGTCATGGGCTTCTGCTGCAAACTTCTGTTGGCTGCTTTGATCATAAGCCAGGTGGTTTTTTTGTGTTTACTTCTTTTTTCCAGGATTTTTCAAAGATATAATACAGACTGAACTCCTGGTCCATTGATTTAAAAATCTTATGTAATTGTTAACAATGTAGTTGTGTAAACCTTCCTCTTTTTACTTGCTTAGGAGGCTTTGGTAACAAACTCCTGGGAGTCCTTGCAGGACAATGTAAACTTCATTGGTCTTGCACTGATCAGATGATTATGCAGTTAAAGATTCTCAAAATGCTGTTGTTGACAGACAAAACTTCAGAAAAAAAGATTAAGGACTCATTTCAAAGCTCTCACTTTGTTATACTAGAAAGGATGAAAAAATGTTCTGTATTATTTCAGGCCAACAACTTGGCAGGAATTTAAATCTGAGTCCAAGGTTCCTGAAACCAGAGGCTTGAGAATGCAAGCAGGTTGCAGGGCTGGTAATGAAGGGGAAATACAATGATTTCACAGACAGCTGAGATATAAATCACAGTCACAATGTTTAAAGGAGTTACTTGGAAAATGTAGTATTCCATTTGATAAAAAACAGAAAGAGGTATGTCAGGTGTGGAATATATTCCTTGTTGCTAAGTAGTAGGGCAGTTTTTGAAAACTGCTGAAAAAAAAAGGATTTTTGGTCATAGGATGAGCTTTATGCAAAGAATAATGTGATTGAATGAGGCAAAATATTTTGCAGTCCTTTTCCTACAACTTTGGTGGCTCATAGTTGTCACAGATTTCAGCACCATACAGCATTGTGGAAAGCTACATTTACTAGTATTTTGCAGTGGGTTTTTTTGTTGGGTTGCTTTGGGTTGTTTTGGTTTTTTTTTTTTTTCTTTGTGGAGTACCAGTTAATTTCTTGCTGGAAAGTGTCTTGGGAGATCTTATTGTGAAAGATAGTTGTTGAGCAGCAGCAAAACCCCTCTGTGACTTGTCAAATCATCTTGCAACCTTACAGTGATGAAATGAATGTGACGTTTCTTAACCCTCTTTCTGGAAATATGGTTCTTTTAATGATGGTTCTTAGTTTATAAGATTTCTTTGTAAATACTGACAGAATAAAATTTGTGCCTAATAGTTTTGTTTTGTTACTATCCTGTTTTTAATAAAACTTGTGGTCATCTCAGGGAGTAGGCTTCTTCCAGGGGGAAAACAAAACAGGACTGCCATTCTTGCATCTGCTATGTTGAGGGAAAGAGGCAACACTTTAGAGAAAATAAAAACGTTTGAACTTCTGTCTTGCATTCTACTACTGCTAAGAAATGTTCTCATCCAGCTGTGTTTAGATGATACAGGAGAACTCTCTTCACTATGTCTGTGGTCTTTCTGTGCCTTACATTAGGTGCGGTTCTGTGAGGCAGAAATTGTGCTGCTTGAAACTTCATTTCCATCTCTGTTGTTTTTGTAGCTTGTCAAACTCATTACTCGTTTTAAATAAGCAATGAAAAGCCATTTCTTCTTGCCTCCAGGAAATCTTTGTTTTAATGTAATTTGTTACTATAAAACACAATAAGAAATGTACTGAAACTCCAGGAGACTTTGAACCAAACTGTTACTGAAAAATGTACGTATTTCACATTATACATTTTCTTTCAGTATTCACAATNTCTTTACTGAAGATACTTGTTATACTTAGCTGTCATAACCTGTTTTCCTTCAGTTATCGCAAAGCTTATCAGGTCTGAGACTTTTGTTTTTCACTTCTATATCATAGAGAAACAAGGTCTCAGAAAACAATGTAAGGGACAGAAGTGTCATTAAAAAAATCTTTCCTAACAAATGCTTCGGAAAGAAATGTGGCTGTTTTCCAAATAGAGGAAATAAGCAAATGATGCAGAAAGCTGACTTTTAAGGTAGCATAATGTAAGTCCTTCACTTTTAATTCCATCCATGTTACCCTTTTGTTTGTGATTTTGGGGTTTTATGTTTTTCAGGTTTTTTGTGTGTGTGTGTGTGTGAGACTGGGAGATCTCCTGTCTGGCCTGAGTGTTACATGAGTTCTAGTAGTTGATCTGTGTTGGTAGCTAAGAGCAACAAAAAGAATAGAGTAATTTTATTTTTCTCTACTATAGCATTAGTTTGTTATATGTGGTTCTTGATTTTGTAGCATGTGTATTCACTGTGTATCACTCCATGTTTTTGAAACATTTTCCTTTTTATTTAAAGGCAGTAGCATAATGTGGTGTTATTTTCTTGGGTCAAACTCGTAAACTTATTCTATTTAGTTCAATGTGTGCAGGATTAATTGAATAGACTGCTTTTAGTTTGGTGGAGATATATATATAGATATATANAAATGATTGGGAGAAGGTGACACCTGCTAGAATTTTATAACCCTGTTTTGCTTACATGTAAAAATTTAGAACCACCCCTCCCTCNTTAAGGGGAAGATGAGTATACCAGGAAGAAAAAATATTCAATTTAATATGGGTATCAGTGAATCAGAATTGTAGTTTTAATTATATTTGTTCCTGATTCATAGGAATGTTTCAGATTCATAGGATTAATTGGAAGAACCAGACGTGGGAATAAAACAAAATTCCGCTTGCATTTAAAATTGTCAAGATAAGCTTAAAAGCAGAGATATTTATTCCTTATTTAATTTGAGACTAATTAAAAATAGTTACTTTTGGGGTTCATTTACTGACTTGGAGGTTAATGAGTACACGGGAAGAGAATACTGTGTTTCTGTGGTGTTCCTAATGGGCCAAGCGGCATCTGGTCCGTAGTGATACTGGTTTGCTGTTCCAGTAAGTTTGTATTGTTAAAAAACCATGCAACAAAGCAGGTCACAGCCTTAAGGGAGAGTGCTTATTGAAAGGAAAGAGGGAAAGTTACAGAGTACTGGGATTTCACATCTTACGTGCTCAGTTTCTTCAACATTTCAGTTTCCTTTACACTTTCAAGCAGCCAAAGATAAAGGAAATAGAAAATATCTCAAAACTACCCTTGAGCTACAAGGGGGAATGGTTTTAAACTAAAAGAGAAGAGATGTAGATTGGATGCTGGGAAGAAATTCTTTATTCTGAGGGTGGTGAGGCACTGGTTGCCCAGAGACGTTGTGGATGCCCCATCCCCAGAAGTGTTAAAGGGCAGTCTGGTTGGGTCTTTGAGCAACCTGGTCTAGTGGGTGGCATCCCTGCCCATAATGGGGGAAGGGAGGGTTGGAACTAGGTGATCTTTAAGGTCCCTTCCATCATAAGCCATTCGGTGATTATACATTCCCCTTGGGGCCGTCTACAAAGGTGGTAGTAGGATTGTGTCCATGAGTTGCTGCAAAGGCTCTCTATGCAAGTTCCTCAGTAAAAGGCTTTCATCTGGCTTGTGTTCCTGTTGGAAAATAAAAGATGGGTTTTGGAAGCTCTTAATCTGGTAGTCATGAGCTGCTCTGTTCATTGGTGTGCTGTAAAGCAGGCATGGTGGTGCAACAATCTCCATAGTCTGAAGAGGATCTGAGACTTAAAGGCTGGAATATGAATTAAAGTCAAACACACAAATAAACAAATTCTTAAATACATGTCTTCATAAGCTTTGTGAAGTCTTCTGTTAAGAAAGGCCTTTTTACATTTGGCCCATCATCCTATCTCCAGTGGGCCTGCAGAAGAGTGCTTGAATGCAGGCTTTGAGAAGCATCCAAGGAAGGCAAAGCTGAAGGTTGTCTAGGCAAAAGATAAGCAAGAAGACAGAATAAACTGATGTGTGTGCCCACTAAATAGATACTAGATGGGGAAACTCTGCTCAGAAGAGTGCAGGGAATGCAGTTGCATGGTTTGGTAAAGGCCAAACACTTAGTAACTGAAAAAGACAACTCAGTGCTGAATGTCCAGGCTTCACCGTCCCTGATCCACAAGCACTGGCTGGATTCTAGCACCGGGAAGGACAAGGTAACAAAGCATCACATTGGAGCCCTTCTGGCAACCCAGGTGCTTTCCAGTGGGGTCACCTGGAGGATATGGTCATGCTGGGGCCGGTGCAGCCATCACTGCTGCCTTTGCCTCCTGGGCTGCCTTGTCCTGGAGCTGTTGACTGCAGCCAAGGCTGCCAGCATAGGGAGGCTGAGTGAGAGCTGCAGCAGGCAGCTTTGTGAAGCCAAGCATCCAGCTGTGCAGCCTCATCACCTCCGAGGAGGGTGAGAGGCCTCAGGGAGGTGCCCAGGTGCTGTAACAGCCTCTCAAGCTCTGCCGTGCGTGGAAGCAAGGACAGCTGCCCCCGTTGTCTCAGAAGCCTCAGTGTGTACAAAGGAGGAGACAGGCAGTGAAGTGCTTTGACTTTTCATTACTAAAGTTCACTGCTTCCCCCTGTCCTGCTTTTTGGAGGCAGAAGTGCAATGGTGAACTAACCTGTATCATTATCCCTCAATATTGACCTAGTAGTTTTCAGTGACCTATTGCTCGAGATTTTTTGGAGACAGCAGTGGTATTCTCATATTCAGTATCCACATTTAAAGGAAGGGTTTTGCTCCCATTATTTTTTCCCAGTTTCTTTTGAACCCTGTATACTTTGGCATCTGTAGCACAACCGGTGGCTCGGAGTTCTGTATCTTGAATATGGTGGTGAGGAAAAGGTACCCTCTCTTCTTTGTATTGAATCTGCCACCTGCTAATTTCATTTGATGTCTCTTAATTCTCTCTATAGGGTGAGATGGTGCGAAATCATTCCTTATTGTTGTTTTACTTTGTGTTCTGATGTCATGTTTGCTCTCCTATTAAGTAGTCAGGTATGATGTATAGATTAAAAGATTTCTTAAGACTTTGGCACCTTATTAAACATAACAGCTGTCCTGTCTACTTGGAAAGAATTGAAATCTTTTATTAATAATGTGCAATGTCCCTCAGCCTCTTCTTCCTCGATATGTGAAAGTAGATTGGTCACACTTGAAATCTCAATGCATAGGGATCTTGTGATATGTTTTGACAGAGTTAGTTTATCTCATTTAACTGTAAGGATAACTTACATAACTTTCATGGATAGCACAATCCTTCCACACTAACAACTTATTTTGACTTTATGAACCTCTGTGCTGGCAATAATTTCCTGGTGACAGTCTTCAATACCTGGAGTTTCTGAAACATCTGTTACATGAATATCCTCATTTAAGGTTTGGCATTCCTGTTTCTCCATCTTGTTTATCTGCATTATATAAATGTCTCTGTTCTGTTTTATCCTCTGTTTCTATTGAAGTAGTAGTCACTTTATATCCTCTCTCTTGCGTATACAGTGTTACTGTGATTATTCCACAAAGTCTTCATAAACTGTGAGCTATTCTTCATAGATTTTCTCAGGTATTAAAATTTAAAAGGTGACAGGAAAGTATTGAATTAAATCACTGACGCTGTTCTTTTTTGGTTTAGAGGAAGCCTTCTTCTAGCATGTGCTCACTCTGTTTTTTCCAGTTTTGGTAAATCTACTTGGAATTGTTCTTCCCAGCATTAGCCTCTCTTGGGAGATAGTATATTACTTATTCTCCTCCCCTTCCATTCACCTCTTTCACCCATATAGGAAAAAAGCCCTTCTTAGTTCTGAAAATGATTGGAACGATTTGATGACTTCTGCTTGTGGGAGAGAGGAAAGTTATTTTCTTCATTCTTGATGCCTTTTTCTCTTTTTGAGGAGTTCAAGCTGGCCTTTTGTTAACAGAAATTGCTTGCTGCTTGAATCCATTAACAAAGTTCTTGCATTGAACCTAAGATACCTGTGGCAATCTCATGATGGGTACTGAAATTATTCCTTCATGCTCAGCAGAAGCGGGAAATGTGGTGTGTACAAGAGAGGAAAATAAACAGAAAATTCTTTGGTTGTTGTCCATAGTGTTTAGTAATGTACTGATGGGAATTGATAAAATCCAGTTGATCTGAAGGGTCCTTAGCAGGTCAGTCTGAATTATTTGGAACTGAAGAATATTCTGCAGAGGTGAAAATGACAGTTCTCAAGTGTTCATCCCTAAAAACTGAGGCTGCAAGAGAAGTGTTCTTCCACAGCTCCTGATAAGGATATAAGGATTCAAGCTTTATTTCTGCCACGTATTTCTTATTGATAGAACAAAAGAAGAGATAAAAACTATTTGTAGTATTTTCAGGCTTTTTAAAATCAGTATTTTTTATTTTTAACTGTAAATCCAAGTTAAAACATAGAATTAAACACAAACCCCAGAAGTGTAAGGAAGATGACCTTGTAAATCTGGTTGCTTATAATGACAGTTTCTGCCTGGAGGATTCCTAGGAGTTACAGTTTTGTCTTCAAGTGAGATTTTTTTTGTTACTTTTGATACTAGTTGGATGCTTTGAACTCCAGTCTGTCAAGAACTTTGGGAGAACCCTCCTTTTCTCCCAATGGAAGTATGGAGAATGGATAGTTCCTCAGAAGATTGTTGGGCACATTTTCTGCCTAGAGTACTAGAAACCAGAGATAATTTGGAAGTAGGATCTAGAAAAAACAATCTGGACTGTGGCTGGTTAGACTAAACAAATGGTAGTTTCTGGGGTACTGAGAAAAAAAATGGAAATGCTTTGGCAACACAGCTGTTGAACGACGTGGTAAAATGACTTTTTCTCACTTAAGAATCTAAAATTATTTCCCTGACTTATAGAAGTGTAGAAAGGTTTAGTATCAAAGTAATGAGAAGAAATTGAAGAAATTGAGTTGGTAAGTTTTCTGTATCAGATACTTAGCATTTTATTATTTCTCTGCAGCATTTTTCTTGGCTGTTTTTTCTCCATGTTTTTTTTCTCTGTATATTGGTATTTTAAATACAAGAGAACAGTGTTATTAATCCCAAGAAGACGCTAGTGATGATCCTTTTAGCAGAAAACAGGCTTGGAAAGGATCTTAAACTTACCATGTGTAGTGGGTTGGTTGACCTTGGAGGGCAGCCAAGCATCCCCACAGTTGCTCACTTGCCTGCCCATCCCACGGCCACAGGAGAGAGTAGGAGCAACAAAAGCAAAAAAACTTCTGGTTCAAGATACAGACAGCGTAATAAGTGAAGAAAAGAGGAAAGAAAAACAATTGCTGCAAAGGAAATTACTTTCTACCTCCCACAAGCATCTTGGTGGCTCTCAACAGTCAGACCCTTCCTTTCTGCTCCCTGAGTTTTATGGCTGAACGTGAGGTTATACACTATGTAATATCCCTTTGACCAGCTCAGCTCATTTGTTCTGGCTCTTTTCCCTCCCAACTTCTTGTCCACCCCTAGCCTATTTGCTGGAATGGGGCCAGAGTGAGGGGATGAAAAAGGAGCCCTAACACTGTGTAAGCACTGTCCAGCAGCAGCCAAAACATTGGTCTTATTCACACTCTTTTAAACACAAGCTCAAAACACAGCTCCATACAGGCTGCTATGAAGAAGATTAACTCTGTCAGCCAGACCATGGGTTTCCCATATGCCAGGGTGGAATCATTAGAGTAAAACAAATCTCCCAAATAAATACATGATTGTTTGGTCTGGAGTTTCTCTGTGTATTTTGGTTTGGTACGCTGATGGCTTTTAAATAAACCTCTTCTGGTGGTTTGATGTTGATGAATGTAAGGAGTATGATAGATTTGTGATCAGAAACCTTTGTATGGCTACTATGGCTTTGAAAAGTGATTGCATTTAAATGCTCAACAGCTCCTCAGAGTACTTAATCTTTTAAGTATTACATACATTAATTAAAAATTTTGACTCAATCTGTCATAGAGGTTGAATCACTGCAAAGCTGGCACCGTGTGCAGGCCATCAAGCCTGCCTTTATAGCTGCTCTGTCTTCAAACTTCCCTGGCTGCTGCTAATACCATTTTCTGTCTCTTCTGCAGTCACAGATGCATCTTCCTGTCATTTTGCCTGTTGAGGAGAGGCGCTCATAAAAAAATCTTGAGGTTATCATGTGTTTTCAGCCTCAACAAGAAAAAGAAGACAGATGTTGGTCATTTGGAGAGGGGTGCAATTTCACTCCTTTCAGTGCCAGAGAGCACTGAATCTTCATAGATTTTCAAAGTACTAATTTTAATAGTAGTATCAAGGGAAGACTTTGATCAGTTCTACTTTTCATTTCACAGTCTATCCAGTCCATCAAACTTCCTTATAACTTCAGAAATGGTATGTCAGTTTGTAAGAATGTAGGTCAAAAAGTCTGATAAGATAATATTTTAATAGCATTGTAAAACAATTAATTGCTTCTGAACTATAAAAATTTGCCTTGAATTCAAAAAGGAAGTGCTATGGCTTGTAATCTAAAGTACATATATTTGGGAAAAGTAAGCTTATCTTTTATGTAAAAACTGTTACACAGAAACTGTAGAGAAATGATCATAGTTATTGTTCCATTGTTCAGGCTGATTTATATCCTCTATTATTATTATACAGCTTAGCAGGAGTTAGAGAAATAGGCCCTGGATTTTATATCTCCTATTCTTCTTTTTCTGTGTGTAGATATTTACAACAGAACCTTAAGTTGACTGCTACTGAATGCCCTTGTGTATTTTAGTTTGCATAAAACTTTGGTTTAGATGGGTGACTTAATATAACCTATCGGTAAAACTGAAAGTTGTTATCTTTGTGTAAACAAAACTAATGATTTCTGATTCTCTTAGTTATTCTTCAGCATATATGGGTTTTTATAAAAGTATTATATGCTTACAGAAAATGCAAAGCTTGACTTGAAGTGCTTTCCTGTAACTTAACTACATTGGCACAAATAGGTGCAATTTTATACATGAATGGTTTTGAATTAAATGAGAGATACACGAAGTGCTAAATTAGCATTAATTGAATTGGCATACATCTATTACTACTTTCTGTAGCCATCAGAATATTGCCAGCTAAAGTGCTCTTTGGTTGACACGTGAATGCATGTTGTACACTCTTTGGCTAATGTTTCTTTGAATATTTTACAAAACAAGGCAGTGCTAATTTTACCTCTGTATTGTTACAGAGCTCAGTATGTGAGTACCCTTAGCATCTCAGCCTCTTCTTGTGGTTTTGTGCAACACAAATGGAGGAATGGGAAAGCCCTTTTGCCTGAACTTCCACTTTGGTTTGCTGTGCAGTGC
Source organism: Dicrurus megarhynchus (assembly GCA_013399195.1). Lineage (NCBI taxonomy): Eukaryota > Metazoa > Chordata > Aves > Passeriformes > Dicruridae > Dicrurus > Dicrurus megarhynchus. Next base: position 327,939 of record VXAD01002022.1, read on the forward strand.
TCTAGCTTTGCTGAATGGGCAAGCAAACAGGTCATCAGGAGGCTTGAGAAACAGCCGGCTGGGAAGGCAGCCCTAGACTGAACTGTTACCGATGGAAAAGTACATTCCCGAGCGTGGCGTCTGAGCCTGTCACAGCCAAAAATATCTGTGAATGGTCTGTCTGAAACATTAGGGAGAAAAAGTTAAAAAGAAGCACAGTATTAATAGTACAAGCAGGAGAAAGCAGTGCCAAGACAGCATCGGATTTATCCCCTGGCCACTTTTCTTTCTCGCTGCAGTAGCAGTACAAGGACAGAGTGTGAGATGCAGACTGTGTTTCATTCACACCATACAGAAGCTGCAGAGAGAGGAGTGCTGTACTATCAAACAAGTTTTGATCAACTGTTGCTAAAATGCCAAATAGTTGGGTTTTTTGTTTGTGCATTGTTAGGAAAAGTTTGTTAGTTCTACTAAGGCATATTGGTTCTATTAGACCTGGTATCTTCAAACTGGAGTGAGAAACTGCTCTTGTTTTAAGATTTGGGAACAGAACAGTATTGTTAATGCTGGAACCAAGGACATTGTACTGTTAAAAGCAATAGTTTGAAATTGGTGTTTTTATCATGTATTTCCTTGGCATTTTTACACTCCTTAGTTGTTGTAATTTAACATACAAAACTTGCCAAAGCTAAAGAGAATGTGGGAAGAGCATGCTTCTTAATTAGCATCTATTTAGAAGTTAGGGAACAGGGGTGGGGGAAAAAATTCACTTAGCAGAATCTAATATTTCTTCTTTACAAAGTTCTTAGTCTTTGAAATATAAAATAATGTTGTTTTTTTTTTAAGTGTTTTGAAGCTTAAAGACGTAAAAAGATAACATTTAATAGATGAAGGTAGAAAGGGATATGTGAGATGTTTTCGCATGTGAAACAGCCAGCTTGGTTTTTTTTGGTGCAGTGCTGAAATGAAGCCAAGCTTTACTTATATTGCACTTTGCACTCACTAAAGCAGAAGTAAGCAGCTGTTATATGGCTCAGTGTTAAACATATTAGTACAAGAGTCATACCAGTAACAGCAAAAAGTTAACTTCCGGTGTTGTGCATGAGAATTTTTGCACGTGCTGTTCTCAAAATAAGATCTGACCTGAAAGGTAGTGTTTGGTAATTTTAAACGATGAGATAACCATCACACTTTTCTGCCTTGCCTCCAAAGATGTGAGTAGCTGGCTCCCCCCCACTTCATTAAGGTTACCCGTGGAAGGAAACTTTTTTCTAGGTTCTGAGGTCAGCTAAACAACACTGCTTTCGTGACTTGTAGTCAGAAACAATAAGAAAATTGCAGATGAGTTTCAGTACTTTGTTCTAAAAAAAAATGGCATGAGCAAAACCATCTTGCTAAACTGCAGGAGTATATTGTTTGAAGATACCTGAAGTTAAAAATATAACTTTTCCATTTCTTTTCAACTTTTATCGGACTGCTTGTAGTATTTAGACAAGATGCAGTATGTTAAAACACAATAAAATAATAGAAAAATCATGCAAGCTTGAAAACAGGTGATTCTTAGGTTGCTTGGATATGATTCATAAAAACAAGATTTCAGAAATACACAGATGGAATGACCACTTTCAGAGTCTTTTTGTATAGAGATGTGTACTCCTGCAGAGACAGTAGCAGACCATGGCAGCGTAATTTTGCCTGCCTAATATTATCTGTTCTTGGTCACAGTAGAAATATTCCTTTTGAAAGGAGTAAAAAAGAAATTTCAATCTTCTTTAGTTGCAGACTTACTCAGTTAAGACGCAGATGTTTAAAACTACTGATTATTAATGGCAATGTTTTTTAGTGCTATTAATAATAATGAATATCCTTATTCCAAGGAGTAAGAATGAAAATACTTCTGTATTGCCATTTCTACATGTGCCTGCACAACATCATTCTAAGGCTGGTGCATTTACCTTGCAAGGGACTTGTGTGCTGGGGAAGGAGTATGTTCTGTGTCGTGCAAACATAGTTTCTTGGGATTGAGTTTCATTCCACTGCTGCAATGTTTTTCAGGGAAAAGTGCCCCAAAGGTGATAGGTTAGTTACCATGTGAAAGGCTGCTCACGAGTCACCACTTCCTTTCTTCCTTACCTTCTTTTCCTTGTGAGGCTTCTTCAGGCTGCCTTTGCCTTTTCCTTGAGTTCCATGATCCTGTGGATCAAGCAGAACTTTCCAATCTTCATTAACTGGCACAAAATCCAGCCTTAATTTCTTAAAATCAAACAAACAAAAACCAGACAAAAGTAATGTGGCTTTTGCCTTCTTCACCAGTGCTGACTGTTTTTCTCTGGTTGCCCTCATTGTGCTGCTTTCTATAGTGATACAATACCTTGTTGTTTCCCTCGCTTCTCTATGCATCATTTTCCTTTTATTTTATTTGTGCCTTCCCTAGGTTCTACCCAGTTTTATCCTAGTTCCCTAGGTTTTATCCCAGTGGGATACTCTCAAGAACTCTTATCTTGCTAATTGCAAATGCTGTCGTATTGTCTCTGTGCTGTTCATTCTGTGTGCCCTGTCAGCAGTGAAAGGCTGTGTACCTGTACATGATTTAATACTGAAGGATCTGGTAGCTCAGTGTATGAAAAAAATCCTGATCTTTTAATGACACGTTCAGCCTTGTTGTTTAGCAGTTTATAGGCTGTAGAGCAAAACCTATGGACTCTTGTTTTATGTCTGTAAACTCTGAAACTGGCAGTGTCTAATAACTGTATTCAGGTGCTTGTCCTAACTGTGCCTCTAGGCACTATCACAACGTACTGTAGCAATTGTTTAACTGACGTAGTTTTGCATCCACTTCTGTTCAAACTTTGGAGGTCAGTGTAGAGGTTATGTCTCTTCCTACTGCTGGCCTTCAGGAATTAGCCAAATGTATGCAAACATTTGTAATCTCTCACCCAGGAGCAGAATAAATTTCCTGGGCTAATTCTGTAGTTGGTATGCTTGCAGTAGCTGTTAGTATTTGCTTAGATTTTATGGGATGGCAGCTAGAAATGTGAGTATGTAACTAACAGAAATTAGTTAATTCCAAAGCAGCAGCTTCTACCAGTTGTAAATAATGATAGATGTAGAGTGCAGCACTGACATTAGCAGCCTGTTTTTGTGACGTGTTCACATAAGTATGCTATCTAGATTTTATAATTTAGTAAACCTTAAAAATATTTATATTGGCCCTACTGACATCACAGTTTCCTGGTATTTATTTCAGTGTATATGTGGTTAAAACAGAAGTTCAAGTGAGATAATGGATAAGGCAGTGTTTTGAAAGCTACTCCTTCTATTCATATAGAATGTCCTCCTTTGCTGAGGACTCTGTAGGTAGAGAATTCTAGTGTTACAGATCACAAGGTAAATAGTAATAAGGGCGTGAATTTGGTATGGTTATATACACTGTGATGACAGAAAAATGGGTGAGATACTGACTTTCGAGTTCCCTGGTATAATGAACAAATGGAAATCAATGTTGCCCATTGTTATTAAGGCCTGTAATAGTAAACTTTCGAATCAATACAGATATTTAAATAGCTTCATTAGAAATCAGAACTTGAAAACTATTTTGTAACTGGTGTTGAGATTTTAAGGTATACTGGGATACATCTAACCATTTATACCATGTTGTGACATATTTTTAGTAAATGTGAAGTTCAGGCACATTCCTCAATGCTTTACTAAGAAGCAGGAGGATTTTTTTGGGTTGTGTTTGGTCGTCAGTGGTCACAGGCAGTGACTTTTTCCCCCTCCCAGCCAAAGCAATTCCACATTTGGCGCTGAAAGTTGCCTGAATTAACCCCAATGTCTGAAAGACTTGTATAACCTTTGATATAGAATAATTTTTTGTTTATCAGATCATTATGATCTATGTCATTAGAAAAAACAATGTAATTGTTTTCATGCATTGATTGTGTCTGCTACCCTTGTGTCAGTATAAATAGGAGATATAACACTGAAAGTGAAGTGTGTGAAGTACTGATTGCTTAATAAACATTATTACTTCATTTACTTATATTTATCTGGGTACTTGACTGTGCTGCTGATGCAATCAGAAATTTCAGAATAGCTAAATCTGTTGACATTCTGTATAGACAAATATGTGTCGGGAGAAGAGATCTCTGCGAAACATGATATAAATTATTTGCTAATGCAGATGTTACAAAAATGGCTATAAAAATGCATGGAAATTAAAGGTGTCATATTAGGGTTCACTTGGTTCTAAAGTCTTTCAGAAATATTCTAAAGTATTTCATGTGATTGTAAAGTACTGGTAGGGATTGCATTTGGCTGCAACATACAAATCCTGTCGGAATAGGTTGTCTGAGGAAATTTTTTTGCAAACAGAAACATACACCGGAAGATGAGTCTGCATTTCTTTACATTTCAAGTAGTAAGGTTGCTGGCCAACAAGAAATCTTGATGCTGCTGTGGTTCTTAATTGGTAAACTTTTACGACCTCATATAAGAGTAGATGAAAATAAAGTTTATTTTTGACCATACAAGCCAAGGAAACCCCAGAACTTCTCGTTGCCAGAAGAGGTAACAAAAACGGTTGACCCTGCCACATTCAGGCAGTAATTGAAAATAACATTTTTGCTAAATTTTCAGAACATGATGTTCTCATTGGCAAATAATTTTTAAAGGGAAGAAATAAATATTACTTTTTGATTTTTGGAAAGTAAAGTTGAAAGAGCATTTCAAAGTGGTGTGATATAAGTTTTAGTTCAGGTTCTATTTTTTAGAAGCACTGGACATGTATAAGATTTCTATACATTTATATGTGCATGGGAAGAGATAGAAATTAATAGAAAACATGTAAAAGCTGTAGTCAGTGTGATGACTGTTGTTATGTTTGGAGTCAGCTTATACCCACCCCCTACTCCCTACTTTCCTGACTGAGATTAAAGTTAGGATCCTTTAAGGGACTCATACTGAATTGTTCTTGAGGATGCCTTGGTTTTATTGTATCTTATTACCTATCAACAGTGATCAAACCTCAGATGTACCATTTTCTGCCTTGATTAAGTAGCACTAGCTCTTAAAAGCATAGAGCTAATTTATTCTGCAGACCAAATCAGGTCATCAGTTTTCATTATTTTTATTCTTAGCTGACTGCAATTCTGTAAAACTCGCAATATGCCCATAATAGCAGGAGTAAGACGAAAGATGCTTTAAAACTGCATTTGTAAATTGAGAAATTCTAGTGTAAAATTGCAACTGCATCAGCTACAAATGAATCAGACATTTTTCCAAATGGCACTAACTTTGTCATAAAAATACTTCACTCCAAAAATACAAGATGTAAGCCTTTGCATCACACAATCTTTCTGAGTATTCTATAATCTAAAGAAACTTCTGATGTTCCATAACCAGTTCTATAGCCCGGGGGGAAAGGGATATGCTTTATTTATAGCACGATATACCATGAGGGTATTCTGGGGCTGACGAGAGATTTCTGATTACCATCTGCTGCAACTACTCAAGTTTCAGAGTGGATTAACTGTGTATACCAAGACCTTAAGATCTTAAATCCAGTGGTTGGCTGTTTATCAGTAGTGGTAGACTATGTAAAATCTCTTTGAGTAGAGTGTCTGAGCCCTTGTCTACAGCAAAAGAAGCTGGGCACTTGGAAGTCACAGTGTTAGTGAAACGGTTTTTCAGTCAAAAAACAGATTATCTCTTTTTTCTTAAATGCCACTTTTCCATTTTGGAGAAGATGGACCTGGAAATGTAATCACTTGGGTCTAAAGGTGAGACCCTGGCTAGAACGACTTCGTAGGAGTTTGCCAAATCAGCAGCTATGGTTTTGCTGTCTAAAGAAGCTGAAGATGAGTGCAGGATATACTTTTGTTTGAAATTCTGAGTCTAAGACCTCTAATTCAGTGCAAATCTTGAGATTCTTGAACACTTGACTTCTGCGCATCTTTCTGTTTAGGAACACAAGGTATTTTATGGTTAGTTGAAGAAATGAGGCTTTACAAAAATAATTGTGAAGTTTGATAGGTATCTTCAGGAAACGAAGAACTTAATGAAAAACAGTGGCAAAGTTCTCATGTTAAGCCCCATTCTTGAAGAGGCAGCTCTATAGGTAGCTATAGATTGGCCGGCTGGGTGATGGCTTTTCATGAGCATCTTAATTTTGCCCACTTTTTCTAGGGAGAAATACTAATTTGTGTCTCCCTCTTTCTCACACCGACTTCTAGGAAAACCACTGCAATAAAATAATGTTTCCTTTTTCAGATTATTTTAAGATAGGCTAATACATTTAAAAGCTCTAAGTAAGGCACTACAAGAGAAGACAGACAGCTAGGTGAACATTTAAAGTATTTACGTGATCTATGTGTTCTTAGAGAAAGTTAGTTTAAAATACAGACTTACCTGTGTCTGAAGGAAGAAACTTAATTGCATCAATAAGGATAAAACCCATTTCTTTGGCAGAATGCCAAGACCTTATGTAACTTCTCTTGTGCTTCTGTTGTCAGTCTGTCATAAATTTCCTGCCTGACATTCTTCTGTAGGAATTTGCTTTCTTTTTAGGGGAGCTTTTTGCTATTGATACGTGATCGTAATAGAACTCTGGTACTACTCATGCTATGTAATGTTTTCAGGTACTGTAGTTTGTAGCCTGACTGAAGAAGCTTCCTAGGTGAATATATTCTGCATTCCTTCAATCTGCTGCATCCTCTCTAACTCCTGATGCCAGGTTACTCTGTCATTTGAACCCTACAGCCTGAAGGAGGGGCAGGGAAGCTTTTTAATTATTCTTAAAACAGCTGCAACAGGAAAGAGAATAAACTGTACTTAAACCCTTTTTGGCCCAGTGCTTTACTAGGCTAATTTTAGTAAACATGTTTTATAAAGCCTATAAAATGAAAATACATGTTCCAAGGTTTTTTTTTTTTTTTTTCCTGTGTGTGTGTGGGTTGATTTTTTTAATTATATTTTTTTATTGTAGTGGTTGATTAATTAATGTTTGTGGTACAGTCAGTGGCCTTATGAGCAGTAGTTAGATGGTCTTGTGGTTGAGGACTTGGCAAATACTTCTAAATAAAAAACACTTGCTAGTTTTTACAAAATGGGTGGTAATCTTTCTGGCAATCTAAAGTAGCGTTATCAGATGAAGAAATATATTTGTGCTGTTAACTAAAGAATTTACTTTCTAACTTCATGTTATCACTGGATTAATGCAAAATTGGTTTCACCCTTTCTTGTCTTTTTAGTTGCCTAGGAGCAATTGGTTTAAAATACTGGGAAGTACAGAATTGTAGAATTTCACAAAACACACAGTACCATGTTCAGGAAATGATGAGTAATTTTTACCTTCTCCATAATGGTTATTGTTGTTGGGATGCATGCTGTGAAGATTTTTGTAGTGTCTGCAAGGGAAAAAGCCCCACACATGAACTAAAACTCGTACGTACTAGAACAAATTTCCTACAAAGTTGTGTAAAAAGTCCATGGAGACTGTGAACAATAGGATCACCAGTTAAATTCTAGAAATGTCCAGAACAAGCTAGTTCTAGTGTAATTTTAAGGCTGTTGAGTCAAATTCTGCGTAGTTGCACTGCACTGCAAATCAAGAGTAATTGATTTTAACATTTGGTTTAAAAGCAGGTCAGTAAGGGAAGATCTGGTTGCTATTCTGCAGGTAGCAGAGAGTGCTTGGGCTGAGAAAGTTTCTGTTGGGGAAATTAGAGACAGGGTTGAGTATAAATGTCATCAATTTTGGAACAGAAAATTCTTATTATAATATTATTACAGGTTTTTTCACTTATTTTCTTATTTCTATTTAATTTTTTCAGTTTTTGGCTGGAGTTTTTTAATAACATTGTTTCCTGTGCTTTTCAGTAACTCTTAGAAGACCTCAGGCAGGGTTTCATTTTGCAAATTGCTAGCACTTAGTTAAGAAATTTAGTTGAAGGCAGATAATACATGTAATAGGAAGAAGGGAATAGACCATTGTTTGATTCATACAAAAAAATGTGGTAGTCTGTTTGATTAGAAGTGCAACCTTTATTTTTTCCCTTTCAAGAGGTAATTTTTTTCACATGTAATCATTCTTATAAAAGGAACCTTTTCTTACTCCACTGTAGTTTCTGCTTACTTGTGGATGTTGACTTTACAGGTTTAGAATCAGTTGCAAGGATGGGTTGCAGAGCAGACATGATCTCCATTCACTGGCATTGTCTGCTTTATGTGAACGGGTTAAACTTATTTTTAGTTATCCCTAATTTTTCAGTTTTGCCTGTTTTTACACAAAAAATTTTTTCAGGTTAAACCTACAGAGTCATGTGTTACATAGCAGACATACAGAATTCAAACATTACCTGCATCACAGAAGTTTCAGATCAGTCCCTTATGAATGTGTCTGTGTATATGCTATAGCTTTCTAAATGTGGATGTTTCTAGAGGAGATTAGAAAACAATTGTGATTCAGAAATACGTGGATCAAAATATTCTTCCCTCTTTCCTGTCTGAATATGTACCTAATACCCTTCAAAACATTTGGTCCAAAAGTACAGGACATTCCTTTGGGAGTAATTTGCTGCTCACTTGGTAGTAACTGAATATATCTACAAATATTGACATTGAAATGTGAAGGGCTAGCACTCTTGGGGGGGGAATTTCAAGACTTAGAGAATGTTGAGAATGTCACTTTATGCAACAACAAAGGAGCTTCTCCTTCCAATCTGTAGGTATGATCACTTGACTGTGAATTTAGAAGTGAGGAAATTCCTGGAAAAGTTTTCTGACTCTTATTCCTGAGAACAATATAACATATTTTCATTGTTATAAAATGTGGAGAATGTACTGTACAGATGTAAAATGTAAAGAATATGTTTGGGTAATAGTTGGAGACCAATCTAAATAAACATTTATAATTCTGATTTCATTTTCATTCCTTTTTGTTGTATTTCACTGAGCTTTCAGAATGAATACCAGCTATTGTTTTCTCTTTCCCACTTATATAGTGCGTGCACTATTTTATGCATCATTTGGGCCTCAGGTGTTGTGGGTGAACCCTTGTAATTCAAAATAACATTTTTCATTGGAAGGAAAACACATTGTTTCTAGAAACTCTTGTAAACTGTTTTTTCCAGTACTTGTGTATATAACTTATTGAATGCACTCCCCCATAATTTATGGATCTGGGTAATTCTTGCTAATTGTAAATTGTAACTGAAAAATCAGGTTGAAGTGTGCTGTTTGATTAAGTTTTGAAAGCCTGTTGCTTGGAAATTGGGGCCGTTCTACATATGATAAGTGGTATAGAAACATTCTGATTCAATCAAAGCACATAGGACATGTAATACAGGTAGCTAAATTTGGTGGAATGCAGAGCCTTGTGCTTCTTTTCAAAGTAGTAACTATATGAGACTGGAAGATGGCTATTTCCCCATCCTCTTCCTTTTTTTCATTTATATGTACACAACCAGTATCCCCTAAATGTTTCTCCCCTCCAGGGGATATTGTTGCTGTTTTATTACACTTGTACATTCATTTTTTAGAGCATGTGATACGCAGTACTTGGGAGTCATGTCTTGGCTGCACTGTAAAAACAGGTCCTTTTCTCTTTCAGAAATTTGAACCCGTACTGTGAAGTGTTTTTAACTCTAGTAAATAAGATGTATGTAAGACATTATTTTAATATTGAAAATGTATAAGAAAGCCAAATGTATAAGAAAGTAGTTAGTCCTCTTTTTTTGACTTTTAAAAAGCATATTACTGGTTTTTTTGGGACTGAATGAAAAAATTCTGAGAATCTTCAAAATTTTTATATCAGTTTTTAATTCTTAATGGATTGGTGAGTTTGGTTGTTGGTTTTTTCTTTTTTTTTNGTTTGGAGAGTGTGATGATCAGTTTTTCCTCTGTTACCACTGTGCTAAAGTGGAATAGGGTCAGCTATTTTGAAAGTGGTTTCACAGCTGTGCTTTATTTTGTCTCAAGTCCTGAGCTTGGAGGATGACGCCAAAACTCTTATTGATCATCTGAGTGTGTTTGGGTGAAAGAATCTATAGATAATAGAAGTCCACTGGCTTTTTTACTGACTGATGGCATCTTCTACAAATGAACTTTTTCTTTTGTGGTACAGGCTGGCTTGCCTAGTCTCCTTCCAAAACTGGGACATAATAAAGAGCAGATACAGCAGATTCTATATTGCTGTTAAAAAATGATAGAAAAATGTTTATAAACTAAACTAAATATAAAGCTGTGATTCTTTCAGAGAATAGTGCAAATTAGTTTCAAATGTAAGAATGGCTATAGTAAAGTAAACAAATTAGCAAGTTCTGTGTGGCAGCATGACTTACTGTATGAGAATGGAAACATTTTTGATAAATGAGAAAACACCCCAGGTTTTAGTGTGTTTTCTCCAAGTCTGTAGTCTTTCTATAAAAGCTATCTGGTTTTTATAAAGCCAGCAGGAGACAGATCTTTTGTATGTGCTCAGACAATATGTTTGCCATATAATGTGTTTTCCCTTTAATGATCCAGAGATCCAGACAGATCTCCTTACTTAGCAGGGGTAAAAAAAAGCCAAAAGAGGTAGTGTTTATTTTTCATGGCAATAACTTGGGGAAAGTGCAGTCTCTATCTGTTCTTTTAGCAGTGACTTATTGAGCAGGTGCCAGGTCTGCACTGCCAGGCCTTCCAGCACAGGTGTCGTTCCAAATGAGCTGCAACACGTGCTGTCTCTTGGCTGTCCTGCAAGCCATGCAAGCAAAGGAAAGGATCAGGATTTGCATGAGCTAGGTTAGGAGCATTGCTGGGATGGGGAGGGGACCATAAATGATGGGAAGAGGTAGTGGAGTGAGCATAATTGGGAAAATCAGGAATATGATCAAACATGAGGCTTACTGTGTCATGAGACGGTTGTGGAATCTGGTGATGTGAGAAGACATGGCTTCAGACAGTGTTCGGGTGTGTTGAGGTTGAGAACTACTGTTTTCCTCCCCATCTTCTCACTCTGTCCCTTTTGTTGACAGGAATTCTCCCTGAAGCACCCTTTTGGACTTGGGCTGTCTTGCAGGGCTGCAGCAGCTGCATGGGTTTGATGCAGTGCAGTGGGTTGCAGTCATGCATGGTACTTGCAAGTTTAACTTAAATTGGAGTCTCTAGAAACTTCTGTAATTTACAGTAGCTCATGTGACCTCAGAGGTTGCCCTGGTAACTGGTGTCCCAGGAGCCTCTGTAAATACACTTGAAAAGTGTCTCAAAGTCTACATGCCAGTATAATGTCTAAAAATATTGAGTAATTATGTTTATATTTAAAACTGGTTGTCAAGGTGTCTTTGGTAGCAGACTTCCCCAAATATAAAATAAGAAAGATTGCATGCACTTTGAAATTATGTGGCTTAAAAATTCCTGAAAAGGCATCATGAGCACTCTCCCAAATTATAAGCCATTATTTGATGATTTTACTTTTACTTTAATAACATAACTAACAAATGAAATTCAGGTAGTATTGAAGTCATTAGAAGAATGACTTCTGCTTTCATATGACATAAAAGGGAGAGGTGTGGATGAAGGTCCTTTAGTACTGTTCGTCTCTAAAAGAAGGAAGCCAAGAGGATACAATATTTTAGCTACAAGACAAAAGTAATGCTGCCTTAAGTGCTTCTTTTATAAAAGCTTCAGTAGAAAACAGTTATGCAATGGTGGAATGTTCAACCTCTCCTCATTTTAAGGAATAATTCTCATAATTTTAAGCATTTGTTCCCTTTCTTTACCTCCCACTCTCTTAGTTGTGGACCCAGAGCATAAACTGATTTAGCGGTGTTGGCACCTTGCATTTGTTTATGCAGTTCAGAGGAAGAGTGAGCTGCAGTAGTACCAGCTTTTAGTCGGAAGGTGCACGGTATTGCCTAAGTCATAGAATGCCTGTTCTCTCATAGTTACCTTGGATTCTGAAATGCTTTTTATTTTTTTTGTGGATTTTCATGACCAGCTTTAAAAATTTTTTTTGAAAGAAGTCTAGTTTATTATGTGTAAGAAAAAGTGGGACTTCTGAATCCTTACTTAAATCTTGACATGTGGTGAATATTTAAATTTAGTCGCTGTACAGCTTGGTTTCAAAACATACCTCAATGGAATTTCCTTAGTAAAGCAAGAATTTAGACTAGTTCTACCGTCATCTCAATAAAATAAGAAAACCAGAAATGTATACACCGCTGACAATTATTGGATGGTAAATAAAAGAATTGAACAACAGTCTGTTAGAATATCAAAAGGTGTAGCAGTGTATGCAATGGATATGCTTTTGCATTTTGTAGTAAAGTGAGAGTGGTCCATTCCTGAAGGAAATGCTGATTTATTTTTCAAAGGGAATCAAAGTGATATTCTTTAAACTAGTTTGTAGTTACAGAAGTAATTTGTCTACATAGTGTCTTTAAATAAATAAAAAAGATTACCAGGTGAATGTTATGAGTGTATCACACAAGCTTCAGAATGTCACTGATTCCATAAATATTGGCCTGCTGGGGCAACATGGATATAAACCAAAGAAAAACATATACAAAAGTACTATTCATCTCTGGTGCTATATATTAGGGAGATGACTGTGAGGTAAAGAATATATGATCCAACCCCTTTTCTTTCATGTTCCTGAATCTTAGTCTTATCTCTATATTTTTTGTATTCTTTGTCATTCCTTATCCGACAACAACAAGTGATCCTGTCCATTTTCCTCAGACTTTAGACTGCGTTTAAACATTTGAAGTTAGTTAAAACAAGTGAATCTTACACAGCGAGGCAGAGTTGCAGTCTGAATTTGGAACGTTTTCCTGAAATTGGTTAAAGTCTTAGGATGAGAAGCATCCAAAAGATTTGCTGTTGTTTAGCCTTTGGGTTCAGCTGTTCCGTTTGTTTCTGGAACCAGCCAACGGATGTGTGTGCAGTCTCACCATCAGCACTCGTTGCCTTTCAGTCACACATTTTTATGAGTTTTCCACACACTGCCGGATCCAGAGCTGTGACAAGTCTGCCAGTTTTTCTTGAGGAGTCTTGCATTGCTAATGTGTATGTTGCTCAGTTATGTCCATGACAAAATGATATGTATGGCAGACTTGCTATTCATAAAGTTACGTTTATACCTGGAGTGTGGTTTTGGATACAGTAATTTACTTCTAATCTCAGGCAGAATTGTAGTCCTATTACCATACAACATAGAATTTTAGGAGGGTTGCCTATGTAAACATTTCTTGTTAGCCACCAGTGTCTTATAAATCAGTGAATAATATACTTGCATACATCCATAAAACGTATCTATTTTCTCTGCATAACATTTGTTCAATCTGGCATATGAGAACAAAACTAGAATTATAATTCTGTAGCTGTGATCATTCACACACAGTGCAGTGAACAGCTAAATGGAGGAGAAAATTTTTGGATATGTTTTCATGCATCTTGAAATATAATACTGTTGGTATGATGTTACTTCACCAACTATTAGTAAGTTAGGAACTAAAAAAGGATTACAGCCCTGTAAGATTTGCTTGAAGTTGAACATGCATTAACTCGGAAGTGATGATGGCGTTGGACTGTCCACTTTGGGGTTCCTGACTTCCAGCACCCCCTTAAAAGAGTGACTGATTATTGCTCGGGGTCAGGAAAATGGATCACTTAAAAAGGTTTGCTGGAAGAGCTGAAAGTTGAACTCCAAAAATCAATAGCTGTTCCAGAAAGTTTGGGTCTATGTAATAACACTTAATAACATCTTGGAACTTTTTCATGTTTTTTTAGTGTATTTTAGTCTTGTCTAGTTTACAAACATCCAGAGTTACCTAGTAGTGTTATACTAGTGAAAGTGTCTACCATCACACTTGCTTTGAGTTGTGTTTCCTGTATTGCTTAGAAATTAGCCAGAAACTCTGGGAAAAGCATAGACTGTAAGTCATAAATCTTGAAGAGTGTAGAAGATATTCTCTTGAGGCTTTCAGAATGTTTATAATCAGCGTTAACAAGCCAATCTGTAAACTGTGGTATGGGTAATACTGCTTTTAAGGATTTTTCAGCCATGTGTCTATTGGTGTTTTCTCATTAACCAGCAGGTAGGCTGTGTTTTCAAATGGTATATTTTCTCTCTAATTTATCTAATATAGACAAATGTGTGAGTTAACTGATCATTGGACAGGTCTGAAGGGTGGTGATGAATGGAATGGCTTGGTGGCCAGTCTCAAGTGGTGTTGCCCAGGGCTGAGTATTGGGCCGGCCCTGTTTAATATCTTTATCCATGATCTGGATGAGGGGATGGAGAGCACCCTCAGTAAGTTTGCAGGTGACACCAAGTTGGGCAGGAGTGTTGATCTTCTGCGGGGTAGGAGGGCTCTGCAGAGGGATCTGGACAGGCTGGATTGATGGGCTGAGGCCAGTTGTGAGAGGTTCAACAAGGCAAAGTGTTGGGTCCTGCACTGGGGTCACATCAACCCTAGGCAGTGCCACAGGCTGGGGCAGAGTGCCTGGAAAGCTGCCCAGCAGGAAAGGACCTGGGGATGCTGGTTGACAGCAGCTGAACATGAGCCAGGCAGCCAAATAGGCCAATGGCAGCCTGGCCTGTATCAGCAATGGTGTGGCCACCAGGACCAGGGCAGTGATTGTCCCCCTGCACTCAGCACTGGTGAGGCTGATAACGATTAGTGGAACAAGTTATTAAATAATAAGCAAAGAAGTTCCTAACAATGGATAAAGAAACCATGGCCAGCACTGGCACTTTGTTGAGAACACAAGCAACTGCTAATTTATACCGAAATTATAATAAGTTGCAGCCAATATGAGCCCTCTGCATAGTGAATTTTCATTCAGTTCATTTCAATGAGCACACTGTCTTTATGAGCAAACCTCCTAAAATGGACTATGTTTAAAACAAACAAATTATACAGAAACGGTTCTAAGTCGTGATAAAAATTATCAATAGTACATGGATCACTAATCTGTTAACTTTTCTTTTTCCTATTGACAGTCCTTTAGCTGTTTTTGTCCTGTGAGACCTATTAATGAAAATTGTTCATGCTTTGCTGAGGAGGACCTTAGGGTCCTGGTGGATGAGAATCTGGTATTTGGTCAGCAATTCATCCTTGCAGCAAAGAGGGCCGACAGTATCCTGGCATGTGTAGGGTAGTGTTTTGTCAGCAGGTCAAGGGAGGTATCAGCTTAATTTATCGATTACTAAGTGTTCTTGGTGTATTTGAGGCAAACATTATGAAGGATTGTCTATTAACACGTGAAGAGGTCTCCAGTTACTGTTATCCTTTTAACAGATTAAATTGTCATAATGATCAGTTATCAGTAAATGGGATTCTAAGTATCCTGAGGTTACTGACCTGTGTATGGGAAGCTCAAAGCCCATTTCCCCTCAGTAGCAATGGCTGCAGAAGACTGCTCCAATTACTCTCATATGAAGCTCTGATCTCCCTGAAGAAAACAAATCATTTGAGATTAGGGTAATCTGAGGAGAAGTCATTTCTGTCATTTTACAGTTTAATCCAGGTGTTCCAACACAGACAAAAGCATGTTCATATAAGGAGGTTCTGTGATTTTCTTGTGTGTGTCCACCACCTGTCAGTATCTGCTAAGGGCAGTGGGATGACTGGTTTTGTTCAGATGCAGTTTGCAGCTATCTTGGTAGAAAAAGAAGGTGAACAGTACAGTGCTGGTTTTAAGCACTTCAGGCAATACATGAATTTCCTACCTTGAAAAAAATACTTTTTACCACAGTAGGGTTTCTGACACAGGTTAAGATCTGTTCTGAAACCTTTTCTGTTCTCTTTCAAAATTGCTGGGAACTTCTGTGGGAAGACAGCAGGTCATGCTCTGATGAGATAAGCCTCTCTGGTGTCTTGCCTAGAAGAAATAAGGAATCTTAGTCTGTGTAGTTGCAGAGAGTCTTTGAAGAGGCAGGTACTCTACACCTGCCCTTCTTGGAGCAGGGTTTAATTGATAATGTTAAACAACAAGCTTTTGTTTTCTTTATCGAGCCCTCGGGAGTTCTCAGCAGTGCCGTAATGTCTGCGGAGAAAATCTCAGTGAGAGGCAGTGAAGAGTTCAGATGTTTAGATCTCATCATTGTATATCTGTTTTGTTTAGGTGAAGCCAGAATGAAAAAAATGAAGGGAAAAAAATTGTTCTTTGGGCTAAGATTTGGCATTGCGGGAAGTATCAGGATCTTTCATTTGCTTTGGATGCAGCTGTGTCTGCCACAAGGTTAATGACATGTCAGCTGCAGTGGAACTGTGTCTTGTTGGTTGACTTGGGGACTGAAAGAGGTGTGAACTCTTGATCTATGCTTTTTTTAATAATCTGAATTTTATTGATCCGTTTTTTCTTCCCAACTGCCTATTTTTGGAAAGCCTGTGGGACCGTGTCATCTTTAGATCTCTTCTTTTATCAGATTTATTTGAAATCAAGAAATAAGTTTCAAAGTTAGGAGAATGTGTGTCTCTTATGCATTCTTAGATGATGTGGTCCCTAGGATTATTTTCCTAGGAAACCATCTAAAACATAATATATGGTTCATTGGTAGCCCTGGAAACAGCCTGCTTCTATCTCAATCACTTTTATCATCACGAAGCTTACTCTGCCACGATTTCCTTCCTTCTCATAAATCTTTTAAGAAATAGTTTTTATTGTAACTAAATGCCGTTGTGAGAAGTGTGCAAATTCTGTGGTAGGGAAAAGGTTCTATATAAACTGGGACATTTCTGTATTTGAGAGCAGATAATTTAACAGAGGTATCTGAAAGTTCAGTTCCTTAACATTCTGGGAAAAATATTGTGCTGGGTGGGACCAGCAGAAAATGAGGGGTATTTATAATAAATTACCGAGGCCAAAATTTATTCTTTATTATCTAATGTGTGCAACTAGAACTGTTCTTAAAAAATGCTAAAGTAAATAATCCACTGCAACAGGCTGGGACCAAATTGTTGTTGATTTCCCAAATTTGTGTCCTCTTTCTACAAGTTTAAATAGCTAATTTACACTTGGTTGAAGGATTGAAATAGAGCTGCAGCATAAAGCAAGTTGCTGAAATAGGGATTCAACATATATCCGATGAGAAGTTATCAAATGTCAGTGAAATAGTTATACCATTTACTGTTTGTTCTTTTCTACTGAACTATACTGACAGTTAAAATCCAGTGATAGGGAAAAATTGGCCAGCAACAAGTTGCTGCAGATATGAATAGACATTTCTATTAATATCACCAGAATGCTTTTGCTGTGTTCAGTTAACTTAATGTCTCAGAGAATTGGTTGATTTATAGCATTTTCAATTACAATGTGACTATTTTTAGTTCAGGATTCAAAATGGGTAATAAATACTGAATTTGATATTCACGTGTGTGTGTATATATATATACACACACGCACAAAATGCAGTATTCAAATGATTTAATATTTTTGTTAACTTTTCAGTTAATTGCATCAAGTTAGTTCAGCAAATTATTTTCCTTTAGATGTATTCTTTCTGTTCTGTCTTAGTAAAGAAATCGAAATCTTCTAAAGCAGCATTCCTTTAATGGCACATCTGCTTCCTCTCAGTTCTTATGCTTCCCTTTGGTCCCTCTGTCACTTCAAACTTAAGTTCTGTTGAGTCCAATGGGGCCAGTCATGTTGCCAGGATGAGTTTACAGAAATGTGTGGGAATCTGGGTAAAGCTGGTTCAAGATGTGTTTTTAAAATGTTTTACATACAATCTATTTCTAAAGAAAAAAATTAAACCCCAAAAGTCTTGAATTTTAATGACAGTGCTTTTTATTGCTTTTTTTAAAATCTAGTAATCTCTTTGGTTTTGTAAGAAGTTAAAGATTTACTATTTTAGTCTTTGTAGCAGTTAAACTATTCTGAGAGTTTTTAAGCATATAAAATGTTGTTCTTTCAAATTTCATTATGGCATTTGAATACTTGCCTTTATTTTCAGGGTTCAAGTGTAAGAATTAATACCGAAGGCTTGTCTGCTTTTGACCAGATTTATTGGTATAGGTGACCCGAGGGCCAGCTCTATTTTTAGGGACCACACAAATTCTAACAGCAGGCTTTTTTTCCTGGCGTAATTCAGCTACTGGGAGGAGTAAGCTGGGTAACCAAAAGACACATTTTGCAAATATAACTGTGCCCATTCTAGTACTTTTCCTGGTACACTGGTGTCATTTAGAGCAGGGATTTTCTTTACATTACTGTCCACTGTACAGGCAAACTTTCAAGTACAATCTAAATATACTCTCCACCACATCTTGATTAAACTATCTGCATGCTTTAGGTACAAAAGTGGCTCCTGTGATACATTTTCAGTTCTGACTAACAGTATTAGGAAAAGAAAATGTTCTTTTCACAAAAGTTTCCCTGTTGAAGAGGAATGTTCAAATAATTTTAAAACAATAAAATATGAACTATTAAAATAATATGTTTGGATAGTTTTGTTAAACCAGTAATTATAACTAAAGAGAAAGTTGGAAGTAGGAAGCTGGGAGAGCGGGGGCGTTGACTGGGAGGGAACCGTTCTAGTTTCTGTCTCTCCGTTACATTGAACAAGAATAAAACTTCTCCCCATTTAATCACTTTGAGTTTTCATGGTGGGTGGCTATAAGGCTGAGATAAGGAAAATTAATGTAGTTTCTAAGTATTACCTAAACTTTTCTTCAGCCTTTTCTTGCCCACCCTAGGCATGCACCTTTTTTCCTGTTGGTTTAGGCAGGTGGGCCTTCATGGTGGGAAGGTGATTTCAAAGGACAGGGATAGCACTCTGTGCTGTGAGCAGAATCAGTGGAGGCCTTTGGTGTCAGAGTGAGCAGAAAACAATTCAATTTGAAGAAAAGGGATGAGAACATTATTTTGCTTCTGTGATTGGTTTTAGTTTTGGATGTCATGTGAGTTAATTTTTGTGCTTTACACTGTGACTTTTGGAGTATTTGTGATGTGTAAGAAATTTAGAAAGCTGCATACAGGGTATTGAGATATGGTACATGAATATACTAATGAAAGATTAATGATATTTCCCTTGTATGACTTAGTGGTTTAAAAAAGGAGTAGTGTTTTCCTAGTAATTATTTTTTTCCTCCACAGAGCACAGTTATGGTGTTACCATATTTTCATTGTTGCCTGCACCAAGTATTAAATACACTGAGTTCTGAAAATTAAAAGTAGGTTTATTTTTGCCTGCCATATTATTCCAAAGTTCGAGTGCACACTATATCTGTAGCCTTCCTCCACAACTAGAAGGGTTATGAACAGTATTTTACAATATTTTTAAGTTCTCACATACTTTCTTATTGCCCCAAGTGCTATAATTCTAATCTATATTAAGAATTTCTCAGCAACTACTTGCTAAGATGCTGCTGTTGTAGACGAGAATCTAAAAATTGTCTTCAGCTCTTGACTCTTGCATCCTTTAACATGTTGAAACTGTAATGTCTTGTAGTGATACTTATTCAGCATTCCTCACAAGGCAAGCTTGTAGCAAGTGATCAAAATAGATCCCTTTAAAATACTAAAAGTCTGAAGAAAACTGAAGGTATACCTGCCAATTTTTATTTGTTTAGTTGCAATTATTTGGTAAAGCATACAGATAACTTATTAGGTTTGGTTTGTCAAAGCTTTGAACATTTATATAAATATAAAGATCGCCTGCCTTATTTTTTTATTTTGCTTAGGATAAACAAATACTTTATACTATTTGATTTTTGTAGTCTCTCTCATGTCTTTCTGTTACAGGCATCTTGTATTAAATATTTATTGTTCACTGTTCTTTCCTAAGTGCCTGTAACTGTTATGAATAATTAAAGAACTGAGTTAAGGGGGGGAGAAGGGCATTGATGTAGCATTCAGCATGAGAATTTCCTGTAATTTTTTGACAACTGTAAATTACATACACCTGAAAATCAACATGGAAAACAAGCCAGAAACAGCCTTATGTGGTTAGCAAAGGTACTTGGGTACTCATGTCTTGTCTGCCTGTGTGATAACCTAGTAGATATTTTTTATCTAATTCATAAGAATTGTCCTTAAAAATCAACAGCTAGTTATCACTGCTTAATTATCATTGCCATCTTAGCAGTAAGGCTGAAGTAGCAACTCAAGAATTTACAAGATAATATTTGTTTAGCAAGTCGTAAATTTTTAAAAGTTCCAACTTTTGTATTTAATTTAATAGTGAATTATGTGCATGAACTCTTTGTGGCATTGAAGAGTTAATAGTGGTATTAGTCACTCTCCTAATTGACAAAAAGGAACTTATCTCAAACCACACAAGGAGAACAAATCAGTCTGTAAAGTTCCATTTCTTTCTTTAAAGTTATCTTGTGAAATTTGCTAGTCCAACTACAATTAGTCCAGAAGCAAATCTGAAGACACCATTCATCAATCACTAGAGTGAAGAAAATCAGCTGATGAATTGAAAGCTGCAGGGCAGTGGTAATGATAGTTTTTGGAATGAAAAAAATTTTTACATTTCATTACTCTGAAGCCTGAATATCTGACTTGGAAAAAATAACCTATGGGTGATAGTTTTACTTCTGTGTTGTTCCCTGGAAAACACTCAGTGACAGGAAAGGACACAAAAACACCAGGAACTTTCCAAGCAGATGACATTTGGATTGTAATTTGGACAAAATACACAAACTGACAGCACAGGTGGAAGTGAACATTTTGACACATCTGGGAAAGTAAAAATGCACGACTTAGTCATAACGTTGTGCTGAGAGGTTGGGTGGGATGACCTGTAAGGATGTGTGAAAAAGCTGTTCCTATAAATCATACAACACATTTGTGGTCAGTCTGCTGTTTATTTTTTGTGAGCAAGAGATGTTGACAGTTAAGGGAATATCATGTAGACTTCCTCTTACAGTAGAGGAGAGAGACAAGGTACTTTTCTGCTTTCCGACTAAATTAGTCCATCATAACAAACACAGTTATTTTCATTTGCTGGCTGCATATGCAGCATTGAAAATAAGAATCTTGTCTGCATGGAGTAAGGTGTCTTTTTCCATATTATTGTTTTTTAGTATTTAAAGATATGTAATTTCGTGGAGTATGTACCTGTAATGGCATCCTAAAATGCATACTCTACAAACTTGTTTTTGTCAGGTGGTTTGTTTTGAATCAGATAGGATGGTATCTGGGCCTGCTAGGTAGGAAAGTTGGTAAAAAACCAAACAAATAAATCAAACCAAACACTCATGTCTGTGGGAAAATCTGGAAAAGCTGCTGGGAAGGCTTTCCCAGGAGTGCAAAAGGGTTGGGAGGCTTGAGCCAGTGCTCCATCTCACCTCTTGCTGGTGATGCTGTTGGCTTCTCTTCCTGTATGATGCTGAAGGGGAGCAGCAGAGGGAGAGGTGAAGCAGCTTTCTGCAGAGCCTGCATCTGAAATTACAGAAATCTTAAACACAGTTACTCTGTTATATTTCAAAGTGACCCACATGCTGTACTTTTGCTTTAAAGGCTGACAGCTGTGTTACTTATTTTGCCAATTCGGCCAAATTGCTGCTTATGACTGAAACAAAAAATGGAAAAATGCCACGCTTTCTACCAGCGGAACTAACATGCAGCCATAAATATTAGAAAAAAATCTGATATTCAACCCCAGACTGCTGCATGTTAAATCTTGTCGATAAGTCTTGATTAGAATGCTCCTGAAAGTCTATCTTAGCTATAATGTTTGGGTATTTAAAACATTATGGAAGACCTGAAAATGAAAATGTTCAGAGTGTAGATAGTTGTGCATGTATGCAGAAAGAGCATCTTGCTGTTTTTACGGATAACAGTGAAGACTCAGAGACTTCTCTCCTGAGCTGTGCTGAAACCTGTTGAGCCATTTTGTTGAGCCAATTTCAAATCCTTTAGTACTTTTAAATGCAGCATCAGCTTTGTCATCTTCAGTCATTATTCAAGCTAAAAGCATCTGTAGCTACTATTACTTTTTCTGATTATTGATGGCAGAAAAAATAAATGGTTATAATAAAAATAAGTTTCTCTATAGTAGTTAAAATGATCTGTTTGTCATAGTTTAGATATAATTTCTTAATATATGAGAAATTAGGAGTCTAAAAAACTCTAAACTTGCTTATCTAGGGTTAAAACTCTTCATGCCATCAAGCAATTTTAAACAGCCTTCTGTCAGTGCAGTTTCCTCAGTTTAAGACTCAGTACATAGTAACTGTTGTATTTCATAAATAATTTTTGCAGTTTATCTGAATTTGGTTAAAATGTTGGTTGTTTGGATCTGAAATATGCATGTTTTGCTTTTATTGAGTTTGTGAAAATGGGATACCTCTTTTGCTCGGTTGGAAATGCTTCCAAGAAGCCTGAACTGTAACTGACTCAGTAACACTAAGAACTGAACCGTTCATGCCAAGCATAACTCAGGCTTTGGCTCTCTCCGTGCTCACAGCAGTCTGGGTAGTTTCCTTAAATGCTTCTTATTTATTTTCTTTTGAGACCAGACTGTTTTTCCCCTTTCCCCTGCTCATCTGTATTGTAAATTAACCCCTGAAACCAAATGCCCCTTTATTTTAATTTCATAAATGTGCAGTTGAACTCATACATGACAGAATGCTTCAGTGGTGTTTGAATTTTGGTTTTGCTTCTGTGTTTTAATGTTCAGATATAATATTATATTTTACATATAATCTATTAATGTATTATAGAATTATAATGTCATACATAGTATAATATAATCAAACTATAAAATTATGTTATAAAATGACAGAATCCTAGAATGGTGTATCCTAGTAATTCCTGCTAGAAGGCAAACATACATGGCAGCATGAAACTGCAGAATGGTGAAGTCTTAGTTGCCACAGACTTTTTAAAATTTAGGTCAAACTCAGACATAGTAAAAGTAGCTTCAACTCCTTTATTTTCAGCAGAATAAGCAATTTCAGATTTTTTTTTTTACTTTCTCTTCAAAAGAACATGGAGTGGATTTATGTAAGAGCTGAGTGAGAAGGCAGCAAGCAGCATCATGCCCATGGATGTCTTCGGCGTCTTCATGGAAGAAGTGTCTGCCTTGGACTTGATGATCCTTGTGGGTCCCTTCCAACTCAGAATATTCTATGAATCTGTGTCTGTGCCTTGTAGCAGAGAGTCAGGGAAAGCTCCCCGTGACATCCTGTGAGACAACTTGAATAATGAAAAATCGAAGGATACGTAAGACAGCAACATAAAAAATGTATTAAAAGACGGTTTCTTTACTCTTGGTAAACTGATCAAATGGCTAAATAAGCTCTTCTGTAGGAAGTTTTGCAAAGAAAGCCTTTAGTCTAGACTTTATTTGCAAAACCATATCCTGTTATTTCCTGGCTCATCGCAGTCACAGTCTTTTGAGTTAAATTGCCTGCTGTGACAGCAGCAAGGTCAACACAGGCTACCGTTTTTCTCTGCTCTTTCTAATAGGTAGTGTGAAAGTGATCTCTCTTATATCATAGAATCATAAATTTTCTGGTGTCCTGTTTTCTTGAAATGAGGCAGAACAAAATGAGCCCAAGCGCCTGAGAACCTCAATTCTGTTATTTTATGGTGTTGGCAGTTCTTCCTTATAGCTTGCCTTTATGTTTTATATGTTTATGAAATTGTTGCTGTACTCTGTCAGGTGAACCAAGATGAGAGATTTTGTTTTCCCTAATAGAATTGTTTATGTTGGAAAAGACCTTTAAGATGACCAAGTCCACCACAAAACCTAATGACATAAAACTCTACTGTTGGTTCATGTAGGATTGGATTTCAACAGAAGCGTTTCACCTACATTGATTTTAATAGAATTAATTTCTTGATGAAAGTGAGTGACTCTGTTCTTTCTTCCCATTTTTCATTGGTTCTTTGTTTCTAGTGGTTATTTTGAACCAGCTCTGATACTTAGCTGGTCACATGGAAAATTGTTTCAGCTCACTAAAATTACTGAAAACTAATTTGGAAGAAAATAGATTTTTTGTCTCCTGAGGTAGTGAGGTAAGTTAACTTACTGTGCATCAGACAGGTGTTAATGAGGGCCTGAGGAGCTGAAGTGGGGAGAAGGGAGACACAGCTGGGGCAGGAGGAGGAAGACACAGGACAGAAAAATGAGTGTTTTGAAGAGAGTTTGAAGAGGGAATTGGTTTACCTGTATCATGAAACATGCAGTTTGCTCATCTGAAATAATATAGGTCATTTTTGTTTGCATATTGGGCTGACTTGCACCTGTGTCCATATTCCTTTAAGCACAGAATTCCTTTAGTAAAGAAAAAGGTTTTAAAAAAAAAAGAGTTGTTACGTGTTCAACTAATCATATTTTCTTTCCTCCTCATTGTTATTTATAACATTGTGTAACTGGGTCTGGCTGGGGTCAACCCACCACACATTAGAAAAATATGTTTTTCTTAAAAGAT
Source organism: Dicrurus megarhynchus (assembly GCA_013399195.1). Taxonomy (NCBI): domain Eukaryota; kingdom Metazoa; phylum Chordata; class Aves; order Passeriformes; family Dicruridae; genus Dicrurus; species Dicrurus megarhynchus. The sequence continues at coordinate 352,295 of VXAD01002022.1, forward strand.
TTCTACAAACAACAGATATGTCAGGAGTACTAGTTTGGGGAAATATTTAAATGCTGAGCACAAATACAGAGATTTACTACAAGTGGGAAGAGTTGTGTTTTCTAAATAGCTGATGTTTTGTCTCTCCTCAAATGGTTGTTATTTCAGTTGAGGACTCTACTGTGTTTTACTGCTTGGAGCTGTGTGCAGTTCAACAGTGGCTACAGAAACTGCTGGACACGGTCTGATTTAACATGTGCCATTTCTGAAGTGTCTGGGATCCTGTCAGCTGAACTGCTGATTACTTGGAGAGTTTTTTCTTGTTTTGGTTTCCACATGCTCTGGAAGCTTTGGACAGCTGTGTTACAGCATTAAACAGTACGTGCCTTTTAGTGAATCCGGGTCACTGTGTTAGTAAGAATCTCCTGGTAATGGCAAATTAAAAGGTGCCGACTAGGAAGAGAGGATGCTTGGCTGGAAAGAGGGGCTGAGTGGTGGCTGTCAGCAGATTCTTCTGCTGAGTTTTTGATTTAAGGAGAATAAGGCTGAGAGAGGGTGCATCGAGGACAAGGATGTAGAGCTCCGAGCTCCTGCCTTCGGGGATGGTGAAGTGCCTTTTCTGCACCACCAGCTCTCTCCGTCCTCCTGCGCAGCTCTTTTCTCCCTTCTTCCCCACCCTCTTCCAAAGAAGACTCTCACTCTGCCTTTAACTGCATAAAACTTCTGAAATCAATGCTTAATTTTGTGTATCAAAGATGAAGCGTTGCTGATTTGAGTTACCTGTTATTTTCCTTCCTTTTTTTCTACTGCCTCTTTCACACAAAAACTTGCTTAGCCTCTTTTATAGTGCTGCATTCTATGTTGTAGAATGAGTTGGCAGCTATGCATAGGAAAACTATACACAATATGATTTATTTTTTCATATGTGCTTGCAAAAACAAGTGGTCCTGTTAGTTATTGCTGTTTCAGTTACAGGTGTTTTTTCAAAGAAAACCCTAAATATTTTTGTGCTAAAAATATTTATAGAGAGAAAGATAATATGATTGACATTTCACTTGTAGCACATTTGCGCATCCACACTAGCATTTATATCTCTAAAACCACAGGTGGAACCTTGGAAAAGAACAAATTACTGATATTATAATATTTTTAACAAAATGCATTTAGAAAATTAATATTTTAAAGCGCTAACTTAAATATATGTTTTTTTTCTTTTGAGTAGACTTAACTATATATAGACATGCTTTCTTAAGAATGAAGAAAATCTATAAAATTCAAGTTTTTTGTCTTGAAGAAAAATGCTTAAGAATCTTAATTAAATAAACAAAGCATCAAATTTTTTTTGAACTTACCACTTCCTGAAATAGGCTTGTTATACATCATGTCTTCAAGCTAGGTGATTTTGCAATTACTGCTGAATCGCATTTGATAAAAACAGGCAGGTCTTGTAGTCAAATTGGCTACCTAAGTATCACATCTACTATAAGAAACAAGTCATCAATGAGTTGTATACTGTCAGAAGAGTAGTTCACTCTGTGTTCATTATGAAGATCATCAGTCTGCCTGTTCTCATCACAAAGTAATGTATTTTACTGACACTGTTGGCTACAGATGTACATTAAATTACATCTAAAACAGCTTTCACACTACATGACGTGAAATAATGGTGTAATTGGATAAAAATTAAAATTACCACACTTAGGTCTGGCTCTTCATCTCACCTACTACCTGTAATTGTTCAGAGTATTGGCACACCACTGGCCTTCAGGTTCACAAGCATGCCACTTAATTCAGAACTTATATGCAAAAAAAAAAGAAAAAATTGAAAGCTCTTGAGACATTGTACCTGATTGCAGTCTTATTACTACACCCTATGTACAGTCCTTGATAGGCTGAATGGCTCACATTTCTCTTGTTTCTGTTTGGGATGAACTAAGTAGGCATTCTTGGGACTGTAGCTCCTACAGACTGCGTACCATCGTTGCCTCAAGGTGTGTGGGTTTTCTCAGAGGTTGTTGAAGCTCACCCCTTGGCAATCAAAAAGCCTGCAGCAAGGTGCTGCATTTCAGGGAGTGTTTTGTGTTCTTGTTTCTTATGTAATCACTTGGCTAGCAGAGCACTCGCCTACTTATGGAGTGATTGGGCTCTGATCCTTTTGCCTGGGCATCTTGGAGTGCTCATGCTCTCAACACTAGCATGGAGCTGCCTTCCACACTTTGGTGAACCTCTGGTATTTAAAAATGAATGGAAATTCTGTATGGTTAGAGCATAAACATAAAGCAGCAGGACCTGTCCACCTGGGGATGTGTGTATTGAGAGGACAAAATTCGGTGTCCAGGTCCTTGCTACATGGACTATATTTTGCATTCAGGGTCACCAAGTGAAATGTTTGTTTTATGACATCAGGGACTTTCACTTCCCGGACAAGTGCTCTAGAAATCTGTCACTGTGCCACTTCCTCTTGTTACCATTATCTTTTCTTTTTCAAGTCCTTTGTTCTAAAAAGAGAACCTTAGTGGGCTAAATGCAGATAGAGGCCTGGGTTTTCCAGTCTAGAAATTACCACCTCAAAGCTGCAGGTGACTTTAGTCATGGAGAGAGGCAAGATGTCAGGCACCCACCTCCAGAGTCTGCATGGGCCAGTGTGAGGACCATTCTGTATTGGCAGGTGGACGGAGTGTTCTGCACTGTGCTCTGGCTGCAGCCCCACACGTACCACTTTGAGGGGGTTGGCAAGCCCCTGCCTTGGGCTGTGAGTGTTCTTAATTCCACTGGACCAAATGGTACTTAAACATCTTGGCAACTCGATGTTTAAATATTTTTTTAAGTAGTGCTTCTGGGGCATGATTCATTTGGGCATTTACAGGTCATAAAGTTCACTCTCTGCTTCCTTTCCTTTAGGAGATGTTTACAAACCTTTAACTACTCATCATTTCCTGTGTCATACTGATCTATTACATTATCAAATCTCTGTTTGAACTCTACTGCTGTCCCTATCACAGTACCAGTGGTTATTTGAACTGCCTTTCAAGTAATTTTATCATAAAGTTGCATAAATTAAAAGCATTGCAGTTCAGGAATGATGTGCATCTCAATGTCTGATTCAAGATTCTCTATGGTCTTCAGAATTCTATTTTGTAGATAGTGCTGTCTTAGTCACATAGCTGTTCCTTTGTTGGTACCTTGAGAGGAATAAAAAAAAAGTTATCATGGATATACTCTTCCCTCCTTGTGCTTTTAATCCATTTTCTCCAGCTGTCTCTGTCTCTTAAGTGCCACAGGTGACAGCTGGGATTATTTCTGTTTTTTAAACTGCTAGATGCTTTGCTTTCTGTTGCTAGGAACTCTTGGATAAACTAAACTCTTTGTGTAATCACTTGTAGTGGTTATGAGCAATGTTTCAAAACAGTTTTATCTGTAGTTTTGTCTATTCCTCAAAACATATTGCAGGTGACCTTGGCTGGGGCATGAATAGTGTTAGGAAATGTATTGATGAGATGGTTTTTCTGGTTTCAGTGATTAAGTCTTATGAAGCACAGACAGTCTTTAGGGGAAATCCTGTAATGATGATAGGACATGTTATAAACTGAGGATTGACATGGTCTTCATTGTGCAAGAGATCCTGGAATGACTGAAAGTTGTTTCAGCACAAAAATGGTAGCTGCTGCTTTGGTCTGAATTATACATCTGCACTGTAGAGTCAGTGTCACTTTGAGCATGTTGAACAGCAAGAACCCTGTTAAGTCTCATGAATGCCAAGAAGTCACTCCTGTGTTTGTTCAGATACAGTTTTCTGATGTGCCATTCTTTTTGATTCAAGGCAGACCTAAGGCCATCAGAGACTTAACCCAGTTCACAAATGCCACCTCACTTTTGGGGTGAAATCCTCCACACCTTTCAACAGAATAAATCTGTCTCCTCCATGCCAGACTATATTGCCAAGGCTCACAAATGAATTTTACACAGTTTGTGCATGCTCTATGCAATTGCATTCTCAGCTTGTGGGGTGAGAGTTTCTTTTCTGTATCTTTTCAGAAAGGTGGGTGTTTCAGACAGGTGAATAGTTCTCACCAGCGTCTTTGGTAAAATATCCTTGAAGTTAGTCTGTTCATGCACACTGATAATGACTGCCATGTCTCTGTTGGGATGGGGACCTGCATAGGCAATCTGGTAGCTCAGGATTATTGATCTCTGGAGAAGCAAAAACTTATGAAGGGTGTTCTAGAGCTCAGAATGTTTTCCCAGTCATTCACACTGTGGTGCTGGCTTTATATAAATAATCTGAGTGGCTAGACTGCTTTACCTGCAAAAATGAAGAGTACTGGTGAACTAGCTGCGAATTCATCTGGCAAGCAAGCAAAATAATCTTACAGGTGATACACTGAATTACTCCTCTGATCCACATGCATGAACTCCAGTTTAAGCTTTCAGTAACTAGAGCTGGCAATGGGGCTGTGTGGAGATGGGCTTGTTTACATCAGATGGCATCAAGAAATGGAAGATATTTTTTTTCTTTCACCGTTCAGTGTCTTGGATCAGATACAATCCTGATCATAGAGAAAGGTGTAGACCTTTCTTCTGATCATGGTCAGGCAAGGTAATACTTGCCAGGCCTTGATGGTTCTGGTGGCAGGAGGTTATCTGTCAGCTGTCTGTCACTCAACAGTTTGAGAAATGTATTCCTCTCCCAGGTCTGTGACTGAGAAGTCTAGAGCATTAAGGAGTTTCAAAATGCTTAATTCCAAGCCCTGAAGTACCAGGCAGGAGTGTCATTGCTCATTTACGCGGGACTGTCCTTTGCCACTTTTTCGGGTTAGGAGATACAAATAGGGAGACAAACAAGCTAGCCTTAAAATAGAACAAAAACCTCTGTAAACAAAAATCACATTTGATTTTTTTTTTAAGTTAAGGAAATTTGCCGTTGTTTGAAAACAATCCTTATGCCTAAACTACGTGTAATGAGATTCCGAGAGTCAGCCCTGTGCAGTATCCATTGCAGGTGTTTGATCTGCAGAAATAAAACAGTCCTCTTCAGGGTTACTCGCTTTTACTGGTCTCTTGAGAACTTGAATAAAGCAAATTCTGCTGTCATTAAAGGTGCAAGAATAGTATGGTTGATTAATTTTCTCAAACACGGAACAGCAAATATTAAGTCTGCTCACTTTACTAATCATTGTTTTCAATGAAAGACTTTTCAGATGCTTATAAATTAAATTACAAAACCAGGACTCTGCATTTTTAATTTAATGAAATTAAACATACAGCACATGTGCCCTGAACTGGAAATGCATTTTGTAATGGATGGTTTTTATTTGAACATCTGTTCAGCGTAGCAATTGTTAAAAGTTTTCTTTCACTTTCCTTTCTGCCATTTAAGCAGTGCTGATTGGAACAGACTTCAAACGGAATGAGGGAATATCAACATACTTTACTTTTTTTACAAATCTGGAAAAGTAATTTTTTGAGCTGTGCTGGTTTATAAGGAGAACACTTCTAATTAGAGTATCTAATATAAAAATATTTTTTAATGCAAGTGTTATTTCAGACTAAAAGTTAGCTCATCAAGACACATTGCTTTCAGAAAAAAATGCCAGTGTTTTTCAGTCTCAGAAAATGCCAATAATGAAAGCACACAAGTTTCTTAAATTCAATTCTTATGAAATGGATTATGCTTAAGTCCTGCGTTGCTGATTTATTTGCACTTGTTTTAATTACCACAAACAGGTACAATAGAGGTAGCTAAATGACTTTTTTTTCCTTTTTTTTATGCTGATCTATCCTTATATACCCAAGCTTTCTCTAGTAAAGACCTCTGGGTTATCTCATTGCTTTTAGAGCAATGGTGAATCACTTTTGCTTCCCTTCATGACCAGGTTTCCCATTCAAGTACTTTCTAATGACATGAAGGTTCTTTGGAAACAGTTAAACCCTCTCCGAAGTTTGTTTCTGAGTCACTGCTGTATTTTCTGAAACTCAGAACTTGCAGGGAATTACATGTGCTTCAGTCCAGTTCCTTGTGTTTCTGTCCAGCTTCTTTATACTGTCATGGATATTTTCCTGCTGTAGGGGAGGGATGTGTGAGTGCTGTGGGAAGAACACAAATGGGTGCTCTGGTGAAGGGAGCTGTGCATAAAGAGGTGCTGTTAGTGTCTTGTGTGCTTAGATTAGGGCCATGTCCTATGGATATTATGTAGTTAGGACCATGTCCTATGGATTTTATGTAGTTAATTGTGTATTAATGTTTCTCTGGTGTTCACGAGGACCCTGTCAGCATGGTATTAAAGAATTATATTCTGTACTGACAACTTTGGCAAGTATCTGTAGGACTGTATAAGGACTCAGAGAAAAGCTTGCTTCCTGCTGCCTGGACTTCAGAACCTGTTCTCTCTCTCTAAGATATAACTCATAAAATAAAATGTATATACATATATGCAATAATACAGCATTATTATTTTGTTAGCATTGAAAACTTGTTTTTATAATTTTGTGCTCATCAAAAATACTAAAAAAAAAAAAAATCTGGAAGATTAGTTACAGAAGCAAGAGTAAATATTGAGCCATTATTAGTATTTTCACTGTGATGATTCCAGTAAGAATTTCCATCTTACTGGTCATCACACAGATGTTATTGAACTACTTGATGAACTTTCAGCTTTAAATTGAAATCTATTTCAACATTGAGCAAAATCATACATTATTTTTTTTCTCCTCCCCCCTCTTTGTTTACTAGGATGGTACGAAACAGAAGCGAGAAAGGAAGAAGACTGTGTCATTCAGCAGCATGCCCACAGAGAAGAAGATCAGCAGTGCAAGCGACTGTATCAACGCCATGGTGGAAGGCTCTGAGCTCAAAAAAGTGCGATCCAACTCCAGGGTGTATCACCGATACTTTCTTTTGGATGCCGATATGCAGTCTCTACGCTGGGAACCTTCGAAAAAGGATTCTGAAAAAGCAAAGATTGATATCAAGTCAATCAAAGAAGTAAGAACAGGAAAAAATACAGATATTTTTCGCAGCAATGGAATATATGACCAGATATCAGAAGACTGTGCGTTTTCAATTATATACGGAGAAAATTATGAATCACTAGATCTGGTTGCTAACTCAGCAGACGTTGCAAATATTTGGGTTACTGGCTTAAGATACCTGATTTCTTATGGAAAACATACTCTAGATATGCTAGGAACTACTCAAGATAATATGCGGACTTCATGGCTTTCACAAATGTTCAGTGAATCAGATGTAGATAATACGGGACACATACCCCTATGTAATGCTGTACAATTTATAAAAGACTTAAACCCTGGTTTAAAAACTAATAAAATTGAATTGAAATTCAAGGAGTTACATAGATCCAGGGAAAAAACTGGTACTGAAGTAACAAAAGAAGAATTTATTGAAGTTTTTCATGAACTTTGTACCAGACCTGAAATCTATTTCCTGTTAGTTCAGTTTTCAAGCAATAAAGAATTTCTAGATACCAAGGACCTCATGATGTTTTTGGAAGCAGAGCAGGGTATGGCACAGGTCACAGAAGAAATAAGCCTTGAAATTATTCAGAAATATGAGCCAGCCAAAGAGGGCCAGGAAAAGGGTTGTCTTTCTATAGATGGGTTTACGAATTACCTTACTTCACCAGACTGCCACATATTTGATCCAGAACATAAAAAAGTTTGTCAAGATATGAAACAACCTTTATCTCATTATTTTATAAATTCATCTCATAATACATACTTGATAGAGGATCAGTTTCGAGGGCCTTCTGACATCACAGGTTACATTCGTGCTCTAAAAATGGGTTGTCGAAGTGTTGAACTGGATGTATGGGATGGTCCGGATAATGAGCCCGTGATTTACACAGGGCATACAATGACATCACAAATTGTCTTCCGTAGTGTGATTGACATTATTAACAAGTATGCCTTTTTTGCTTCAGAATACCCTCTTATTTTGTGTTTAGAAAATCATTGTTCTATTAAGCAGCAGAAAGTGATGGTACAACACATGAAGAAGATTTTGGGGGACAAATTACATACGCAGTCTCCAAACATTGAAGAGTCTTATCTTCCATCACCGGAATCACTTAAAGGGAAAATTCTAATTAAAGCAAAGAAGCTTTCTGCTAATTGTTCTGGACTAGAGGGGGATGTTACAGATGAAGACGAAGGAGCAGAAATGTCACAAAGAGTGGCAAAAGAGGGGGTAGAACAGCAAAACTCAATGACAGGGAAACGATTCCAGCTCTGCAAAGATCTCTCTGAGCTGGTAAGCATATGTAAATCAGTTCAGTTCAAAGAGTTTCAAGTTTCATTTCAGCTCCAGAAGTACTGGGAAGTGTGCTCTTTTAACGAAGTGCTTGCTAGCAAATATGCCAACGAAAACCCAGGAGACTTTGTAAATTATAACAAACGTTTTCTTGCGAGGGTTTTTCCCAGTCCTATGAGGATTGACTCTAGTAATATGAATCCCCAGGACTTCTGGAAATGTGGTTGTCAGATAGTAGCAATGAACTTTCAAACGCCTGGCTTAATGATGGACCTTAACATTGGTTGGTTTCGACAAAATGGAAACTGTGGCTACGTCCTTCGTCCTGCTATCATGAGAGAAGAAGTTTCCTTCTTTAGTGCGAATACAAAAGACACCGTGCCTGGAGTTTCGCCTCAGCTGCTTCATATTAAAATCATTAGTGGGCAAAACTTCCCTAAACCCAAAGGATCAGGTGCCAAAGGTGATGTTGTGGATCCTTATGTCTATGTTGAAATACATGGAATCCCTGCTGACTGTGCTGAGCAAAGGACGAAAACTATGCATCAGAATGGGGACAATCCAATTTTTGATGAAAGCTTTGAATTTCAAATAAATTTACCAGAACTAGCTATGGTGCGTTTTGTAGTGCTGGATGATGATTACATTGGGGACGAATTTATCGGGCAATACACTATTCCCTTTGAGTGTCTCCAGACTGGTTATCGGCACGTTCCTCTGCAGTCATTGACTGGTGAAAGTTTAGCTCATGCTTCCTTGTTTGTGCATGTGGCCATTACTAATCGAAGGGGTGGTGGGAAACCTCATAAGCGGGGCCTCTCTGTGAGGAAGGGCAAGAAATCAAGGGAATATGCTTCTATGAGAACATTATGGATTAAAACAATAGATGAAGTGTTCAAGAATGCCCTCCAACCTATTCGGGATGCTACGGATTTGAGAGAAAATATGCAGGTACAGTTTTATAATCAATTTATTGGTTCATACGTGTACCTTTGTATTGTGATGCATATGGAATATATGCTTTTTAAAGTGTCGTGTATGTTGAATTATTTGAGTCTAATGCTGAACAGCTTTAAGAATGGATCATGTCTGAGCAGCCTTTTAGGTGAACTGTCTATTGATGTAACCTTGAATGCACATGTGTATTTTGTTGAATGTGAGCTGGAAATAGGACTTCGGTGTTAAAACTCAACCCTGTTGACTCATCCTGTGTCTTTGAAGGAATATTAGAAATACACTAAAAGAAAGTATGGCAATATTTTAGTTTTTAAAAATTAAGTAGAAATGTGGGAGAAATATACAACAGATAGAAAAGGGAGACTTTAATGCTGATCAGAGACCTTACTTGTACATCTAAGAATGTTTAGCATAGTTTCACCAAAATTGTGTTTTTTCTTAATTCCCAAATAGAAGGCAGTACTTTCAGAAAGATCCATCTGCTTTCCGTGATTCTTCCTAGTTATGTGTAAGGTTTTTCTCTTGTTGTTTGTCTGTGGTGTTTCTGTCCAGGACGGCTGGGACGGAGACGAGAGATCTCTGAAGTCAGGTCTTAGAGCATGAGGTTTATTGTGAAAGGGCAGGGGTGCAGGGGACCTGCTAGGAGCTGCCAGATGCAGCTCGGAGCAGGTCGGAGAGCAGAGAAGAAGGATACAGAGTACAGAATAGAACAGAATACAGAATACAGAGCAGAATACAGAGTACGGAACAGAATAGAGAATACAGAATACCTTTTTTCCCGTTTACATCGCAATAAATCATCTTCTGTGCTGAATATTCTAGCTTACATTAACCAATCTAGAACAAGCTACAAATCCTATAGCATTTACATACAGCCTATACGAATCATTGCATTACCATATGGTGTTATATTTTAAACTCTAAAAACTGCTTTTTGGACCCTCTGCCAAGTTGGCAGGGTCTGCTCTGACCCTTGGACCTTTCTGTGAGCAGAGGGTATTGTTTCATCAAAGGGGGATTACCTTTAGTCGGCCATACCATTGTTTTCCAGTTGTTCAGTAACTGGGGTTTGGTATCTCAAAGCTTGTTTTCATTTCAATCTTGCCTAGAGTTTCCATACTCTCAGCATCTTTTGCTAGGTGCTCATATTTATATGGCTTTCTTATTTCATTGAACCCAACAATTATGTTAGAAATGCATGGCATTAGCACTAAGGTATTAGAGGTGTCCTCTAGAAGAAGTTGTCATACTTTAAACATCATGTTAGTAAACACATTGAATTGCAGGCTAAGGTGCTTGGTTTTGTGAAAGCCAAGAGATCTCACTTCAAAAAATGTGTTATTTGGAGACTCCTGGTAAATAACCCCTTTTAGAAATGGATTAAAATTGAGTTGTAAAGTTATATTCCATTTAATATAACTTTAACTATTCATGAACTTCTGATGGAATACTAGCAGTGATCAACAAAACTAAGAATTGTCATTTCAAGTGGACTGATCTGTCAAATCCTCTTGCTGTTATATAATGTTAAGGAAAAAGAGATTAAAGGAAATATCTGAGACTTGATTCTGGATTTTAAAGGCACATCAGTACATATAAATTTCCTTTGTGAATAATCTTATATTAAAGAGATTCTAATAGTAATACAATTTTAAACCTAGTTTTATGTGAAAGAAGAAATTAGTACATCATCACGCAGCTCTCCCATTCCACTCGGTACATAAATTTGCTCTTTTAAAAGATAATTTTATAAAAAAAGGAACAATAAGGACTCATAAATGTTTCAAATTACAGGCTGCATGTAAAATGAACTTTACCTGTAGTTAACCTACTGAAGGCTAGAATTCTGTCATATGAAGAATACCGTATTTTAAGATACTTTTCAAGGAAGAACTGAGTTGAGGAAGCAGTGAAAACATAGAGTTTTGTGTAGCTACGTTAAACTCTTAAATGTGCATGCTGCAGTATGCACATAAAACGATATAATCGAAAACAGGCTCAGTGGGGTTTCTTTGAACATGAGATATTAAAAGGTATTTTATGTATTTTATTCTGTCAGTTTGAAAGATGTGTTATCAACTAAATTTATCATTATCTCTCAAAATGCTATCGAGAAGATATTTTAGGCACATGAGGGAAGATTAGTTTTTCTTAACTTTGCTAACAGATTATATAATGTGCACCATTTAAACTCTGTGTAACTAAGTTTTTACAGCTAATAAAAGCAAATAAACCACTCAATTAAAATAAGTATCAATTTATGTCAGGGAATGTGAGATTTGTTTAATTTCCATATACTGAAATGTTATGTTATAAATTGTCATGGTTTTATGACCATTATATCCTCATAATATCCTCATAAGCCAGATTATAAAGGGCAAAGTTGGTTAGTTTGGTTTTTTAATATAAGATGGAAGAAGAGGAAAAAAGAAAATGTGCAAGTGACTTTAATAGTTTTTCTAAATCTATATAGAAATAGCCTTTTTTGTTTCTTTTGTTCTTATATTACCATGACAAAAGCTGATGTCATAGCTCATTACTTGCTGCATATTAATCACTGATAAAAGTGTAATATGGGTGATTGAACTGGATGTGATGTTGCATGTTTAAGTTACTTAACAGTATGAGGAATAGTCTCTGGATATAGAGTTGGAACTCCAAAGGCAAGAGTTACAGTAGTAGTACATATTAGTCCTGTCCTGCCTGTCATTAATGAATATATACAATCCCTGGGTCCTCGTTAATCTCTCTGTAAAATGGTTGTTCATAATGGCTTAACCATGGTACTTATCTCAAGCAAAATCTGTTTGAATGGGACTTCCCAATGTCTGTCTCTTGAGCTGTGTAATTATTGTGTCATTGAAGTGTACATCAGCTGATTTAAGAAGTTTCTGTTTCCTGAACTTTTACTTAAAGTACACTCTAAGTGACTGGGTAGGTGCAGTTTAGTGTTCACATAATTTTGTATGAATATGCTGTACCTACATATTTGGAAGTCTGCTTTGGTATTTGTCTCATAAAGGGACAGCAAAATATTTCACATTTAGTTCCTGTTTGTGTTAAGGTTGGCATTATGTCTTTCTAGGAGACATGTCCACAAATGAGTCTTACCATGCCAGCAAGATGGAAAGTGGCTCAGATTAAAATGGAAATCTCTACCAGATACCTTGCATGGGTGCAACATGAGAGAAAGGAGCACTGAGCACATTTGTAACTTAAATATACCATATTTTTGTTTTTATTTCCTGCAGGAACACAAACTCCAGACCTGCCATAGGTCACCAGTTCCCAATTGGTACAAAAATCCTAACTACAGTACAGTGCTGACAATATTCCCATCATGGAATGTCAGTGGCTACTTGGAGTCACGTTGTATTTCCAATGCTGTAAATTTTCTTCAAGTTTAAACTTGGCTATATGGCTTTATATTCTACCATACTGGATATAAAATGTAACTGTAAGAAATCTTAGGGGAAGGTACAGAATCAGTATTTAACTTAAAGTACCTTAAAAATTTACTGAAGTGACTCTATGATAGGAATACATCAATAGTGGGGTGCTGGGTTTGTGAATCACACCAAATGGGAGCCAGCAGATCCACAGCACGTCTGGACTGTAGTTCAGGTATGTTTAAAGTTACAAATGTGCAGAATTCCTCCTTCTACCTCACTTTGTTTAATTGGGACATTCAGCACCTAATATTTTGTTTCTCTTGGTGGCATTTAAAAAATGTCTTAAATTTTTTCAAAATATATAAAAATATATAACCAGCATGTTTTAGAACCTGTTTATTTCCATAGTTAATTTTAGCCGTGATAGAGAGGAGATGTACTTGTTCTACATAGATTTTTTTTTTCTGTGGCATGTACTGAATTACTTGAATTTTCAACATTTTTGTAAAAATATGTGTAATATTGGTTGCTTTTGAAAACTGCCAGTTCTTCAGGGAAAAGCTGGGGTAATTGTAGCTCAGCATTGTAGTTCAAGTATAACAGTAAAGTATTTTATCCGGAAAGAACAAGACTTTAAATTTCATATTTAACTGTAAAGGAAACTCTTTTTTTCCTTTTTGCAGAATGCAGTAGTTTCATTCAAAGAATTATGTGGCCTCTCCCCTGTAGCAAATCTTATGCAGTGCATTTTGGCGGTGTCTATGCACTTGGTTGGACCTGATAATACACCCTTGGTAGTAATGAATCTCAGTGATCAGTATCCAACTATGGAGCTCCAAGGGATTGTTCCAGAGGTCTTGAAAAAGATTGTAACAGCCTATGAAATGGTGAGTAGTTCTTTGTGGTTGTCTTATATTGTCTATTTAAACCCTTTTAAAATATATATGTAATATACAATACCATGCCTGTTTTGAAAGTAATTTTGACCTGTGACTTCCTATTTCATGCTTCATTACTTGTGCTTGAGAGTTATTCCCATGAAGGTACAGCAATTGGTAGTGTTTTCGTACAGAGTAAAATATAGAGGTTATTAATATACTGCATGCAAACATGTGTTTGTACACTTCAGAAGGTAAAGTGGTTATAATCAAGAGGATTTAACATGAAGAAGAGGATGTATTAATTTACCTGTTTTTCAGTAGTTTGAAACTTACTGTATATCTATAAACCTCTTGCTACTTTACATTTTCCACTTTTTGGACCTTGGTTTATTTTGGCTTCGACTCAGAATACAAAAATGTCAGGCACTGCTTTTAGGTATTATAGTTTTATAAGCACCTTGGCGTGTAAAATTCTACACGTGCTTTTTTATTTTCCTTTTTTCTATCTGTCTTACAGATGTCATTTGATTAGGCATTTTTACACATGTAAGCAGCTGTGATGTTAACTTCAGACATTATGTTTCAGTAAATACATAAATTGTGTCTTTAGAGACTGGAAATGAAGCATGTTGCAAGAAAGGTGGAAGGAAGAACTAATATACCAATAAAACTGATTTACATTTGCTTTGCATTAATTTGAAATGTGGAAAAAAGATCCAGATGAGTGTGATTTGAAATGTCCTCCTTACATCCACTGAAGTAATCTGTCGGAGTGTAATTGATTATTTATTCATTTATTTAATGTTTTCTTTCATGTGATGATAATTTTGCATTAACTTTGAGCTCTAAAATGAGAAACCTCACCTGGCAGCATCAAGTCACTTGCCATTTAAAGAAAAAAAATGGAGAAAAATAAACCAGTAGCCCAGTTTCGTATGTATCTCGTAAAGTGCTTTCTAAAGAAAAAGTAGCTTTAGAATTATGCTATACCAAAGTCAAAAAAGCACTCATTGATAATTAGCAATTTAGGCAGAATGTATGTAGTTCAGTGGTGCCGTAAATACGGCAGAATCTGGTTGGAATGATAGCACAACTACAAGAAGATAATGTATATCCTCTTAGTGGTGGCTTATAGGATATCGCTATAATTTGGATGCAAACAAGCTTGATTGCTGGGATTACAGCTGTAACACATAAAGAAGTTTTGTTTCCTTGATGGAGATGTCTCTACCTGCAGTTTGTTCTGATGTGGCGATGCTGCTTGTTAGTTATTAAGCTATTCTAGGTACTTAGAATCTTAGTTTTAAGTCTGGAATAAATTTTTTTTTGAATATCACTTAGACAAAGGTGACTCATGACTCCAGAAATCTTTACAATCTATGTTTGGTTTGCTCTTTGTCTTTCACATATGTTTTTTCCCACACATCTCTTATCCTCTATACATGATTTTAATATTTCTGTACTTGAGAAATCTATACTTTACTTTCGTGTGTAAAAGTAATAGAACATTTTTTAGTGGCAAAAAGCATTTTTACATCTTCTCGTCCCTAAAATATGACTACTCAATTTCAAACAAAGAGTATGATAGTGCTTTTAGCTCTAAATGATATTGAAGATAAGTAAATTGAAGGTTATTTTAATCAAATAGAAGTTAAAATAATGAGATGTATTTCAATTTATGACATTTGGGTTTTGCCAGTACTCTGTTCAGTTTGACAAAAGATTTTAGACAATTAAAATCTGTAGGGTATGCTGGAATATGAAGTCAGCCATGGGAGACATATTCCCATGTTCTTATTTCTGAAAGCACATTGTGAAACAGTGGGAGACATCTGTATCATCCTTTCCTCAGAGAGGAGAAGAGATGTGACACTGTTTAGTTCATATATTGGTATTTGCTATAGTGGCAGATGTTTGGAGTCTGACAGTTTTACAGATGGTAGGGGGGGTTGTATGATTTTGGTGTATATTGATATAATGAGCCCTCAAAAGCACAAATCTTACCTTGTTAGTTTTGACTTGGGGATATTTTTGTCACCATTAATTAATACATGGGTGTAAAATTCTGCTTAATAATGAGAGCTCTTTATCCCAAATTGAGAAGGGGTAGATGTACTGTCAAAGTAATGATTACCTACTTGTCTTACTTTCTGCTGGCTTAGGCCTCCATATAGGTCAGAATTATGTAGCTGTGTACTTCCAGTGTGTCAAGTACTGTATGAAATCATGTGGATAACAAAGATAGAGTTAAATGTTTATGAAACAAACTTTGGTTAGTATCATAAATGCATAGGTAGGCTGTTGTTACCTTGTGTGCCCTCGCAGTGTGGCACATGTAATGGCATTCTCAAAGTGTGATTGTTTCAGGTTCATGATATTTTTAGTTAATGAGGTGATTCTTACTTGTCAGAAATACTCTCTTTTCTATAAAATTATAATAAACATAGAAAGTAGTATTCAAGATTTTAATTATTCAGAATTTGCTTACATTGGGAGTGCTTGAAGGACTCATTGTTGCTCTGTAAAGTGAGAAAGGATGCAAGACCTTAGCATCAGGACAGTCAGTCCACATTGAAATAATTACAAATAAGTGCAATACTGCAGGGGCACATGAAAAAGAAAGAGTATCTTCAGTGTAACATAGGTACATAAATTTTTCAAAGAAACAGTGAGGTAAATGATAATAAAATAGTATATCAGTAGATACTTGGGGTTTTTGCCTTTAAAAAAACGGCACATAATGCTTTCTTAAATTGTCTGCATTCACTGCTGTATTAATGGAGGAGCTGTTAAGTGGCCAAGGCTAGTACTATTCTTGGGTTAAAAAAACTCCTATCCATGTAATAGGAACTGGAGTGTCTTTTCAGGATAATGAAAACCAAATATAGCTAGGAATTTTTCTTTAGCTTCTCCATGCTCCTGAGTATTTTTCACCCTACCATCTTTTCACTGTTTAACAATGTTTTATTTTTCCCTCTTGTTCATGAACTTCAGCTTCCTTTATGTGATACTTCAGCATGCACTCTGTTGGTGTCATCACACCCATCACTGATCAGTGCTGCAGACTGAAGCTTGGAGTTAAGGCAAGTGCCTCTTCCACACCATTGCATGTTCTTTTTAATGTCTTATAACCTTTAAGATAAACAGTGAGTAAACCTTAAACAGTTATACTATGGCAAGAGAAAAAAAATATCTCACCCTAAGTCTGCAGCATTACTCAGTGATGAGTATAATAGCACTGCAAAGATATGCTAGAGGACCATACAAATAAAGCCAGACACTGTTGAGAACCTGACTCTCTCTGTTTGCCCTTAGTGGAGGATGAAGTGTCCCATCTGCTGAAGATAAGCAAGCAATGAATGCAAGCAGGCATTTGCTTCTAAGAGAAAAACTGACACAGAACAGGCAGATAACTGTACCTGTGTGAAAAAGAAGTAAGGCTGCTACTGTAATTAGAGTTAGATGTTATTAAATCCTGATTAGGTAATGCTGCTAGTTCAATTTTTTTTTTTTTCCAGTTTCTGGGGGTGTGTGGTTTTTAATTTTTTTTTTAATTTTGAGGTTATTTTGTAATTCAGAATGTCTACAGAATGCAGTATAGGTCTGTATTTGATTAAATGAAATCAAACAAAATGAATAGATTTTGTATATACACCCTAGGGATGGACTCCATCCCATTGGAAAGCAGATCGTTTGACCCTATGCCTGGTAGACTGGACTGATACTAATAGGGCTTATTAAAAGACTATCTGAAAAGGACCGATCGTCAAGGTTTTGGTAAAATGTTAATAGTCCTCTCATACTTGAGCTACTGCTCAAAATCTTAAATGTTTTTCGCTTTTAAAACTCATCTTGATATTAACATAGGTTAATTGAGTGAAGCATGTTGGATTGAACCTCATGATTCTGAAGGAAGCAAAGGGTATATCCATTGCCTCTTTCACAGGGCCTGAGAAAGAGTGATTAGCAGATCTGTTTTGAGTTACACTTAGCTGATAAAATCTGTATTAGCTACCTGTTGTTGATGTAGGTCCTTGGTTATGGTTACTGTGCAAATACAGTAAGAAGGATTACAGTCATTATGCTGTGATTATAGATTTGTATCTTGAGAGAACAAGTAGAGCAAGACTTTTCTATTTCACCTCAGCCTACTAATGTGTCAGAGTTATTCAGCTGAGAAGTCTTTGTTCCCTGAATTACTCTTTGAGGTTGCAAATTTCTGGGCAACGAAAAAATACCAGATCCAGTGCTGGTAATTCTCTCCTAAAAGTGAGTGAACATGTTGCTTTGGCTCTTGCATGGGCCTAAATATTCAGTTCCTGATTGTGTCAGAGGAGGCTGAGTTCAATGTCACCAATTTCCTGTAGCAGAACTCAATCTTTGGATATCACATGATTTAAAATCACACGATAATATCTGCCCACCACTTCCATTGTGCAGTTGAAGAAAATTCAGATTTTTCCATATGGTCTCTTTCCTGAGGAATATGTGACTGGCATAGACCATGATGGCTGTGTTCTGAACCCAGCTGGTTCAGAATGTTGTTCTTGAGCCCATGGCTTTGAAGTCGAGCTCCTTGAGTGTTCCATGTTACGATTTAGCTCTTGGCATTATCTGGCTTATGAAAAAGAGAACTTAGGGCTTCATGCAGAAGATTGAAAAGCTGTTATTCCTTGCTTTTATACTTGAGAGCATGACTATATGAAACAAAACAAAAAGATAAAAGAAGTAGTCAAAAGAACAGACATCACAGACACTCTACAGATACCGCCTGGGGAGTTTGAAGTAAATATGTACCACTTACCAAAAAACACTTGAGGAGAACAAAATGGAGGAAGTCCTCATGAAAAGAAGGCATCTTCTAAAAAGCTGAAGTCATGTGCAAATGGGGAAGACAGGATTGATATTTAACCCTGCCATGGTTAAATAAGAAATAAAAGAAAACTGACAGTGAAGAATTTCAAGAATCATCTGCACAGGCTTAAAAATAATAGTAGCCTCTTTTCTGAAAATACCAGAAACAGGAAGTCTGTCAAAGATTGTGTAAGATCACTAGTTGATCAATATATAAAAGAAAACCCCAGCTAAAGAGGTAAAGCCACAAAACTTAGTTAGTTTTTGCATCCATATACCTGTAGAGATTAAGGTTTCACATGAAACGCTTCCTTATGAAAGACTAATTGGAGAATTAATCTGTAACTGAAATGCTGACAGAAGATATTACACAGGAAAGGAAAAAGACTGGGAAAATAATTTACCAGAAAGAGGAGATACGCATTTAAGAGTTCTGAAAGATCTCAAGAGTGGATGTATCAAAACTGCTAATTGTGTGTATTCTCTCACTTAAAACTGACTATCAAAGTTCTTAGTGTGGTGCCAGTGTTTTAAGAGTTTTCCACGGAAGATGATGAAATTACAGATCAGACAGGCTGACATCTGTACTGTGAAAATGGGTAGAAACTGTTTTGAAGAAGAAAATTAAAGGAAACATGGAGAAATGTGTCATGTTGGGGAAGAGTCAATACAGCTTTTACAAAATGAAGGGCTCATTAATCCTTTGGAGTTCTTTGATGTCAAAAAGCATGTAGACACAGCAGATCAGTCTGGTTAGATTTTCCAAAGCATTTGACAAAGTTTCCTTTCAAATGCTCATATTGAAATAAAGTTACCATTAAATTTTTAGACTTTTAAGATTCTTAGATCCTTTCTGATAGCTTAAGTGAATATTGAATTTAACCTGGTGCTCCAGCAGGAAAAGAACTGTTAAAGACAGTTGCTTGTGTTGATTTTTGCATTAAGGGTGTGTTTTTCCAGTAAGTGGATTAGAGATAGTAGGTATAGCTCCTGCAACTTTGATCTAGCTAAAGTTGCTAAGTGCTCTGGAAGCTGTATGAATTAATGCTGCCCCCAGATTTGCAGAGATCATCGAGGTGTGAGGTATGTAGCTGCCTAGACTTTCAACAACTTTCTCAGTCTTAGCGGTAGATTGTTATAATGTGTGTTAAAACAGTAAATTTCAGAGTTGGCAACACAAATGCAGTATTTAAATTGTGATAACACACAGTGTCTCACTGCTTCCATTATTGCCTCTGGCTTTCTACAGTATTGCTTACTTTCATTATCAGGCTCTGCAGAATAGAACTGTTTTATTTAAGTCATAAATAGATATAGTTCAGTGGTGAAGAGATCTAAGGGAAAATATATATCATTCATTGCAATTTAATATTGCAAATAGCCCAGGTAATGGTTTTTGCCATGTTTAATAAATTATAATAATTGTAGATCCAGGTTTTTGAGATGAATTGAAATAGTTACTGATTGTGTAGCTGTTAGTCTGTCACAAAAACTGAAAACAAAGGATTCATGGAAAATATAGTGAATAGCTTGGACAGTTTCTTCAGAAAGAGTTGTGCTCTTATTACCAGTTTTTATTTTCCTGTTTTATAACAGCATGAAGGTTGTAATTATGCTTCCTAAAACAGAGCTGCAGATGATAACCTTAGCTTATGCTAGGCTCTTTCAGTCCACAAAGCAAACGTCTAATTTTGGATATTCAAGACTCCAATGCCAAATGTTGTAAAGTATGAGCTGTTTTGCATTGATTGAAAAGCTCTGATAGACAATTTAATGCTTCTGTGAAGTCAAGATTTCTGCATTTTTTGTTGAGATCACGAACGGTGAAGCTTTTTGTATCCTCTCACTAATCCCATTATGTCTAATGGCTGACTCACAGTATTCATAAGAGCATAAAATAATATGGCTACTTAGGAAGAGGAGTTCGTGTAGCTTTCTGTCCTGTTTTAATGTAGTCCAGTGAAATGTTTATGGAAGAGCATAAAAATAGGCCAGATGCACAGAAACTTCTCATATGTATTCCATATTTCCAATTGTAGTTCTCTTTCCCAATAAATTTTAAATTTTCTGTTTGTCTTTTTGATTCCATCTGTGTGAAAAAAATTGTGATTATTAGAATTGCTACTGACAGTTCTCGTTTCAGAAATAACACTACCTATTAATTTTTTCACACAGATGGTAGATTTTTGCTTCTTATACAGATAGAGGATATTTCATTTGATATATATGTCCTTACTTACTGTCCACTTTTCACATAGCTTTTCATTCTATCAGCTTTAGTTTAAAAATTATGAAAATCATTTTGCTACAACAACCAGATTATCATGAAAGTGAAGTGACTGTTTGATTTAAAAGTGTTTATTGTCTTTGGGTGCATAGTTTGGAAGAGAGCTGCTGAATATTATATTTACTCTGTCTTCAACCTAGTCTTTCTCACATATTTGACTCATGAGGATTTAAGAGCAAATAGAAGACATTTTAATGGAGAACTTGTGGACCATTTGTTCCTTTGGTAAATTTTCTTAAACTGGGGGGAAATTAATTCGTTTTGGGACACTGCAAAATTAAGAACAGATTATATCCTGTTTTTTCTCAGGCCTACAAGAATTAGTTTCGGTAAGTGGATTTCACATCTTTTGATCCTGCAGTGCATTATGGCATAATCTTGGCTTGCTTCTTTCTGAAGACAAAAAACCCTTTTCCATGTATGTGTTTTCTAGAATATAAAACATTTTAAAAAGAGGTGAGAGAGGAAAGGTTGGCTGAAAAGTTAAACCATGAGTCTGTTCCTATGTTTTTCCCATTTAAATGGATAAACTGCCGGTGTCAGGTACAGCATTACATTTTTATCATAATATGTCAGTGAATTCAGTGAGCATAATGGAAATTTCATCTGCATTTTTCTCGGAATAGGACAGTGGTTTAAAGTCTGAAGAGAAACATAATACTTGGTTATATCATAACATACGTTGTGCTCGAGGGAGGTGATCCTTCCCCTCTATGCAGTTCTGGTGAGGCCACACCTGCAGTGCTGTGCCTGGTCCTGGGTTCCCCAGCACAAGGGGAGCATGGACGTGCTGAAAAGTCAGACAAAGGGCCACAAAGGTGATGGAGCATCTCTCCTACACGGAAAGGCTGAGAGAGCTGGGATGGTTCAGTCTGGAGAAAAGAAGGCTGAGGGGGATCTTGTCGATGTATATAAATGCCTGAGGAGAGGGTGTGAAGAGGCCAGAGATGGGCTATTTTCATGGGTGCCCGGTGACAGGAGAAAAGGCATGAAATGAAAAGCAGGAGGCCCTGTCAGAACATCAGGTAACACTTTTTGACTGTGAGGGTGACTGAACATGGGAACAGGTTGTCCAGAGAGGTTGTGGAGTCTCCAGCTTTGGAGATACTCAAAAGCCATCTGGACACGGCCCTGGGCAGCCAGCCGTGGTAGGTGGTCCTGCATGAGCAAGGGGATTTGTACCACATGACCTCCTGAGGTCCCTTCTAACCTCAATGACTCTGTTTCTGTGCTAAACTTATTTTCTTGCATATTTGAAGAAATATTTTCTAATTTAGACAATACATTTGCTAAAAACCTCACTGCTTTGAAGGAAATTTGGTTTGATGTGAAGAGTCCTCTGTGTGTAGAGAAGTAGCAGTTAGCAGCTTTATTTTTTTACCTTGGTGCTTTGGACTGTATTTGGATAGGAGAAGGATCAGCTTTTGTTTATAAAGCTTTGAACTTGCTGTGCAAAACCACACCTGATTTTTATCTATAATGAAGTTATTATTGATTGTTGTCTTGAGCCAGAAAACTCAGTTCTTTTGACTGGAGATGTCAACTTTACTAAAATCTTTTTTTATATAGAGACATTTAGGTTGGAAGGCACCTCTGGAGATCACCTAATCCCAACCCCTTGCACAAAGCAGGATCAGACAGAGCAGGTTGTCCAGGACTGTGTCCAGTTTGCTGTTGAATATCACCGAGGGTGGAGGCTCCACAATCTCTCTGGGAAACCTCTTCCAGTGTTTGACCAGGCAAGATTCCCCCTGAGCCCTCTCTGCTCCAGGCTGATCAGTCCCAGCCCTCTCAACCTCTCCTCATGTAAAAGATGCTTCAGTTCCTTGAATCTCTGTGGCTTTGTTCTGGACAGTAGTCCATATATTTCATGTACTGAAAAACCCCAAACTGGGATGAACGCCCCAGCTGTGGCCTCACAAGGAGGAGATTGGAAAAACTCAGCGTGGGTTTACGAAATGGAAATCAGGCTTAGCCAACCTGTAGCCTTCTACTATGAGGTGACGGTTTTGACAGAGCAGAGGAAAGCAGTGAATGTTTTTTTCTTGGTAAAAGTCAACTTCTGTTGTTTATGGTGGTCCTGTTAGAAGTTGGATGTTTCAGAATTCTTTCAGTGTGGTGTCCATACTGTTAGAACAATTCATTTGAGTTGTGAGGTTTAATGTGAGTTTGCAATCTGATTTTACAGTAATTTCCTTTCTTGTTTGCTATAACCCCATCCTTCTCCAGTAAAAAATAAAAGGCAGCACATATAGTTTAAAACAACTCCTTATGCAGCTGCAGAGCAAGCTGACCATGGCAGTTGTCACTGAAAGGACTAAGAATAGTTCTTCTGCTTGTTCCAGTGCCACAACAAAGATGCCTTCTGGTGCATTGACATTGAATACTGGACTGCTTGGGTACAATTTATACATATACTCAATTAGAGCTGGCCATGTTTTGTCTGAGTTACCGGTACATTTAATGGTTCTTGAGGGCGAAGGCTTTTTAAGGTGTCCCAGCAGAGTTCCTTTCCTTGCTGTTACTGCTTGGGGCTATGGTAGCAAATTCTGATCCTCGCTGTGTAACATATCTTTTGAAGTGGTGCAGATGCTATTAGCAGTTTAGGATGCCCTGTGTTTGGTTTCCTATTTTTGTGAAGTGCTGTTTGCTGTTGGTGCTATTTGTACCATCCTGGGCTTCGTAAAATGTCTGGAAAATGCAAATTACATTTTTATTACTGCCGTTAAGAGCTCCAGTTTGGCTTCTGAATACTAAAGATGCATACATTTATTAGAAACGGTGTAGTTTTTGGTTTCAGAAATATATGTAATATGCAGAAGTTTGGATGAAAGTAGAATGTGAGCACCATTTTAATGAAGATTTGGTTTATACCTACTGTAAGTATGGTTCCAGTTTTGCTGTTGGAATGTAGGTCTAACAGTATTGGCAACACATTCACAGATTTCAAAATCTAAATGTGTGGTGTGCTTTTCTTGCTAAAAATAACATTTATCCTTGGTGTTGCAATTCTGTCAGTGAAGGTGTTTTCTCTCACTGAGTTTCATCAGCCAGACACAGTTTATCATCAGTTGGTTTTTCCATTTTAAAATGCAGCTGATGTCTCCTTGTGTGCTACCAACCAGTTCCACATGCAGAGGATTAAATAAATCCTGGGGTTTTGGAAAGAATTCTTTCGCAAGATTTGTGTTAAAAATGATGTTTAAAATATATAGAGTTGAGTTCAGTTACATATTTTCCCCAATATGGGGGCATAAACAGAATGTTTTATCTTCTGCCAGAAGACCTGTCTGAGCCTAGTAGAAATAGATCTTCACTTGTTCAAAATCATCATATTCAATTAATGGTCTCAAATACGTGCATGTGTACGTACGTGTGAGCACTTGCATTGATCTACATGGTGTTAGTTCATAGCACTTAACTCTTTCATAAAACAACAAATCAGATAACAAACTTTGAAACTTAAAAAATTATCCTAAAGGGTAGTCTAGATGTGTATATATTTAATTTTCCATAAGTTTCTTAATGAGAGAGTTCTGTTTTGCTGAGAGTGAGAATATTATTTTTTTCAGTATACGTGTTTTTCATGTGAGGACAGTGTCATGTAAGTGATGAACTGTTAACAATGCAGTTCCATCAGTTTGAAGCAATAATTGTGATTTCTAACAATCATTATTGGCTTTTTAAGGCAGGAACAATATATAATAATACAGATCTCCAGTCCTCATTGAGAATTCTGGACTAATCATTTAGTGTTTATTTCTGAACCCCCTTAATAATAACTTAATTTTTTTAATACCTTTCTTGACATTTGTCCATTTGTTAGAATAACTACGTAAAATGCTTGCATGATTTAACCAATAGAGTTTGAAGATTATAACAAATATATCAAGCTGTCAGCCTGGCCTCTTCAAAAATATGATGGCTTCAAGGCACATAGAGCATACCGTTCTGCATTTCCCATTTTCCACTGACCAGCAAAAAAAGTAGGATAGTCCAGCATGTAATGAGTACCTGAGAAGTTCTCTGGTCCTGCTAAGATTGGGGTATGGTGGTGGGGTGGGAATAGAAAGGAGAGTTGAAGCAATTCCAGCATTATAAAAATACATTTTTTGATATTTTGAGTCTTTGTCTCCAGAAAAAAAGCAACATAGGTTAGAAATGTGAATCAGTATTATAAAAGGCTTGCTAGAAAATATAACTTACTAAACTTCCTGTAACATGTGTCCTTTTCTTAGAATATGCATGGGTAATTTGCAATATATTTTTAATGATCAGCTGGTAACTGGTTCTTTGTTCTCCATTACATTTGTTTCCATTTCTCTTTCCAGATTTGTCACTGATAATATTCTAGAAGTTGGATGTGGTTAGAAAATACCTGCTTATTGATTGGCTTGTTCAATATAGACTAGTTTAAGCAGATTCTGCCTGGTTTTTCTCCTCAATTTCCACCACTAATTTGCCTTGAGATTTCCATGTCTTGTTCTGCTGCAGACATAGTGTTTTTCACACTGAAGCTCCTGCTTACTCATCATTTTCTATTTCACTTTTATATCAATCACACAAATACATACCAGTATCATTTGGATTAGGCTAATTTTCTGTTTAAATATAACCATTTATACATAGTTGTTCCATATGCTGCGTCTACCAAAAGTCTTCCAGTCTCTGTTGATACCTTTTCCTGGGCTTACAATAAAAGCCAAACACGGTTAGAGGGGGAAAAGGGATTTTACCTTGGTATTTATTTAAGGATCCTTGGGCCCAGGCAGGAGCACCCCGCAGGAATGCCCCCCCTGCACCCGGAGCGATACACGGAATGCACGTTGGATAGTGCACACCGGAGAATGCACGGAAAAAGCCCCCTACAATTATAGAGCTTGCATATTAGCATATCTATCATAGATTTCCCAATGGGAGGCTCAGGAGAAGCCCCCTCGTAAGGAATGTCCCCCCCTGCATGGGTCTATCTTAGTTTACAGAACATGTTCTAGAGAGGACCTTGGTTTGGGGCTTGCTGACCCCCTAACTACGAAGCTTCCAAGATGTTTAGTCTCTTGGCTTAACAGAACTTCGGGTCTAAGCGAGTTATCAGACTTAGGGAATTACAAGTAAGTGGGTTAAAAGCACTAAGGATACATAAAGGCTGCATAAAAGTGTATATGGAGGGGGATATGAGAGCAGTATATGAAAAAGCAAAAATCATTATGGCATCACTGTGAATGTCTACATGAGTGTTTTCATGAGGTTACAATTTTGGCTTGAACACTAGAAAGAATTCGTATGTTCAAACACTCCATAAGAGTAATTCAACAAATAGCTGAATACATACTAAAAGGTGACTGTGTGGTGAGGAGCAATGTAAGAATAAAATTATAACGAACTATTACTTTATTAATCAAGCACAACTAGAAGGTGACACCTACTCATGCACACAGCATACTGCTCCGTTTTTTTCTTAGTGAAGGACATTGGAAAATTGGGGTGTTCCATAATTCTGACTGAATGGTAGTGGCAGTCAACCCCTGAATTATTGCTAGCTCCAGCCAGTTTTGGTCTGCAGTGCTGTTAATCTTAAATACAGCTTTGTATGTATTTTAGAGACCAAAGATAATGAAAGTAACTGTTACTGGTCTTGATAATACAAAACTGGATATTAGAATAATTTCTGCCACATGAAATGCATTGCCATTTTTCTTCAGAAGTTGCAAAGAGGGCATTCCTTTTGATCTGAGGGTATTTAGCAGCTTTCCATACTTGAACTGTGAAATATGAAATTGGCATGTTATTATAAATTCTTCAGTGTTTGCCTGGCCATGATGAAAGGACACTAATACAGCGATTGGTTTCTTTTCCTTTCATCTGCAGATCTAGTAAAACTTTCTTGCTTTGTCAATACAGAAAGTAAACAAAAAAGCAGTAATGTAAGCATTTTTATTCATCTTAGAATTCTCTTGTTTCTGAAAATCAGTGCAGTGTCTCAGAGTGAGTTTTCTAATCAGCTCAGACTTGTTCTCCACTACTTCTAAATTATCTGATGTTCATGCAGGGCATGTGAAGGAAGCAGAGCAGATAGATATATTCTCTGTCTGGAATAGGACCTAACTGAGATGACTTAGAAATTACGTTATTATATGCATGGGGTCAGGAAAACAGAGTAGGGCAGTTATAATATTTCTCATGATTCCTTCAAAACAAATACCTTGGACAGGCAGCACAGTTGTTCTCTTTTTTTAATGAACTCTAGTCAAAAGGGTGCTCAGGTGAAAGGACTCATATTGATAGAGAATCCCTCTCTAGTTCTTACTATTGTGTATTAGCATCCCAAAAAAGCTCAAGAGTCATATGTGCTCAGCATTTTATTTTCCAAGGTGATTTTCAATGCAGAAAAACCTGCTTTACAGTTTTCTTTCAGCTAGTTAGCAAAATAACATCTGCTATTGGAAGTGTATTTGTGAGACACATCAGTTGTGTTTTGGTTCTCTCCATTTAAGTCCATTGCAGAAACAAATGTGTTACATGACATACATACTGAAACAGGTAAATCCTTGCCTGTCAAGCAAATTTACAGTGATCTTATATCAATTTCTGAATTCTGTTTTAGAGACTGAATAGTAATGAAACAGGGTGAAATGGGGCTTTCTCCTTGACTGATTAGGAATAGTCAGTTTGCAGTGCTCCCTGTGTGGGTGAAATATAGTGTTCTCTTACTTAAATTGTCTTCAATTTGTTACACTTAAATAGTAATCAGCATAGTTCTATTTATAGGTAGTTTTTGCTTGAGTGAACAGTGATATTTATATTCAAAGAACAATCCAGTTAAAAATGGGTAAAGCTAAAGTTGCAGCTTAGCAACCTGATCAAGTTATTTTTACTTCATATGTTATAATTTACATTTATTTAAAACAACCCCAACAACTGACATAATATAAATCAGGCTAAGTAGATACTTTAAACAGAGATTAATCAGGATGTGAGGATTAAATTAAATTATCTAGTATGATGACCTCCACATACTCTAAAGTTGCTTATTCACATGCTGTTTATGTGTAGCATGAAGTAAAAATTTCAGGGTTTGCATCATTGTCTTTATTGGTTCAAATCAAAATAATAAAAATAGAACTAGAATTATTTTTAAATGCTTTGTCATTTGTTTAAACCAGATTTTTGTGCAGCTGACAGTTACAGAAGCCTGTAGAGTAGTTTGTCTATGCAGGTGTTTTTCTTCCTCACTTGCTTGTACACTTGTCACAATAAAAATCTGAGACTTGCTTGCTTGCCTGCTTCTCAAAATTTATGCCTTCCTTAGAGCAATGTTCAGAAAAACAGCCTCAATGTCATTCAGCTGGAGAAGGTTCTTTCTACATGTGAGGAAGTCATGCCTCTTACAGTATTTTTTCTCTGAGGAAGAGTGTTAGAGGGGTTTGGGTTTTTTTTCCCTGTAACATGGAATGTTCCTCCTCATAAAAGCAAATTGTGGTCTCCTAAGGAGAAGCAAGCTCCACATGAACACCCACATAAGTAACGTGTCAAAATTTAGTCATTGTTTTAGTGGAGAGAAAATTGTCTGCTTGAGTGGATACCAGAGGCGTCAGTGGGTATCAAAGTTGTCAGGTGTGAAGCGAAGTTGTTACTTCTCAAAACATACCCTAGGCTGAAAAATCTGCATGGTTCCATCTTAGTAACTGTGCATTCAGCTGGGATTCCCTGAAATGCTTTTTGTTTAGAAAGATCAGCTAAAGGAATAGTTTATTTTTCTTATCCTCCACTACCAGCCTATTGTTTCCCTCCATAGAGCATTGTCTCATACGTATGTGCAGGTCAAGCTATAAAAGGGAAAATGTAGAGGAAAAAATCTGGAAAAGCAATGGAATGATGCCTAGGAAAAAGGAAGCACTGGGTCATGAGTGATCATCATCCTGAGTGTTGGAATGAATGAGGAAGAGGAAAATTGCATCCAGGTTATCTCACCCAAGCCACCAAAAGTGAATTACCTGGTTGTATCATTTCCAGTTGCTTTGATAGGCAGTGAACTACGGAGTAGACATTTTGCTTCAGTATTCACAGATCCCAGCCCAAAATCGTTGGGTTTTTTATGGCTTTATGCTATATTTAGGGCACTTCTCTGCCTCGTTATGACCAGGAAAATGAGTGTATTCATTATGTTAATGATAAATATTAGTTTATTGATTTGAGTTCAATTTTAAGCATCTTTTACAGATTAAAAATTTTAAGTAAAAATTTAATTTTACTGATATTTCTGTATATTTTAATGTGTTTTCTCTACAGATGATTCACACCATCAGGACTCTAGTTGAAAATACAGATAGCTTATATGAGAAGATAGTACAGTGTCAGAAAGCAGGTAAGTACAGGCCGCTTCTTAAAAATATTATACAGAACGTACTGCATTTTTTTTATTTTTCAAAACTTCTAATAAAAATTCAACTGTAGCAAAAAATACCCCAAAAAGCAAACAACAACAAAAAACCTCGTACAAAAAAAAGAGATTACTGTAATTTAGCCACATCCAGTAAGAGTGGAAAGACATTTCAAATCTTAGAAATCAAAGATTCATAGAATTACATCTTGAATTTGGAAATTGTAAGTATTTTATATATGGACAGTAGCTTGTCAGTATAGTCATTTCCACAAATGAAAACATAAGATTGCAGGAAACAAAGAGAATGATCCTCCTTCACACTAAAAATTTTTAACCATTTACTCCTGCCTTCTCGTTTTCTATGAGAACTTTTTTTCTTTTGTTGTGGTAGCCCAATGTCTTCAAGAGCCTTGGTGAAGCTTGAATTGTCAGAAGAACATTACCGTCTGATAATTACGTGACAGTAGTTCAGATATTTCATTCCTGTGTTTCTCTAGACCTGTTGGGTGGATGCCCTCTGGTTCTGTGTTGGTCCCACAGGTTCTCTGAAAGTTTTCTTGGGTCTGATACACATTTGAAATAGATGGTATAACTACTTCTTAATCCCTTCACAAGCTGACCCTTTTTTACATGATATTTTGTAACAGTTTTCTCATTTGGACGCAGCTGACTTTTGAAGTCGTGTTTTGATAGCATGTCTGACCTTGCTGTTTAATCATGCTTGCTTTCTTTTGATATTTTAACTGTTTTATAAATAATGTTACAAATTTGCTCAAAGTGATGCATCACATTGTGCATCAGGAACAGGAACGCTGCCAAAGAGTCAGCCAAAGCATTTACAACTATGTTTTGCATTACTCAGTTGGGAAAAAAAAAAGCTTTTTATGTACAAATACATTTTTATGTACCTGATATTCAGCATCCTGCGGTTCCTGTCGTCTTACATGATTTTCTTCCATTCTTTGATTCACTTCTCTGCTCTCCTACAAATTCCAGTCTCTTAGATTTGTTCTGTCCCTCCCACCTTCCCCCCCGCCCCCAAAAAAAAAAAAAAAAAAGCTCTTACACCCTCAGCCTTCATTTACAAACTCTCTCCTCTCTCTCCTATTAACAGTGGCTTCCAGCTCAGCTCAGCAGCAGGGAAGGCTTACCCACTCTGAATTTCTAGATCTCCCCTTGATTTACAGCACACACTTCAGACTCTGTGAACTTTAGTCAAACCACAGAATTGTCAAAATACCTGAAAATTTTAAGTTGTCTTATTTACTTCAAGTTGGCAAACATAAATAATCGTAAATACCATGAGTGACAGAATATTATTTCACATATCTTATTGATAGATGTAGAGATCTATCTAAAATACTGTGGTGGTTTTGGCCAGGATAGCTATTTTTCCTCCTAGTAGCTGGTATGGGACTGTGTTACAGAGTTGTGCTTAAAGACAGGGCTGATAATGCAGAGATGTTTTTGTTACTGCTGAGCAGTGCTCACACAGAATGAAGTCCTTGTTTTGCTGTGCTTGTGTGCATGGCTTTTGCTTTACCCATTAAACTGTCTTTATCTCAACCCACGAGTTTTCTCACTTTTACTCTGCCGGTTCTCTCCCGCATCCCACCCAGGAGGAGTAAGCAAATGTGCAGTAACTTTGTTGCTGGCTGGGGTTAAACCACAACACCACCAAACACAAAATGTATCATGCTGTCGTAAGGACGTTGTCTGGTAGACGTGTGTGCTTGTTTCTTAAATCATTTCCCATTTATGTGGTGATAGTGTGCCATTTTTTTTTTTTAGTGTCACCAGTGTCTTAAGCAGTTTAGATCCTTGGTTAGAGGTAAGGCAAAAGCTAGTTGCCTAAATTTTTGTATTTTAAAATAGTTGCTCTTCAGAAAAGATTGCTTTGTACTAGTTTATATGGATACCTGTAAACTTCCATAGGTCTGACCTTCTTGAGTCTTACCACCTTATTTTATGTGGGGAACAGTTGGGTCCAGGAATCCTTTGTTTAAGAATGCTAAAGACTAAAAGCCCATGCTAAATAGTGGAGATTTTGATCTCCTTCAAATGAGAACCCTCCAGCATGGTGACATAAGCCTAAGTATGGATTATGTAATAGATCCTGCTATTTAGGGCAGCTTTAGTCCTGCAGGGTCAAGGCATTTTTTAAGATGAATGAGCTGAACTGAATTACCTTTTAATATCAATGGGGTTTGAAGATTATCTTAGGACTGATTGATCTCATGATCTCAGTAGATGCTACTTTCTTTAATTACGAGTAAAAGATTATACATTGTCCTGTGTATAATTTCTTGATAAGGAAAAAGCAAAATCATGTCTTTGTCTGGACTTTTTTGTTCTGTGGCTCAAAGAGTGAAAAAGCTGCTAAAATAAGAAGTACACAAGCTGCCAATAAGCAGTAAATTTTTGTTGTCATAACCAGGCTTGTAAGAGAATTTTTTTAAATAGGCAAAGTGGATTCAATCTATTAAACTGTTTTCTGTCTTGAGTTTAGTAATAAGACTTTTGGCCTCCTATAAAATTCAGACCTAATTTGAAAATAAATGCAGTAGTATTTCTTAGGTTGATGGCCTATTGGATAAGCAAAGATAGAATTACTGACATGGCTATTTTCAGAATTCAGGTTCTTTGCTATTAATATTCTCTGAGAGCATTTAACTGTGAACATCTCTCCTCATTTTGCTTCTTTAAAATTAAACCATATTAAAACCCTCTCTGTTTTCTTCATATCAGCATATTAATTTCAGCTCAACACATTCAGTTCTTAGTTAAGTAGTTACTGAAAGCATTTTAGATACATGAATATTGAAAAGATATGGGAACGTGATGCTGCTTTGCTTCCCACTGTACTTTTCTTCTTTTCAGAATTAAGAAAAAAATCCACATAACTTCAAGATGACTGCAGTGCCATTTATTTTATTGCTATTAAGCCAGTTACAGATGCTGCAAGAAAATAGAATCTTGGTGCTAAAGGGAATTTGAAGATAATCTGGTCCATTCCCTTAATCTCTTAGAGACCTAAAATGCTCCTGTATCTTCGCTAGAGTAAAGAATTTGAATGTCCAGATCACCTTACCCCACTTATAGCCTCCTTTGTACCCAAATCACACCATTTGTGTACTCCTCTTTTGAATCTTCCCTTGCATTTTTTGGTTTATAATTCAAATACTGTTTGAGCTCGTCCCTGGTTGGAAGAGAGAGCCACAACTTAGGAATTCATTTTGGCGTTCAGCAGTGGAAGCTCAGAAGAATATTCCAAATATTAATTAAATTGTGGGGAGCAATAATTACCAAACACAGCTTGCTGGTGACAAAGAGTTACTGAACTTAATCGAATGTAGATATGACTGGTGGGTTTTTGGGCAACCTGGTCTAGTGGAAGGTGTTCCTGCTCATGGCAGAGGATTTGGATCTAGATGATCTTTAAGGTCGCTTCGAATCCCAAGCCATTCTATGATTCTATAATCTTGTGAAATATAACATCAGTAAGGGTAAATTAATGAGTGTAGGGAAAAGGTAGCCTTGGTAATACCTGCAAGGAATGGTCTCTGAGGTTTCTGTTTTAATTCAGAAAATGAAGTTATTGTAAAGAGTTCTGGCAGTGTCAATTTACTGGTTATATGATGCATAAATGTGTATTTCAGCACTGTTTGCTCAAACTAAGGATGAATTCATTTTTAAGTATTCAGATTCATAAAAAGCATACATATTGCTTTCCATATGGTTTTATAGCCATAACCTTCCCTAGTCATTTGTTCAGCCAGAATTCTTGTTCAGATTCTTACTTTCTGGAATCTCAGATACGCTATCCTTTCTTTGCATTTGACCATCATAGTTTTGCCTTACACACGTCATTTTCCTGGCTGTCATTTTGATTATGTCGGTCCCTGGATGGATTTTTATACTTTTTCCCTCACTGTGCGTCAGGACTGAGCTGCTTTCACTTTTCTTGTGTTTGCTCATTTGGTAGCAAGAGTTTCCAGTGCCTGATGAATTGTCAGCCCTCGTCATGCTTTCTATTATGTTGTCCCACGGGCTCTCTGTAAACATCCACCAGGCTACTTCCTTTGGATTTGTTTTTAAAATTATCCCACAAATATAGCTTGATTGACACATGTCCTCCTACCACCTTAACCAAAATAGTTTTCATTGCTTCCTTGTACTCCTCACTTTTCCTTTATCCATCTGTTCTCTTTCTTCCTCATACTTTGATCGGAGTTGTTGGAGCAGAGTCTGTCGTATTTATCCCATCCGTACAGTGACTGACTTTATTTAATAATGCAAGTAATGAATGACGTAAAATGAGTATATTTTCTAACATGTACTTCAAAGCAGCCCTTCAGCAGCATCAGAAACAGGATACAGTTTCAAGAAACGAAATATCCGGCCATTCTGGATGCCATTAAAGATAAACACAGTACACCATATCTATTGGAAAAAAGTTAATCTGAGCTGCATGCAGAAAAGTACTAGGATGGTGGCCACTTCAAATACTTCTGGTAGTTGAAAATTAAAGGAATAAAATCAACTTTGTTCAAATAGTTGTAGCTCTTACTTGCTTCCCCACTGTTACTACTTAAGCTTTCCAGCAAAATGGCACGTCTACTGAGCTGTTTAGAGTTTGTATTTTTTCTTTTTTTTTTTATTATTTGTTCAGGTTATTTGGATTCTAAGTTGGTTTTTGACTCAGGTTCACCAAAATAAAGCATGTAAGAAAAAGTTATATTCCGACAGATTAGATAATCCACTAACAGGGCAAAGAAATTTATATACTGAACAATTGAGGAGCATTTCTATTTCTGACTTGGTATATAGGCAGGCAATTGAGTTTTTATTTTAACAGTGAAAGGCAATGACTAAGTTTCCAGTATTTCTGCAGTTATCCCTGACTTGAAAGAATTTATGTTTTTTATGGTTTGGGTACTGTGGAGTTCAGCAGAATTTGTTAATCTATGTCTTCTGAAATACTGCCTCTCATCAGCAAATCTTGACTTTTGATTAGAAGCCATTGCATTTAAACTATTGTTTGGTAAATAGGGAGTGAAGGAATGCTGCTTTATCTGTTATTGTGGGACTTTGTACCTGAGAATATTTAATTTTTTTGACTGCCATTAGTAGGACATGCTGATCTTAAAGTTACTGATCTTAAATTGGATCCATTACTATATTTTTCATGAGATTCACTGTCAAAAGAAAGCAATCTATAATATTTATCACTGTCACATAAATTCCAACATCACCTGCTATGACTAAAACAGCGCTTGGAGACCCCTCCCAGCCAGTCTGCATGCTTTTGAAATACCTTGTTTTCCTTGTTTTCTCCATGTTCCCATTGCTTTATAAGTCAGCTATTAAATTGTTTTAACTCCTTTCTCTACATTTGTCATAACATCATTTTCAATGTTTATTAGCACAAGACGCTTTCACTGATAGTTAAGGAGATAAAGGGTATATTCAAGTTAATCCCTTTATTTATGTTTCTAAACTTTCTGTATTTGGTCCATCATTTTTACCTGTTTTTTTCTTGTTTGCTCTTTGTCTTGTCTACTCCTTTTTTTTCTGTATTTTTTCTTCCTATTTTTCCTTCCTCCCCAAATGACTCCACTAAGCCTCTCCAGGTATAGCTCCACAGCAGCTCAGATTGTACTGTCGTGGCATGTACTCCCTGACTCTGTAAACCTGTTCCTCTCCTGTGCCTTGAATATTCTTGAAACCCTATTCTACTGGGGAGGAGGAGAAGCAAAGAATTGCACTTAGATCAATTTAGGTAGTATTAGTGAATAGGCGATGAGTCATTTTTCTTTATGCTCAAATCTTATTCATTGTGGTTCTTCACACCAGTCATAGACCACATTTTTCCTGTATTGCTTCTCATGCATAGCCCCCTGTAATACCTTGGATGGTGTTGGTTTTTTTGTGGATATTTTGCAAATGGGTGGATGACTCCTAGGAGACATCTCACATACTTCTTAATGATCTCACTCACTGGTACTAGGGCGAATACTTGACCAACACAGACTTTTGCATTACTCTCTTGAGTTTCCCCCTTCACACGAAGCCTTTTTTTTCCCCTCCTGTTAATGTAATGCTAGAAAAGAAAGAAGTTAGATTCCTGTGGAAGCATAAGATATTCATTACTATTGCCAGCAAAACAATGTGGCCTCAGCCAGATCTGAACACTGGGAGAAATTACAATGTGCCATAAATCAATATCTTTATTAAGTCTGCATTCTAACATTCAATAAAATCAGAAACTTTTCAATAAAATCTCACTAGTCTCTCTTGAGTATCAAGACTGATAAATAAAAAATGGAAATAGCAGTCTGTGGAAAAAAATCCTCTCCTTTGTACCTCTGTGTTTATGCCCTTTATTGACAGTCTTAATTCATTCTCATACCTGTAGTGGCTGAACTTCACCGCCTTTCAGAAATATAGTCTGTCTTCACAGAGGAATGTCTTTGTGGAGTAAAGTTTTCTGTACATTGGGGGTGGAATACCATGAGTCAGTTTTCCAGAACAGCTGTTTTAATACGTGAAGATCTGGTTCTCTGTGAATTCTGTAGAAGCGTTGTTTTGGAGGAACAGAAAAAGTGTTGGTGTGGGTTTTTTGAGTTCTATCAGTTGATATTCTTTTTGTTGACTTTGGTATCTGGAAGGTTAAGGTTACATAGGATTGTTCTGTAAAGTGTTTGGAAGGGTGGAGCTGGTTACTTAACCTTTGGAAGTAATCAAGTTGTAGCATAGATGTTACACATGTCCTCTTTTTAGCTTCATAGCAATGTAAGCTTGGTACTGCAACTACTTTGAATCTCTTCTCATGGTGTTCCTTAAAGAATTTAGTGACCATCTTAAGTCCTAAGTGTCTCTCTAGCATTAAAGAAAGTCTCTTATACTGAAAACTGAATTACTGTGATTGCATATGGCACTGTGCGAGTCTGGATTGGAAGACTAAACACTAATTTAAAAGAAAGGATGCAGAAAGGATGGTGCTCGGCAGGCTGTGATGCCATTCTTGTTTGGAATGTTGGAGTTAAGAAGGTTCTCTGAAGCATGCAATTTATCTTTACGACTTTTCAAGAATAATAGGGCAGCAGGCACCAAAATGGTTTTCAGCCACCTAAGTAGAGGCAGGACATCCATGTCTGTGTCTGAGGAGCATTTCCACTTACTACAGCGATAGTGCACAGCGTCAAAGTTGAAGTAATTAAAAAAATACTGAACAACTAATTAAGGTAATATATTCTTTTGTCTAATAATAATTTAAATACATTGAATGCAAATAATTCATACCTTGAGCATCTTGAATCTGCAGCAAAATACTCTCTGAATCTGCCAAAAAGTTCTGATTCTCTTGTTAAGGAGTCAAATTTTTTCAGTGTCTTCAGTGGAAACTAAGTGTTTGGAACTACTTTAGCATCTAATCTTTGTTCCTGCTAAGACTCCATTTTTGCAGTTAGTAACGATTTTTAGAAAATACAGAGGTGCTCTAAGCATTAGTTTATTAAGGTTCATTTAAAATCTTTGTGTGAAGAGTTTACTGTAAGGAAATTATATGAGAATTAACAAGTATAGTGACTTCTGTTGCTTCTCTAATGTGATGGATTTGATTTATTGTTGATATGATCTGGTAGCCAGACTCTTTTCCTAATCACTTTTTCTGATAAAATTAATTTTAAGAAGAAATTGTTTGTGAGGCCAAAATAGCTGACTGTTTAAGGAATCTAAAATAAGAATATTAAAAAACATATTTAATGCTGTAAAAAATTAAAGCTGTAGCTTTCAAAGATATGGCCAAGAGTAACGCCTGTATAAGCAAATGAAATATTTATGTGTGGAAATGAATACTTACAGCTTTAATCCCTTCCTAGAATTCTTTTGTTTCCTTCATTACCATTTAACCTGCACAGTGTAGGAAGAAATATTTGAATATATAAACTGATTTCTTGCATTTTTTTGTCTTGTAAAGAACAAATCTGTGTATGCAAATTATTCACAGAATCTTTGTAAGTGTTTGAGATGAATCTACATAGTAGCAGACTTGCAAGGTCTTGTAATCTAATCAAAAGCTGTGAAGTATTTTCCTTCCATTTAAAAATATTTAATGTTTATTTAGTTTTATTTCGTATTTATAACTCATTTGAAAAGTATTTTGTTTGCTTTTAAATCAAAGCGCTCTACTAGAAATGAAATAAACTATATTTGGCTTGACTGAATTCAAGTGCTTCATACCTGGAGTATTACCAGTGTGTTTTTCATATAGACATAGTCAAATTTTGTTTGCTACTCATTTCACATTAGACCGACTCAGTATATGCATTTATTGCCAGAGTTTCATCACTGTGCTATTTCGCTGATAAAGTTCTTTGTTAAGAGAAAAAACCTATACCAGGAGGAGCCCACCTGCTGTGTAGTCATGTCTCAGCTAGGTTGTAAATCATCTCTTGGCAAGCAAGCTTTCATCAAAGAAAACAAATGAGCATGTCAAGGAGAGATTTGGCTTTAGAAATACAGTAAAGCAAGTGTTGTGCTTGCTGTTTTGCTAAGGATTCCTTGAAAAATTAGTTTCTTGGTTCTCAGTTAAAGAAAAGGCGTGAATTTTTTTGCTATAAGCTGAGGTTGTATGCCAGGGCTTTGTGATAGGAACTGTTACAAAAGCAAACAAATCTCAGAGCTCCAAACAGTTCCTGAACTCATACCGTACAGGCACGTACTCCAGTTTTCCATGTTCCAGTTTCTTTTCACATCTTGGTTTTAATAAACGTGTAATTATCATCAGGGTGTTCAAACAAAGATACATATATTGTATGTAAAACCATAATTGCATGCAGCTCAGTGACCTAAGGACACTTTCCTTTTTAATATATGCTTCTTAACTAGTTTAAAAATAGAAGAGTCACTTATGCTGCTTTATATGTCCCATTTTAATAAATATCTTAAGTATGGTACTTTGGAACTATAGTGAAAGCCACCAGTAATGGGAGGAATTGCTAACCAACTTCCAACAGGTATCATTTCTAGTTAGTAATTAAGGATAATGAATTTCATGTGAAGTAGCTTCATTTTAAAGAAAGGAAGAAACTATTTTTTCAAGCTAAATACAGTTGAAGATGAGTGTCTTTTAATAGTATCAAAAATGTTGCTTTTGAGATATATCACCAAATAATATTTTTTTGGTGAAGATACAGTGTTGGCACTACATCAATATGCAGGCCATCTTTGTTCCAGCATTTCAAGCATCAGGAGAAAAATAACACATATTTTAAGCTCATATGAATTTTGTAAGTTCTGAAAGGTTTTGTATCTACTGAACATATTTGTGAAAAATTAAATATTGAGAATCCAGGACGTAAAACAAAACTGAAGTTCCAGTCTGGAAGCGATTCTGACAAGCGATGGCTCAAAGTTATCATTCTGCCAAGACAATTATATTGCCTTGTATGTTTTATTTAAGAAAAATTTTTGTTATTGAAGTATGTCATACTTCAATGAGACACCTACTTCATACTTCAGCAATGAGACACCTTGCTTTCTATACTGTCGTTCAGTCCTTGTTGAGTTTATGGACATAATTGTTCAATCAGAAGATGTTAAGCATAAATTATTACAGGTTTGAGATCCTGTGCATGTAATACTGTAGGTCATCCTGCAGCTGGTTGAGGAAACACAGGACTGTAAGGTCCTTTAATCTGCTTCCCAGTACAGCTCTTGAAAACTGATCATGTCAAGCTGTATTTTAAAATGGATATGAGTTTTTGATCTGAGTAACTTTCTCATTTTCAAGGCTGATTACAGAACCGCATCTACAGTGGTAATAAATTTTACATAAATTCTGATTTAGCTGATGGACATCCATCCTAATATTGTCCTTTAGCTGAAGTGATCCTTTGAGGTCCAAGGTCTTACCTGACTGGTCTAGAGTATCAAGAGAGCAATTGCTCCTCTTGGTTTCCCTTTTTGCGAGACTAACCAAGCAAATTTTTGTTAGTCTCCTCAATGATACATGGTTCCTACTGCATTGAGTAGTGTTACAGTACTTCTCTTTTCCTCATGCTGTTCGAAGTTATTGAAAATAGGAGAAGAAAATTGTACGTAAAAATTTCAGAATAGCATCTTGAATGGTAACGTATTCCTGGGGGAATGAAGGAGTGTTAAAGCCATATAATGCATTCCCGGCCTGTGGGAAAGAGTCTGAGAGAGAGGGAAAAGCTGAGACAATCATGAAATTCAAATAACCAGCATTCACTAGGGAGCCAGAAAGAGATTCAGCACTGATGGGAAAAATATTATTTGGAAATACTGAAGGATTGCTTCTGAGAATGCTTTAGAATAAACAAGTGTACTGCAGAGGAGAAGAATATGCTGTGAAATCTTTGGTTATGATTAGGAAATTTTGTCAGCAATATTTTGTTCAGTGTCCAAACCTGCTGTTGAATCATGCTATTGCTGTTTTGTTCATATATTACAGTGTATTTACATGCCTTGCAATAGTTGGGGTGAACGTTTCACTGGAGAGCTGGTCTTACTAACGTGGAAGACTTGAATCAGTTTTTATTTTGCAAATGCTTAGGAAATTGTATGGCTTCTGTCAGCTCACCCTTACTTATGCAGTGATGACCAGACTTCTTAATGCAGGTTATGCAAACTAAGTGCCCTTAGTGCCCCCAAGCAGAAAGTCAGAAAGGGACCAAATCTAAACCTCATCACACTGTCATAAGCAGTAGAGTTACCACAGTAACAGGTTAAAGAAAGCTAGAAAGTAGGACCAAGCCGGTCCGCCTCACTTCAATCCCAGGAGAGGTGGGATATCCACCCTCAGTGATACTGACCAGCCACCTCAACACAGTCCTGGGCCACCTGTTCTCTCTGATGCTGGTTTTGATCAATGGGATTGGTCCAGTGGTGCCTTCCAACCTCAGTGATTCTATGCAAATAAGTATTTTAGTAAAGTTGACATCTCCAGTCAAAAGAGCTTTTTAGATCTGAGCTTTCTGGCTCAAGGCAACAATCAATAATAATTTCATTGCAGATAAATCATTTGTGCAATGGGCAAAAATTAAAACACAGGACATACCATCCAAACAGAAGAGCACACATCCTATATATTCTTCGTGGTCACTCAGAAGGTTGTGAATTATATCTTTCTTAACATCTGCCACAATAAATGGAAAATGTGACTAACTTGTGCTTTCTTTGATTGAGGTGGTATATGCAAAAATATACTGAGTGAGACATCAGGTTAATAGTATGCCTATTATCATTCAAGAGCTCTCAGGCAGTTCAAAATTACTAATTGACTAATAAATTGAGAAGTAATTAAGCCTCATAAAAGTGACTTGTTTACTATATCTTAATGAGAGCGAGAGCTGAATTTTTACTTGCAAGGAGACAGAAAATTGTGTATATAAAAAAGTCATTTAACATTGAGTTTTCTTTGCAAGCATATCCTAAAGGCACATTTACATGAGTTTATATGGACATGTAGTTTATTTTATTAATTTAACTGTAAATGAGAATGTCTTTCCTCTTTTTTCCTTTTTCTGTTGTCTTGGAAGAAGTTTAATTTCGGAATTTAACACTTGTGTTATTCCTTTGTCATAGTTGATGCATTAAATAGTTCCAAGGCAAAGTGCAATAAAACCAAGTGGGAACATATAAGAGGAATACCAAGAGAGACATAGTCAACAGTTAAATGCTGTTCTGCATTCATCTCTAAAATTTAGTTTTCCTTATATTATGTAGTGAATACAATTAATCCCTTTCATCAGATGGAAACACTGACACAAAGAGATGAAATAATTAATTTCAGTTAATCAGGCAAGACCTAGTAATGGAAGTGGAAACAAAATTCAAATCAACTTGTCCTTGCTTGTATGTTTAGGCTTAGAGTAGCATAGATTTAGGGTAGCATGATGATGGGGAGTTGGCCAGTGTGTGAGGGAAGTTGAGGATAGGGGGGTGATTAGTGCTGTTTAAGCAGGAGGCCCCTGTTAGCGCTGAGGGTTTACAGGTGTGTGCTCTGGTAGGATGATTTGACCGTTTCATTTTCTGAAGAAGGGTGATGACATGTTCCTGCCAACTGGCAAGTGTACCTAGCTGGGGTGGAATGGCTTTGGCAGAACACAAATGTGTCATAGCATGAGTTTAGACAAGGAAGAGCATCACCGCAGAATGTTGTCAGTGAACAAAAAGGAGTTTTTCTGGCTGGCAAAATACATGGTCACCATTGTGTCTGTGATATCAGGGACTTCGTATACCTCCGAATATTCTGAAATCTACAAAGCACCAATTTCATATTTAATATGCAGGCCCTCAGCATGATTCTTATATCTCTCTGAGTGGCTTTAGTTCAAGTTAGGATTGATTGCTGGTGTCCACTGACTTAAAAAGCTGTAATTGTAAAGATGGAAATAAGGTACAGAACTCCAAAAGTTCACCAGTATGTCTCAGAATTCAGTACAGATCAGAAAATCTGTACTGCCGTGATGGCTCTACAAGTGTAATATTGTACATGTGGATCTGTGTATAATCTTTCCATAATCATATTGGGAGTTTATTATTTTGGTTGATGTGAACAGGAAGTGGATACTTGTAAACAATGATGGGTTAATGAACTTCAATTTCTCACCTGTTTAGAAATCTGTTTTGGGGAAATATAGTATGAACATTTTATTTGAGACTGCTGAGGCAGAGCTATAGAGAAGTGATTGAAATAAAAATGATACAGTATGTTAATTCAGGGAAAATATTTGCCATTTATTTTTCTTGTAGCAAAATTTAAAATAGTAAGAAAAGGTAGAAAGAACAATTTTGCCTTTCAAATGAATCTGTGAATACTTTTAAAAATGTATGTGTGTGTGTATACGTGGGATGTACAATGAAAACATTCAGTCATCTCTCTTTCTTTTAATGAGACAGGAGTGTGGGATAGAGAGATTATGAAGAGATACTTATAATGTCCTTAAAAGTCAGTCTTCTCTCAGATTGACAACCAACCCAAGTTTGTATGCTTATTCATGGTAATTAAGTACATGTAAATTTTGAAGCACATGCACATACACTCACTGGGCAAATAGAAGATCTCAACCAACATAGTTAAAATTATAATTTGTACTTTAACTATAACTTGGTTTTATCTTCATAGGTGTAAGTCACAACCACTTGCCAACTTTTGACTTCAAAATACCCCGTATGTTATTAGAGATGGAGATCCTGAGGGCACAACTGAAGTATGACTTTCATAGGAAAATAGCTGCAATCCATGCTAGGTTACTGTGTGTACCCATAGAAGGACATTTTACTTCTCCTGTGTGAAGGAAACTGTTTAAAGTTTATTTTTGTATGGCTTGTAACAGCAGCATGGAAAGCAAATTATGTTTCTGCTATCCGTGCAGTGTGCAGGGTAAAAACGGAAACTTTGGTTGGTCTGCTCAGTGCTTGGATCAAGCTAATCTGAATTTTACCAAAATTTTTTGATTTGGAGTTTGTTGGATATGGGTTTTGTGGACACAGTAGTTTACATGGTGTGGTAAAATGTCCTTGGCATTCCTTGGCAAGTTCACTTGGCATTACTCCTTAACAGGTGTTTCTTTACTTCTCAGGGATAAGGTAAAGTGTTTATTTTCTGAGCAGACCCCACCATATAAACTGTAAGCTGGACAACTGTGATGTAAATGCATAAAAGAGCAAGGCACAAAATAAATTTATTGGGCTAGAGTAGTTAATGAAATTACTGTTTCCATCCTATAGCAATTACAAAAAGGTTTTTACGTGTGGTACAACAAATTCAGTTGTGCTTAGAGATTATATTTCTGTAGGAAATACTTGCTGGGCTCCATCTTTGTATAGCAATGACCTAACAGGTGCTTCAGTGGATTTTGGTTTAGAGATATTTGTATATTTTGGCATGTTGTATAACATTCCATCTTACTACATCGGATGGATTTGTGCTTGAAGAATAAAATTTTTGAAGCTTTTTCTTCTTTTCGTCTTTTTGCCATGTTAGTTTCAAGTTGCTATCTCTGTGATCACAAAAATGCACTAAAATAGATACTATATTCCTCCCTCTTTTATTCTCCACAGCAATGGAGTTTCATGAAAACCTGCACAATATAGGAGCAAGAGAAGGCCTAAAAGAAAGAAAACTGCAAAAATCAGTAGAAAGTTTTACGTGGAACATTACAATTTTAAAGGTAATGTGTCTTCCTTTGGTTAGTTACTGTATTTTTCTGTTCAAAACTGTCATTCTAATGTTGTTACTGGTCATTACTCTGTGTCACAGTTCAACTGGATTTATTCACTTCTATAATCATAGTCATTTTAGCTTATATAACCTGAAACACAGCAGACTCTCAATGTGACTTGTTATTCTCTTGTAGTGTTATGGAAGCTTATTTCATTTAGTTTGTCTAACATTTTCTTCTTGCAACCTTTTAACATTAGCAGGATCCTTGGTAATCTCTAACACCTGGCTGAAACAATGAGTCTTGACTTCTGCAAAGTGGGTTGGGCTGGAAGGAAGCTGTGGCGCTGTTTAAACCCTGTTTTGTGATTTGAAAGGGAATAAGTGTTAAGGTTAATGCAGTTACTGAAAAACAAAAGGGAAGCTGTTACTACTGCAGTCAGTGATGAATGGTGATTAATGGTGGAAGCAATTATGTTCATAATCCAGGCTGGAATAAATTGAGTGTGTGAGCTGGAGTCTCTCTTTACATTTTGTCAAGCACATTTGCTTACGTTTTGACAAAAGAGTAAATGGTGAAGTATAAGAAAAGCTTTCAGCCAGAGATCCTCAGGAAACTAGAACAGTTCAAGTTTCCTATCGGTGGTCTTTCATCTCAGCAGAGTATAGCAAAATTTATAGAGACAGCAAAACTGCTTCCCTTAATTTATTCCCTTGACACTATTCTTCTAGCCCAAATTATTCAAGTTTTGTGTTTACATCCACTAATGAGTTCTTCTCTCCCACTCAATCAAATACTTTTTCACTACATTAAACTATCAAGTCTGTTTTAATTATAAGAAAATTATTTTCTCCCACGTAGTTTTAATTTTTAGTTCTTCTTGAAAATACCGTTCCATACCGCCTCTTCTTACAGAGAATTATGGTGGAAAAGCAGTAATGCATATGTATTTCTCCAGCTTTCCATGTTGGTTTGAACTGTTAAGCTGTTCATTATGTCACTTGGTGCTCCAATCCCTCCTGTGTCATACTGCACAAATCCAATGCTGAGAAGAATCAAAAAGTGGTGAAATTTGCTACAGCATGTACAGTTAATACATTGTAAAAATATGCATGCAGGTTCTGCTTATAGGTAA
The DNA here is from genome assembly GCA_013399195.1 of Dicrurus megarhynchus. Classification (NCBI taxonomy): domain Eukaryota; kingdom Metazoa; phylum Chordata; class Aves; order Passeriformes; family Dicruridae; genus Dicrurus; species Dicrurus megarhynchus. Next base: position 396,624 of record VXAD01002022.1, read on the forward strand.
AGGACCAGTATATCACATTTCCTGTATCAGAACAGAGTTTCCTGAACACAGCGTATGGGATGTGTCACGTATCAGTCCTGTGCTTCCAAGGGGACAGAGAAGAGTCAGTTCAGTGGGTTTGGGCAAATGTCAAAGAAATAAATTCTTATCCCTTCTTTTCTGTCAAAGGTGTCAGATACCAGCTTGAATAGGCAAATCTATTTTAATGCTGCCTGAAACAGCAGTACCTTTGCTTCATTTCTGCTTTACATTCTGAACATAAGGGTTGGTGGGGGGGAGGTTTGCAGTTGGTGAGTGACTGAAATGTGAAGTCGTGATTTCTGCGTTAGCCAGGAATTGGAGAAGCCACATGGTAGGTCTGGCTCTGAGGAGCACTGAAGGGCTTGTGTGCATGTCCTTAGGATTAACATAATTATGAAGTTAGAAGGCCTTCCTTTTGAAGAAATGATTGAGAAAATCTCTTCAGCATTGACTTGGTGGTTTTTTCTGCTCAGAGATTAAGATTCTTTCTCTAGGAAGGTACAATTTGTCCCATAATTAATACGTAAGTTAAAAAAAATTGGTGAGATTTTAATCAGCCTGTTGTTGAAACCTTAACAGGAGTGTTACAGAAAGTTCTGGTATGTTGTTACATCTTAATAGTTGTTTACAGGTACTGCAGTTCAGATAGGCAGCTGCTAAGTGCTGTTGCTCACGTTTAGATGTACAGAAAGTTAAAGGTTGAGATTTGTTTGAACTGACGTACTGAGGGTTTTCACTCTTTAACTGTGGGCTGTAACCATACTCTTGTGTCATATAATTAAGCAGAAGTTAAGCAGTTTCTAAGACACTACTCTTCCTGTCTGGAGAAAAAGATCTACAATCATAATTTCAATCTGTTTTTCCATTTCCATGTTTCCAGTTCTCAAAAAACTATGAGAGAACATGGATGAAAAGTGAACATCCACATTTTTTTGAGTAGAAATTGAGCAGAAGAACAACCATCTGAACCACTTTGAGAATTTCTTTTATCTGTTAAATGCTCTGCCTTCTTCAAATTAACTTCCTTCTCAAATAGTACAAAAATCCACGTGGAAATACACAATAAATACGTGGACTCTTGGCTATGCTATAGGAATTGTTAATAATCCTGCATGAGTGCCATCCTCAGCTCCCACCCAGAGGACTCATGGAATGCTCACATGGTGTGGCTAATGTATTTTCCAAACCAATTAAGCTGCATTTTACCCTCGAGATACATATTGATCGTTCTCTTTCAATTGGGACATTTTGACTGCAGTTGATGCAATGGAAAGTTTGATAAAATAAGAAAATTGACAGCTTAGTTCTAGGGAAACTTTTTTAGAACATCTGATGTAGTTATTAAATATCTATATGTGTTTTGCATTTACATGCATTACAGTTACTGTTTTGAAGGATTTCATTTTTCTTAATTTGAAGCCATGTGGCCAAATTTATTATCAGTATAGTATGTTTGAATTCAGCTGAAGTACTTCCATCCGATTTGTGTATGTGCACACATGCCCATTCTTACTCACCCCACAGAGATATTTAACTTCAGAACATCACTTAGAGTAAATTTGGTCCATTGCCTGATTTAGAGATTGTAAACTGCTAGAATAGTCATCTCTTTCAAATAGACGGTTATTTGCTAGTAATTTATTTATTGTTACTACTCAGGCTGATAGAATTCATATTTTCTAAGCATAGATAATCACATTTTCTGCCAAAAATACACTGTTGAAGAAAGAAAATCACTCTTAAGTGCTGTTGCAGCAGACTCCCACTACCTATTGTAAAAATTTGTGGACTTGTCTGGCATAGAAAAACTTTGAGAAAAACCCTCTATAAGGCTCAGAATTTGAGATGCCTGTAGGAGGAACGTAACAGCATCTGTAAATTAGTCTTGGCAATGAAGAGCTGTTCTAAACACAAAGGGAGAGTTCAATGGAAGTACTTGGAATGAAGATGGGACTCCTTACTTCAGCATTTGTTAGATGTTCCTTGTTGGCTATGTACATTTAGACATGTCACTTCAGATGATGTAAATTACTTTCTCTTGCTAGGCATGCAGTCCATGGCATGCGTTATCTCTGTAATAGCATTGGTTCTGCACCTACAGTATTTTAAAAAATGTATTTATAAATGGAACATTCAAAGCACTTACAGGACTGCAGCTCCTTACTTTTTAAAAAATAATCTGAACTTTTTCAACCAAATCTCCAAGTGAATTCTAGCAGCCATGGAGCATTCATAAAGCCTCTGATAGTTGCTGCCTAGTCCTGTAGGTCCTCGGAAGACCTCCGGCATCCCAGTTCAGTTTAAATATCTGAAGCTACTACTCTCTTGATGTTGCTGGACTGATGGGATTCTGGCTCCTAATTAAACCCTTATTTAGAAGTTAGGAAGTTAAGGCCTTTATGTCCTGATTTCAAAACTGCACTCAGAGCACGTCAGCTGGCATGGAACACTAGTGTGTCATAGAATAATAGAATGGCTGAGGTTGGAAAAACCTTAAAGCTCATCCAGTTTCAACCCTTCTGCCTTTGGCAGGGACACCTCCCACTCGACCAGGTTGCTCAAAGCAATGTTCCATTGTACTCTGAGGAGCACTTTGAGAAAGGGACACTGGCTTCTTACATTTCCTCATAGGAACTTCAGGTTCCAGATCCTGAGCTAAATATCAGTCATTAAGGATAGAGTTCCTTGGGATTTTTTGGGGGGAAAAGGGTGCTCATGCAGTTATTTCAAATGTCATCTGTACAGTTTTACTTTCAGGTTAACACCCTAGTGAAGAACCAGTTAATCAAAAATCATGAGTGAATACATAACAGCTTATGAAGGTAGCTGTGCTGAGACATTCTAGTTGATCCTATATCCAGCTGACTCTGAAATGGTACCTCATTTTGCATGTACAAGAATAGGAACCATTTTGGGTTTGTTTTTAGTTACTAAACTAAGCTAAAGCTTTACTTTAGAAGCTATGATATAAAAACACTGCCTCTTAGCCAGAAGTTTCAAAACAAACAGAATGTTTTTAAGAACAATTTAAGAAAAAAAAAATCAGACTAGATGACACGGGCATGTTGGGCCAGAGAGGTATAAAGAGTACTGATTGGGCTTTCAAATTAATCCATATTCTTTATTGCTGCTGCTTACTAAAAGCTTTCGAATGAATATCAGTTTTGTTCTTTGATCTTCTTTAAGGTCTTTTTTCATGCCTGCCTAGAAAACAACATTTTCTGAAGCCTGTAAAGATAAAATATTCAAGTTTACATAGTGCTCAGTTCTGTAAGTGAATTTTAACCATGGCAAAGGAAAGGGAGCAGCGGTTGCTGTGTGCTGCTGTGAGGAGAGCACTCTCCCAGTGCTCTGCAAGGCCTAGATCCATCCTGCTCCCAGTTGGGAATTACCGCAAGCTGCCTGTTAACTGCAGTGCTGGAAGTAAATTCAAACTTTTGGTGTGCTTGCCAGACAACACTAAGGACTAAATTAATTTACATTTTGACTTAATCTGAGATGAGAGCCTGGTGAAGACAGCCCTTCCACACAGAAAGAAATGCACTGGTTTGCTTCTGCAACTGCTTCAGATCCCAGCATTGAGTTCTCTGTGTGAACCAGCTTTGTTTCTTGGAATGTGGGTTTTTCAGTACTCCCTTAAGATAAATCTGATGGCCTAAAGTTTGAGCTCTTTGTAGGTTTCTTGTATTGACTTTACAATATGCATCTTATCAAAGCAAGTTGCTACAGTCATTTGGGACTACAAAGAAGGTGAAAGACTCCTGAGTAGCCCATAGATCCGAGAGATTCCCATGTTCCAGCTTGCAGTCAACTGGCTTTGCTATTAACTTGCCTTTTAAGTCAATGACACCTACTGTGAAAATCAGAATGGATAAAATATAGAGAATTGAAACTGAATCTTGAGATCCCTTGGAGAAGAGACATTTGATACCTAACTAGAAGGAAAGACTTTGTTTAATTGGGTGTGTGATGGCAGTTTTTTTCCAGATCTGGATGACTTTTTAAATTTTCTGCCTTTCAGATCTGTTGTATTACTTTTCAACAGTGTTCACTGTGACTACAACTCGAATTTTTGAGGTGCATGCTGTTTTATTTCCCCAGCGTATGTGTTCATGATGGTATATCAACAGAGCTAGGCACTTAGTATCAATTGTGCAGAGCTCTCTCACTTGAGCTCATGGCATATTTGGTAGCAGTGGTTGGCTCTTTATCTTGAGATCAAGACATACCAGCAGATAATGACAACAAGGTTTCACAAACATTTTTCTGAGTTCAGTGGCATTCAGAAATAAATTCTGAGTATTGGAGAAGAGTAATGTGCACTGATACATTTTCTATTTCACCCTGGTCTGAACACCTTGTCTGCAATAATCCAGCCCTTTATCTTAGATCCTCTTTTGTCTTTGAAGTTCATCTTGCCTGAATGGAATTGGCCAGACACTCACAGTTCCCTGCTGAAAACCAGCCATTCCTGCTAACCCCTGATTCCTTCTTCCCAGCTTTCCTACATACACTATTCTGTTCCCACTTGGTGCCTAATATTCTCTTCTTCCTCCTTGCCACCTCTAGAGATCCTTCCCAAAGAGTGTTAATTTTCATATTCTCATCACCTTACCCAATTCATTGCATTCAGCAGCCTTTTCCCTGCTCAGTGTTTTTGTTTGTTTTTCTCTCTCACCAGCTTTTATTCTCATTACCGATCAAATCACTGTTTTTGAATTGTAAGTCCTTCTACCTGTCTGTAATTTTCAGGCTTCTTTCAATATGGTGAATTTTGTCAATCTCTTTTCTTTCTGTATTCCAACCCCAAATGTTGCCTCAATCTTCCCCTTTCTCTACTCACCTGTCAGATCCGAATTCAGTATTGTTGCATTGTGTTTGTGTTTCACAATCTCCTCTTGCAGTAAGATCTAGTATCTGCTTTGTATAGTGCAGTTCAGCTTCACTTTCTGCAGTCCTAGGCTTCTTGCCAGGTCAGTCCCAGAGATCACTCTTGCACCCTCCTTTTCCCCATCCAACTCTTCTCCAGAGTCTCTGTCTCAGGCTCTTCCTTCCTCTCCTCCAGTCTGGCTTTTGGACTGCCTGCATTGGCAACCCAATGTTGGCGGCTTGGAGAAGCCATCCAGGAAAAAACCAACTTTTTTCCTAACACACATTCATTATTCTGTGGGAATGAAATACACATTGTCTTGCCACATTGCTGGAGCTGTCAAGAGATGAAGGATGATCAAGAGTGGAATCCTGGGTGATTGTACTAACCACATTCAAAATCTGATTTTTGTTTATTAAATGCTCATTACTTGGATCTACTACCCTGTAGTCATTTGAATTACAAGTCTCTACTCCAAGTGAGAGTAGGGAAGGAAGTATAGAAGATAGTTAACAAACTTCTGATGGCATTTCCCCGTCTTTATTCTCGGAACTGAATGAACCATATGGATAAGGTTAAAGAATAATATTAAACAGAAATAATAATAAAGTCTGCCAAATCTGCCAGTGGCAAGAATCTTGCATAGAAAGTATCAGCTTAAGTAGTTAAAGTTTGGCAAGCATATAAGTAACTGAGAGCAGGAGTTTTTTTTTAACTGAGAAGTTTTGGGCAACCTTATTAATAGACTGTTTGCTAGCAGCTCTGCCTATAATAAACAAGTTGATTAAAATTCCAGAACTATATTCTACTAATCCATACAAAATAGAACTTGGGCTAGAAACAGATGCACTCCAGATATGACTCATTTAGTGTGCTGGAGTGTTTTAAATTAGCTTTTAGTTGTTTGTTAGTTTGGAAAAAAGTATGTGATTTTAAAAAATAGTAGCCCTGGTTTTCTTTAGAAGAAAATATTACTGAAGCTTGTGCTGTGGTTGATGACATTCTAGATTTTTTCCTCTCTAGTGATCAGAAAAAAAGACTTTGGCTATTATGGTCTTGGGTAAGGGGAGGGGGGACATTTTTTATTTGAAGAAAGTAATACTTGTTTTCAATCTGTGTGTCTCAAATACGTAAGTGTGCTCACTTCATTGGATAGTATTTATGTTTTGAGTTGCTAAAGAAGCATCAGAAGTATCACACCATGAAGTGCACACGTTTCTGTCTGACTGCTATGCTATCTCTCCTACTATATTTTAAAAATCAAGTGGTAAAGATTCACTTCAACCTTATTTGGCAGAGTAGAGGCAACATATTATCTTTGGAAGAGACACTAGCATGTCTTCAAGAGAAGTGTCTGTCAGGAGACAGAATTTACCCAGGATGGACAGAGATGACAGGAGAAGGTGCAGTCAGTGTTCATACCTTACTGGACACTGGTACTGGCAGTCTCAAGGAACTACAGTACCTGGACTTTTTGTATGTGTGTATTTCTCCCCATCAGGGGTATTTTCCTGGGAGATGTGGAGCAGTTCTCCCTCAGGAGTGTGGGCACAGCACAATCACTTTGGCCCTTGCAGACTTTCTCCTCTTTTTTTTGAACTTTTCTGTGCCCACCAGTAAGACAGACATGCTCACCATGTGCTACAGCCTTGCTCATTCCCTGCAAGTGGGCAGGGTAGGCAGATACCAGCTGCAGGGAAGGCTGTCCACAGTCTGCCAGTGAGAGCTGTTGCTGTTGGAGGGCTTTAATCAATACAAAGAGATAGATGGAGGACTGTAGAACAAGAGCCAAATCACCTAAGCCTGGGACAGTTTCTCTCACAGCTTTGCTTATAACTTAATTGCTATGGAGAGGAAGAGTGATGTAGCTCTTAAGGACATGGTTCAGTGGTGGACTTGGCAGTGTTAGGTTAATGGTTGGACTTGATCTTAAAGGGCTTTTTCAACCTAAATGTTTCTGTAATTCTAAAGAGGGATAGCAATAGTGCTGAACTGCAGACAGGCCTGTGAAGTCTTTGTCATCACTGTCCTTTTTATATGTTGCTCGTCAGCCTGTATTTTCATATTTCATGCACTGACAAGCATTGATCCTTTACCATCCTACTATTGAGTGAATCACATTGCTAAGAAAAAAAGTATCCCTAAGAACCAAAAAAACCAGGAAAGCTTTAAATGGCTCCCTGAAGTATTAAAATCAATTGTCGCAATTTTCATTATGCAGAATCATTTATAGTCCCCATGGATTAAAAATACAGCACAGATTACTTTCTTGGAAACTGTTAGGCAGAAATTACCCATACCCCATTGCTGACACCACCAATTGGCTTCAGAGAAAGCAAAGATCTTGATTCTTTCTAACATCAGAAAAATCCATATTTGTGTTTTGGTTTGGTTTGGGGGGAGGGGTTTGTTTGTTTCATTGGTTAGTTTGGTTTTGGTTTTGTCTTTCTTTTTTTTTGAGCAGGACAACTATACTTTTAATCTGAAAAAAGCAGAAGGGTAAAAGAGAAGAGAATGCTGTTATCAAATGTGTATTCTAACTGCATTTTTTTCCTTACAGGGACAAGCTGATCTTCTCAAATATGCTAAAAATGAAGCACTGGAGAATCTGAAGCAAATCCATTATGCCACTCTTTCATGTGGACTTAATAAGCCAGGCACTGAAAATGCAGAAATCTCAAAGCCTCGTCGAAGTCTGGAGGTCATACCTGAAAAAGCAGGTGATGAAAATGGAGAATGAGAGAAGGCTCTTCTCGTAATTTTGGAGTTTATAACTCTGTGACCAATTGTAGCTGCATAGGACATTTGCTTTGCACTTACTGTTGGAAAATATTCGGAATTTTTAAAGCACAACTGGAGAAGCTAATTACAATCTATTGAAACTGTGAATGTATGTAGCAACTCTGCTTGTGAAGGCAATGATATTGTGTAACACGGAAATTACATTATTGGCCTAAACATAGCATATATATGTAAAAGATACTGTAATTCAGTAATCGCGTGCTGAAAAGTTCATTGTAGTGCCATCAGGAAATGAACATTTTTTAAATGAGATGTAACTAGCAGGAAATCAGTTGACAGAATTTGGCAAGATGCCTTGATTTTCAAACCAGTTTGATGCAAAGGTTATTTCTTTCTTTGCACAGTTTGTTAATTGTGCTAGTGAGATATATTATTCTTTTGAAAATCAGGTCTAAAAAAGTGGAATCCACATGTTTCACACTATATGTAATTCAGCCGCTCGGATATTTGGGTTTGAAGTGGTATTGATTTTATTGTTGAGCCATAAATTAAAATGAGAATGTAATTAGACAGTGATCACTGACTTCAGTGCACTATAGGAGAGCCATTATGTAAAAGGAAAATGTGCAATCAATCTGATAGCCTACGTCAGAAGAAGATACATACCTATTTTGCCTAAGATCTTCTGCAAATGTGTGTAGATAATGTGACCAAACCGCAAGCAAAATGATGTAAATAGTTTTTCATTTTGTGAAGTGAAGTGCTCATATTAAAAAGAGTTTTATGAAATTGCTCCCAAACAAGTAAAGCTTTTAACTAAATTTTAACTTTTTTATTTTTTGAGTATTTTCTTCCTTACAGAATAGGTGATATCTCAATAAGCAAGTTTGTCAAAAAAATAAATCAATTGCTGTTCTGATTCTGTTTTGGTTTTCTGACTACGTTAGGTAAAGGTATTGTAGCTGATATGCTCATTGTAAAATGACTATACCAACCTAGAGTGTTCTCTTACTGTTTCTGATTTAACAATAAAATGGACTATATAAGTACAGAAGCTAATAAATTTGAAGAAAAACAAGTGAAATCCTACAGAGATCAAAATGCACTTTTTGTTCAGTTGTGGGGGAAAAAGGGAAGATGGTGATGGTTGTTAAAAAGCGTTTTAATTAGAGGTCTTCAAGACATGCATTCTACACGGATTTTTTTTTTAACCCGTTCAAGATGCTCTTTCTGCACTGTCAGTGTAATGAATATCTACATATGTATAACATCCTGTAAAAGTCAATAGAGCTCTGAACAAGAATATCGTTACACTTGCACTTCATTGAATTATTAGGGGCTTCATTTATTTTCTAGTCATTGTAAAATTAAAACGGGGATGGGGTGGGGTGAAAACAGTTTGTTTGCATAGAAAATGTCACATCTTGAGCCTGCACTTTAAAATGTCAAACTGTATGGGTTAGGAGCAGTTTTAGAAGGTGCTAAGCTCTTTCAGTGTCTAGTTACAGACTGCGTGTGCCTTAATGTTATGATCTTGCCGGGAGTGAGTTCTATTCTGTGTAGTACAAAATGAAGCATTTAACCTCTGGTAAACACCTGCAAGTGTTGCTTTTTAGGCAGCCCTTTTCTGTGTTGGCAGCTGAAAGTCTTCTGATGGAACCTGAAGTTGACAGGAAGCAGCTTGAAATTCACATTGCTAACTGTATTCTGAGCCACTGTGAAATTAGTCTTCCAGGGCCAAACCTATCACATGTAAATGTGATTTAGATTTGGATTTATCTACTGCAAAATAACTGCGTTAGATCAAGATCCATCTGCACCATAAATATGCAAGGTCAGTTTCACTTTATTAGAAATCCCAAAACTTAGGCTGCTGGAATTTTGTTCCTGACTTTTAATCTTAATTGAAAGATGTAGGCTGGGGAAAAATGTCATCACCATTCGCATTATGCTTCAGAGAGGCCTAAAAACCAGTGAAGCTCCTTTTGCAGTCCTGTCCCACCACTGCATGGCATTTACAGAATGACATAATTTATATCACAAATGAAGTATTTCTGTAGAGTCTCTTCCTCCAACCAGGTAATCAGAACTGATGTCTTGGGTATTCTTAGCATTTATGTATTCCTGTTTAATACATTACAACCTGAACAGAGGTGAGGGAACACGGAAAGAGTTTGACACAGTTTGATGGTTTTTCCTTTGTTTTAAGGCAAAAAATAGTAAGTGAAAAATGGTTATCACATAGACAAGGGCTGAGAGATTTTGCATGTTCAACTCTTACAATATATGTAATTGCTGATCCTGTTCTACCTTGTTAAAAAGGAAGATAATATTTTTTTGACTAGTATGGATAGGTAATATATCTTTTAAAAAAGTTAATATACATGCATTTAGTTAACTGACCCTTTAAATATGTTAGGATCTGATTTTAGTGCTGATTCCTTAAAATGGAGGTCACTTTTTTGCATTATTCATGCTCGGTCCAAATCTGTATGTACCATAAAGTCTTAAAATGAGCTGAGTCAAGCAGATACTCTGAAAGATGATGTGTAGCTAAAAATGCTTTAGGAAGTTTATATATTGCATGTTAAAAGAGTTCAGGATAAACACTTGCAAAGTATCTGGCTCTATAGTTAGCCCAGTAATGATAATTTCAAAACCAAATGTATTAGTATATTTTTTTCAGTTGTATTTTCTTAAAGCATTCTTTGCATCCATATTATTAGTCCATTTTTTTACAATGTTTATTTTAGGTTATATAGAAAGATGCAACCAAGACCCAGCGAAGTATTTGAAATAAAATTAATCATAGGTTGACTTTGCACTTTTTTGGGGCCTTTATTTTCTTAAATGTGCCGTAATGCAGTTGAACTGTTTATGTAGTTTTTAACTGTGGAAGATGGAGCCAAAATATGAGTGACTATTTATCTGACTCCCTTTTTTGCTTTTGTTTGGCTCCAATAATCATTGAGTGAGTATGGGTATATGTCAATATATTGCTCAATTTAAAATAAAAGGCTAATTGGGAAAGGAAAAGTTCACATACAGGTTAACCATATAGACACTAACAGTTAATTCTTCTTTTGAACACAAGAAAAAGGATAAACAGTGCCTGTTTGAAAAAGGAGCACCTCTCTAAACCTCATCTGCATTCTTTCTCCCTTTGATGCCTTAGGTTTTAGCTTTTATATTTTTCAAATCCTGTACTGCCTAGTGAGTAACTCTGAAGTTTTGTGTGGCCTATTAACTACTGTTCTCTCATGCTGGTTAGACATAACAAACCCTCTCTAGGTTTGCTCTTCAAGGACATCTTGATTGTCCCAGGCCCCAAAATGTGTAAACTAAAAACCTTTGAAGAGAAGGGGCAAACTTGGGGTAATTACATCATTAACTGAAATTATAATTGGAAAATTAACCCAGATATGCAGGTGGACCAAACTTAGAAAAGTGTGAAGAACCCGTGACCCAGGGTCCATCTTGGGTGGAGCCCCTCCTAGGCTTTACACTCCCAAGGTGTACCTTTGAAAGCCCTTCAAATAAATACCTACTTTTATTCTCTTATTCTTGTCTAGCCTCTGTTTCCAGGTAGCCACTTCAAGGCATCATCTTCCTCATTGGTTTTGCTTGCTGTGGTACATAGCAGCCACTGGAAATTTAATCACAGAGCCAGGACCCTGCCTTCCATCCTCTGAACACACCAGCCAGCTATAGGAGCCAACTCTGTTCTCCAGGAATTCCCCCAGCAGCAGTTACCAAGGGGCACTCCTGAGCCTTATGGTGCCACCAAAACAGCAAAAGCCTTCAAAGCAGAGCTGCGGGCCAGGCTCTACTGGTGAAGCTGTAGCCCTTCTGATGTCAATGGTAGTCTTCTACTCAAGTCACTAGACTGGGATTTAAGCACAGTGTTGCAAAATTTCCCTTTTTTCTCAGGTCCTTTTTTCTTTTTATACCTTCATGTTGTTCTGTTGCTGCAGCAAAAAATGCTAGAATTGTGCCTGCACAATTTCACAAGCTGGCCCATGCGGACACAGTGAAAGATACTGTATGAGTCAGCCATTTTTTCAGCTACTTTGTACAGCACAAGAATAATTTTATAAGACTCCATGGCTAGTTACTGTACTCACTTTTTCCTGTTTTGCATTTGAAGCAGCAGAGACAGATGATTCAGAATTGCCAGTGTGAAAAATGGAAGCGAGTTCCAAAAATTTTAACACTGATCTACTAATCAAATAAACTAATCTGAAAGGACCCAATCCTTTACTCTTGCAGTGCTTGATTTTCCTTTCCATTTATATGAATTCCTGATATAGTTTTCTCTGGCATGGATGTTATAAGTAATGCTGATTTCTTCTCGTTATATTCATTTGCTGCACAGATCGAGGAAGCTCCTGAGTGTCCTGTGCATGGTGTAATAATGTTCCAATAAGCTTTAGCCTACCTGGGTTTGCATTTGTGTTAAATGAAGGTTAAAAATTAATACAAAGCGTGATATTTCCAAGAAAGGTAATCATACAGCCATAATCATGGCACAGTGTGCCCTTGCAAAGGCACATTCCTCACTGTGAAATAGTTTTATCCCTATATAGCTAAGAGTTGGGGTGCTGCTGCTGAAGGATGATGAGCCCACAGGAATTTGGTACCATGAGCAGAATTCTGAAACTGGTACTGTCACCAGCTAGCTTCTTTTGACTGTAATGGGTGTAGGACTTTACCACGTTTTTTTTTCTCTATTCACACCTACTCACCCTTACCAATTAAGCTTTCTAAATGGAGTATTTAACAACTTGGTTTAAAGATAATTAGATCTGCATGTATCCTATAAAGACCTTCAGTCTTTTGATCTCCTGTAAACACTTCAATCAAACCCTCCACCATTCTCAACACTCCCTGATTGCTATTGCTCTCAGTATTATGAAAGCAGCTGTGGGACAGATCAGTCTGATAATTTTCAAAACTAACCCATGTGAGGTTCTTTAGTCATTACAACTTGTTTGTTCTCAATAAGAAAAAGGCAGTAAACTGCTTAAGTAAAACTCCTGAGGTTTTCTAGTTATTTCTGTTTCTGGATGCTATTAAACTTCCCTTTCTGACTCATCACCTCTGTTCTGTGGGTGGCTGTGGAAACACAGGATAGCAAAAAGGAGCACAGCAGAAAGATTAGAAATAGGACTTTGTATACACAAGAACAACAAGTCCTTACAGGCTTAGGGGAGCATCCATTGTTGTCAACCCCAAGCTGAAAAGCACTTATGGACTGAAAGGCAGCATTGAGAAAGAGAAAGGCAAGCAGAATTGGAAGTTAAAAAAAAAAAATTAGCCCAGAAGTATGGGTAACCAAAGGATGACATGGTCCCAGTGCCATCCTGACGGATCCCTAATGCTTCCTGTTGATTACTGGTACTTTGAGACAAAAGATAATGTTTCTTCCCTTTATGATATCATCTGGTGTGGCAAGGAGAGCAGTGATGCTGGGAGAGTGTCAGGTACAAACACCAAACTCTTAATTAAACTTTTTGGGCCTAGCTGCATGCACTGCTTTGAGGTTCATACTTTTGCCACTTGAGCTCATAGGACTGCCCACTTAGTGCTGCTTTGGCACAGCAGAGTTGAGAGGAAGGAGAGTGTGTGTGTCTGTGATCAGGAGGAGAGTGTTCAAGAGGTGGCGTGGGAGGGTGGTATGAAAGGAGGCAACCTGAGCTGTAGTGGGAGTAGCATGACCAAATAGTGATTCAGCTGTTATGAACCTCTCCTGTTTGTCCAGAGCAATCCACCTCGTTAAGCTATCTGCAGTCTGTAGAAGACCTTTCTGAGTAAGCTGGGGTGTTTCATTAGTTGCCTCTTTTCCACGGAGATAAATGTGGGGGAGCAGAGACCCTTCTTGGCTGGCCGCAGCGTTGGCCTGTGCATTGCTGGCTGGCTGGGAGAGGGCAGCAGCTCGGCCAGGAAACAGTGGGGGAACTCGAAGGCCTGCGCTTTGTTCTGTGGCCCTCAGCTTCCTCCATCGATAAATTGGAGGAAATGACATCTACCACTTTTTAAAGTAGCAGAAGAAATATACTGTGCAATGGCAGAAAAAAATAACCCCCTCAGAAGGTGGCTAGGAGCGAAATAAACTGACATATGAATAAGTGCTTCATGAGAAGGCAGCACTCTGTGTTTGAATGCCACGTACATTAGGTTTCACTAGATACTGTTTTACAAAGTGCACTAATGCCTCCATAGCTATTCAGTGGCATGTACTTAGCAGGCATTCTTAAACATTCTACTGATTGGTGAAGAGGGTTTTGAAATACAAATCCTATCACCTGATTACAAACTAAGCGTGTCTGTGTGGGGTCCCAGGTCCTGGGGAGTTCCAATATTTCTCCTGCCTAGTAAGAGACTAAAAAAGAATTTGTTACACTCTTATAAATACAGACTTTATGCTGTGGCTCACAGCATGAGCACTTCTTTTATTCTCAGATGTGTTATTTTCTGCATTAAAAAAATCCCAAAACCTCACAGAAATCTTAGAAAAAGCCTTAGGATTCAGTTGTCTCTGTTCTGAATTCCAGAATTGATGATAACTGTTGTGATTTTGGTATGTCCTTAGCCAAATAATGATTAAATTTTTCAACTATGAATATTTGACAAAATCTTCAAAAATATTTTTATATAACATACTGGTGCTGCTACTTGTGCCAGGATTACTGAAAAAAAAGCAATTTTGGTGGATGGAGAAATAAGGATCACATCTTAGAGCAGGAATCTGTAATTGTGGAGGTGAGTAGGGAATTTCCCAGGAGAGTGATGACTGTTGCTGTATTTCAGAGCCCCATGCCTCTGTCAGGGAGCAGTCAGCAAGCAGGACTGGAAACAGCATTTCCCAAACATCATTTCCTAGGGTGCAATATTTTGTGCTTACATGTATTGTCACACAGTTGTACAGAAGCATACACTTTTTTTGAGCCTTGATTCATAACCAGTATTCAAAGTTTATTTGCTTGGAGACTGTTGGATTGATTTGCTGAGTATTTTTACACCACTGTTTCCAACATGATTTTAACAGCTAATAAATGACAAATAGTAAGAGCCAGAGTGCATGAAGAGCAGTAGTGATGTCAGCACTGTGACAACACATAGTTCTGGACTGAAAATCTGGTCACTATAATGTGAGCACAGCCTAATGCTGGGGGAGGCTGCACTGGAGATAGTATTAACTGAGGAGACCCATGAAGGGGAGGTGGCAGCTGTTATGAGATTAAGGACAGAACTGGGTGTGAGAGATAGGATATGTTCAGTCCTGGAAGAGGAATCAGCTACTAAATCCAGCTCCTTTCACTACCCCGTGTCACAGCCGAGACTTCTCAGACACGACAGTTCAAGATAAAAACTCAATTTTGTATTAGAGATAATTCTCTGTAAGTGATGATCTGTCACATGTGATGGAGCACTCTGACAGCATCTCCCCAGAAGAATTCTAGCAAAAGAAAAATGGCATTTTCTACCTACATAAAATATCTGCCACAGCTCAAAGCCCAGAGGAAAACTACAAGAACAATGATTAAATATGAACAGAGTGTTTCAAGCTAATCAGTGATGTACTTTGCCTACCATAGCTACATTACCAAAAGTAGAACGATCCAAAAGTAGGACCCTGAAAAGACAACTTGCACCCATAATGGTGGAGATGCATATGATGGGTGGGAGCACTATATGTTCTAAAACCAATCACCGTCACAGTTTTCATAATCCACATAGAAAAAGACAACCTCAACCCAGTTTCCAGTGATGCCTTTTCCTGGTCTTAAAATCAAGAATCAAACACGGTTAGAAGGGAAAAAGGGGTTTTGCCTCGGTATTTATTTTAAGGATCCTTGGGTGCACCACGTCCAGATGGAATGTCCTGAAATGCACACTGCAATGCACACACATGATAGATCTGGTATAACATTATAGGTCTTACTGATTAGCATATCTATCAAAGATTCCCGAATGAGAGGCTTGAGTGAGCCCCCCTCCCCAAGGAACCTTCACCTGGATGGCTCTATCTTAGTTTACAAAATGTGTTCTGGAGAGGACCTTGGTGTCTGGGGCTTTCTGATCCTTAACTATGAGGCTTCTATGATGTTTAGTCTCCTAGCTTAACAAAATAAGTCTAAGAATGTAGGCTAAAAAACACTAAGAATACAAAAAGCTATAAAAAGGTATAAAAGGGGTACAAAATAAAAGGCAAAAAATCATCACGGCATCACCAGCAGTGCTGTATTTGCCATGTACTTAGTTTCTTGTGCAAAAGACACAAACTAGAGAGATAGTTAATAAATAACACTGTAATAAGAAAGTGGAATTGCAGCTTTTGTAAACTGCTTGAGTACATAACATGCAAATGACGTTAGTGCAATTCCCCCAGGTGCTGAGTCTCTGAAAATTAGACCCTTGCACTTAAGATTCTGTTCACAGACTATTCATTAGGGGAGACAGATTAAAGTTATCTTACGATCTGTGCTGCAAGTAATAGTACCTATAATGCTGTAAGAATGGCTATATTTGATATTCAATATTGCTGTTTCATAGGTTCTACTGAGCTGTTTCAAATACAGATAAAGTAGGTAAATGGTGAAACACATTAATGAAATAAAAGGCTGCAAAATGCTGAAATCCATAAAGGATTTCCCTATAGTAGCTAGTAGTCACAGCCACAGGATTTCATTGAGGCCAACTTAGCAAGCTCAACAAGGATACCACGCAATTTATGCAGAATAACAGAGTTATAGTGTGTTGCACTAAATAAAGAATTATTAGATGTCAAGCACCAGGGCCTTAAATAATTTCTATTTCATCATATTTGAGAGAACGTTAAGCTATCTACTGAGACAACTGGTACAAGTCAATGGCCAATGCCAACTGCTGCAGATCTGTTTTCTGTAGATATTTCTGTGTTATGTTTAGTGCACATGAGTTACAATTAGCATTATTGTATCATAAACATGTTAAAAACAAGCCTCCTCCCCCCTCCAACAACAGTGACAGTAGGAAGGACTTCCCACAGATTTCAGATCCATTCAGAAGCACATGATTGCACCGAGTCCCATGAGCCCTGACTGTACACTGGAACTTGGAGACCAGGTTGTGTATCTGAATGAGTTTCCCAGTGGTGCAGCAAAGTATCCATGAAACACCTGACATCAAGAGATGTCTTTAGCTCAGCAGGGCTGCTGATGGCTGCTGTATGCTTTACAGGCTCTTCTCAGGGAGCTCAGAAACACGATTTGGTCACATTCGTTTTTTTTTTCCCCAGTGCCAACAGCTTCCAAACCTGCCATTTCCATTGTGGCTACTGTTCTTTCCTCCAGCGAATACCACTGACCTGGTGTGGGCTGCAGCAGGGCTCAAAACACCCCACAGAGCAGTTTTGAGGCAGGGTAGAGCAGTTTTTGAGTTGCAGAGATGAACTACTACAGCTTTCATGAGCTGCTGCTGAACTGCAGGCTCCAGAAACTGCAGCTTTATCCCACACTCTGGAAGCAAGAGAGAAAGTCTGGAGAAAGGCAGAATTTTCCTTGGTTGAGGAGGATTGGCTTAGAGTGATCCCACAAATCCATGGGGCCCTGATGGGATGCACACACAAGTGCTGGGGAAGCTAGATGTTATTGTTAAACCTCTGTCCATCACCTTTGAGTGGTCATGGAGAACAGGAGAGATGCCTGAGGGCTGGAGGAAAAGCAGTGTCAGTCCAGTCTTCAAGAAGGGTAAGAAGGAGACAGGAAACTGCAGGCCAGCCAGCCTCACCTCAATCCCTGGAAAGGTGATGGGACTGCTCATCCTGGATGTCATCTCTTTTCAGTGGTTCCTGTGATAGGCCAAGGCACGATGGGCACAAACTGGAACACCGGAAGTTCCACCCAAACATAAGGAAGAATTTCTTTCCTGTGAGGGTGACAGTGCACTGGGACAGGTTGCCCACAACAGAGGTTGTGGAATCTCCTTCTCTGGAGATATTCAAAAGCCATCTCAACATGATCCTGTACAACCTGCTCTAGGTGAATGTGCTCTAGCAGGGGTGTTGGCCTAGATGACCGCCAGAGGTCCCATCCAACCCCACCATTCTGTGATTCTGTGATCAGCTGCAGGAAGGACTATTCTGCAAGATCTGAGAAAGAAAGGGACTGGAGACTGACAGTGAAAGCACTTCTGAAACAGGAGTGAGGGAACCCTGCAATATTAGGGAGCAGAGGGTCACAGAGAAAGGCACTTGAAATCTGGTGCTCTTCAGATGCCCTTCCGAACCTTTCTTCTCAGTGTCAGTCTACAGTATGTATCAAGTGTCTTGTAATATCTTTGATTATTCTGGAGGGAAGAGTAATAATTTATGAATAATCGGTCCAGAAGAAAAGCAAGTGATGTTTGGAAATACAAAGAACAAGTTAAAAAATATTTTTATTTTTATACATAGTGGTATTTATATTTATAATATTTCTATAGGGATGTAATAAAAGAAACAGAAAGGGATGAGAGCGATCCTGATCGTGCATCTGCAGTGTGATATGGCATGTTCATAGCTTGGACTTAACTATGGTTTAGGGAGAGACAGACCCTAAGCAGAACTTGATCACATTCTGTCTTCCCAGGCAAAATCAACAGCTAGAAACAGATAAGCATATTTTGTCAAAATCAGGCAACAACTTTGGCCTGGGTCATTTCTAGCTGTTTTAGACCGAGCACGGAGAAAAAAATGAATCCTTTTGCAGTAATTGGTTCTGCTACTGTACTTATCCCCAATTCTCTGAACTGTCAAGCCTCATTTCTTCTGTTATGTAGATTGACAGTCCTCTCCATAGTAATTCTCATTATGGTTTGAAGGACACCATGGCCTACTTTTCTGGGATAAGCACTGACCGAGGGAAATGTAGCCTGCTATTACATTGTCCATGGTGTTCTGTAATGCTGATAGTGATATTTGGTTCCTTCTCATATGCTGGCAATTTGCTAGACAGGATGATTCACAGAGCTGTAATTCATCAGCCACAGGCTTGGGTGTAATAGACTGTGGCAAAGTGAGAAGTGTCCCAGTGCAGATGATTCGAGCTGACAAAACCAGGGGGGTTTCAAAGGTCCAGCCGCTGTTTTCATGTATTTTGATGCAACCACGTTGAATAATAATTCCCTCAGGATTACAAAGGGAGAGGATGGGCTGCTGAAGAGAGAGAAGGAATTTCTACTAAACCATGAGGTGGAAGGCAGGGTTTTCTCTGTGCTTGTCAGTCCTCCTGTGAAATAATATCCTCCATAAAGTTCTGTGAATTCATTACCAATTCAATATGAAAAAGGTTATGTTTCCAGCAAGCATTTTATTCTTTAATTAGATTTTTCTGTTATTGATGCTCTCATAATAAAGGTTATGTTTGAATGGAATTTATACACTTACATGACATTTAAAACTGCACAGAAACAGTGCGTGAAGTCATTGCATGCAAAAGTGCTATTAACTGCATGTCAGCATCCAATAAACTCTCTGCACTTTTAATCCTTTTTTAAGATCTTGAAGTTTATCTGACGTTGTGACATTTAATGGCATTTAAATGTCTCATCAGTAGGACTTTGTTCTTTTCCTCATGCACACAGCTCTTCTAGGACTGAAAGAACTCCAACATTGCAGACGAAGCAGGGAAGATGACAAAATAGGATGGATTGCCAACTGTTTCTCAAGTAAACTGTTGTAGTCAGCTGAACTGCAAACATAAGCTGAAAGCTCAGGCTTCTCCAGAGGTTTGAAGCCTGCTGAGGTGATCTGGAGTTGGAAGGATGCTTACACTGAAAACAAAGTTAAATTTACATTCAGCAGGAAGGCCTAAAGGGCAGAAATACAAAACACCAGTCTGGTACCATAAAGACATATTACCAGGTAGTGTATGATCCACTGTGAAACTCTTCTCAAAAGCTTCAAACTGCCAACTGGTTTCAGACACAACATGAGGGGTTTGTGAAATGAAACCTAGCAGAAGTGGAAATAGTTTAAATGACTGAGAAAAGGAGTGGGCTTATTTTATTAACTGTTTTCCCTGCAGTGCTTCAAATTCCAATGTCAGAGCAGTGGGAAGGTGGGCG
This sequence comes from Dicrurus megarhynchus, assembly GCA_013399195.1. NCBI lineage: Eukaryota > Metazoa > Chordata > Aves > Passeriformes > Dicruridae > Dicrurus > Dicrurus megarhynchus. The sequence goes on from VXAD01002022.1 coordinate 416,344, forward strand.
AGGAGCCCAAACCTCAGCTCCAGCACAGCAGCTGCCTCTGCATCCAACACACGCACTACGCGAGGGGAGGGCAGAATGGGAGGGCGGTCAGGCCTTTCCCCTTCGGTAACACAGTAAGGTGGGGATTGGGTACTTTGCAAGTCACTGTTCTCTCACTGGCTGCACACATTAGGTGTGAACACACTCCCCACCAATGCCACAGTTCTTGGCTTGATGTTGTCAGCAGCTCACACGTGTGTGGCCTGCCTTCCACCAGGCCTCGCACGCTCTCAGGTAGGAAGGACTGTGACCAACCTCATCCATCCTGTGCTGCACCTCGACCTCACAGCCAGAGAGGACTCAGCAAATGAGGGGCTGTTAATATAAAGTGCAATGAATTCAAAAGAGTCGCAGCAATGGTTGTCTTTTATTACTTGGGTGCTTTCCTTGGGCTTGCCCTGCCACTCTGGATGCTGGCACACGGCACTGATGAAGGAAGAGGATGTTGAGTCTTGCTGGAGCATTACAGAAGGCTGCCTCTAAATAAAGGAGCTTCTAAAATATAAATCTGTGCAAGTACTTAAGAGCATGAGACAGGTATGAGCAGACCTTGTGCATGGGTCTTGCACGTATCATGTGCATCAGAGACATTTTGAGGTGAAATCCACTATGGGCTCTTCCTAGTTTCCAAGTCTCTCATCTCATTGCGGAGCTGTCTGTCTCCAGAGACCTTCAAATGCTCACACTGGTTTACTGCTTGTTCTGTTACTGAGCCAGGAAAATTCTGAAATCAAATGGCTTTGTCTTGTAAAGAGTGGCCAACACCCTTCTAAGAAACAGAATTTCATCTTTTTCCAAGTAGCATAAATTTCATGCTTGCCGAGCTCAGCCTCCAAATTGCTTCCCTGAGGAAGCCCATCGCACGTAGAGGAAGAGTTGTTTAGTGCCTGTAATTGAGAGGAGAAATGAGATCTCAGGGGTGTTTGGAGACTGAGCTGAGGTTGGTCTGGCCGGGAGTATTTTGAGAAAGAAATATATTTTTGTAGACCTCAAACCATACTGTGTTGTTGAGCCCAGCTGAGCACATGACTGAGTGTCTGTGGGACTGAATATAGGTGTGCTGGCATCCTGGGATGTGGCAGGAAGGCTCTGTATGGTTTATGTGTAACATGTTACTTGGGGTACACCACAATCTATTTATGGCTACCCACTGGCAGAGCTGTGGATTGTCTCCCTGAGGATACTTAACAAAACTAAATGACTTCCATGCTCACTGAGGGATCTCATGTGCTATTTAGAAGGAACTCAGCTCCAGGTGAGCAAAAGATGAATGTCATCACTGCTGCTGGGAATGGCTACACTTAGACCAAAATTCGCAAAATGGAGAAGCACCACTAAAAATCAAAGTTTGTGGGGCTACACTTCTGGGACCCCATCTTTGAAATTGTCCGTCATGATTAAAATAGCCATCGAATGTCTTCCCTGGGGTGCTTTACTCATGTAAAACATCCTCACTTTAGCCACTGACAGCTATTTATATTCCAATTTCACCACACATTTTGTGTAAATATTAGTCTGTGGTCCAGGCTGAGGTTGTTTCTAACTTTATCTCAATTGGTTTGCCTGCCCCTATTTTTAACACTCTTGCCTCCTTTCCTGAAAGTTGCCACACAGCTAAATTTATGATCTGACCAGCCGCTGTTTACTCTGCACCTCTGCAGAAAAGGAGAGAAAACATCACAGCTCCATCTCTTCAGCATGAGGGATGCCACTGTGCAGGCTTAAGTTGGTCTCAGATCCACTTTACTGAAAATTTCTGGCAAATACCCTTTCAATACATGAGAAAAAGAGGTATTCAGAAATTTAGGTTGAAACACTTCAGATAATTTAGTCTGCCTAACACCACATATAAACTCCGCTTCACCTGGTCCTCCTGTCCAGATTCTTCACCCTCAGCAGTTTTTAAAATCTACATCCCTTCCTTCCTCAGAGCTCTGAAATTATGAAAATTAAAAACTAAACATTTTATGTAGGTTATGTTTTTCAAAGGTTAGTTTTTCTCATGGTAGAACTTGCAGTTTGAGTTTGAGTTTGTCTGCCTTGAGCTTTCACTCATCCACCAAGATCACAGTTCCCACTATAACCCAGAATCTTTTCTGTAGTCTAATCATGATGAAACATATAGTATGTATCAGACTGAAGTATCTTCCAGAAGTGCGTTGTCAATGCTTCAAGTCACTCTTTTACTTTCATTATTAATCCTTTTTGATCTCTCAGCATAAATTCTGGTGTTGACACTATGAGAATGTTTTCAGCAATGATAGAGACATGATCCCTGCTAGTGATACATCACATGAGCTTCCATTGCTAGTCATGGAGTTTATTTTTTCCTAAATGTGTTTAATGCTATCATGTAGTCAAGTGATGCAAATCCATCTGTACAAATGATTTCACTTCACTTTCATTTACACTTATTTACACAGTTATATTTGTTCTTTGTAAATTAGGTATTTAATTATATCATTTTTCAGATCAGTATAAAGAAACTGAAAGCAGCCATCAGTCTCTACATGGCACTCATCTAGAAACACTTCTGGGTGGTGTCTTCCCATTTGAAGTTAATTACATATTAATATCATTAAACTAATTTTAGATAGTTTAAATTATTTTAAAATTGAAGATATCAGGCACGGCACGGAGCACATGTACAAAATTATCAAGTTATAATCTTATCAAAGAAGAAGGTAAGCTCACTTGACATTTTGGTTGGTAAAATAATTGAAATTTAGTAAGTCATCACTCTTCAATTGCCCCTCCCTCCCCCCATCCAGTCGACCAGGTTAAATGACACATTATGGTTTTTTTCCATGATGGGACAGATAATAAAAATTTCTATGTTTACTCCTTTGGAGTACTACAGGTCTTCTGGCTTTTCTGTCCTGGGAACTTTGTCAGCTTACCACACTTAGTCAGAAACAAAGTCGAATGTTCATAAGATTTCTGAACAATTCTTTTAATATTTCTACATGAAATCAGGGATCCAAATCCATCCTTCTTGCTTAAAGGGTACCACTCCTTTAGCAATAATCATTTGGTTGAAATAATGTTGTACGACTCTGAAACATCGATTGACACAGTAAGAGCAGATGGCATCTTCAGTGTGAAACAGGAGTTTATGCTCAATAAACAAAGCCCAGACCAGGGCTTGGGTTTTGCTGCTGAACATCATGTGAGTGTTGATGCTCCCCAGCAGGAAATATGAAACATAACATTGACTCACTTTGGTATATACTGCAAACCCACAAAACATTATTCTTTGAGTCTCACACATTTCAGGCTTGGCAAAGACCACCAATTTATGCCCTTCTTTCTTTTTTTAAAAGTATGCTTTTCTGAAAAAATTGGCCAAGGTTGTGCTTGTACAGGACTATGATGCTGAGAAACCTGTCAGAGCCACCTCATTGCTTCATACTACCTCCCTTTACAGCACCTCTCTGCTAGTCATTGTTCTGAAACACTACCCTTTGGAAGGACAGCAACAAGCAATCCTAAATTGTATTCATTGCAAGTATCCATCAAAAAAAGAGAAGTTTTTAAAGCTTATTTTTCAGATTTCAGAATAGACATGAAAACAAATATTCAATGATCAAACCTCAGCAGTTACCAGTTAGTATTTAATGACTGACAGGTTTCATTGAGACTAACGTACACACTTTTTTTCCCCTCTTCCTTTCTGGCACTGAAATATAGAGCCAGACTCTTTATGATAACTCTATTTTGCTAATTAATCTAATTAAGTGCTGTATGTAATTTTGCAGAGTAGAGCAAGCTATTCAAGATTGTCATCATTAGGTTAAAGAGCTGACAATTGATGGAGATAATTTTTTCTTAACAGGCTGTAACCTTTCTGCAGGCAACCCCTTTCCCCAGGGGAGTTTTTCAATTAAATCAATAATGCTTCTGGGGAGAAAGAAGAACTTTGCTTTTTAAGAATCATGTAAACAGATCTTCAGCAGCTTCTCGTTGCATTGCTCAAGAAGAAAAGCAGCAGCTGTTTATTAATACCTGCTGTGCTTTGACAAGTTTGCCTTTAAGAATAGCAGCTACTGTCTAGGTATAGTGCAGGTTGAGAAGTAAAGGTTTTGAATGTGTTGCATGGGGTCTGGAGAAACCTTGGCAAAATCAGACAGTTTCTGGATCGGGTAAATGTCAGGACTTGGAGTGGTTCCTAGGCAGGCTGGGGAAATGAGCTTTAAACTGCTGGCATATTTGTTATTGTTTGCATACAAGAAGGCCTGACAAGAAGATGGATGTAACTGGAGGAAGAGGTGGGGAAAGCTCATCGTAATGACTTTTGCCAGCCTTAAGGCTTTAATAAGCAGGATGTGGTTGAGGCTTTTTTGGGTTTTTTAACACAATTCCCAAATGGCATTGTTTTGCCTGCAGAATACCCAGTGGGCTCAGAAGTCCTGGAGGACTGAGTGTTCCTGTGTCCCTACTGGAAGGAACCCCTCAGTCCTCAGTGGTGACCAAATGCTGACGTCCTTGGTCTAAGCAAGCTCAGGGCAAGTTCAGTGGTGATGTCATGCAGCCAGGACAGAGCTGTGCCCATGGAGTAACCAAACCCTTCTGGTGGCTCTGGGGGACTCTGTAAATGGAGGCTTCTGTAGCAGCCAGTGGGAGATTTTCTTGCATTTAATCTTGGTTAAGATGCCTGGTTATCTTCTCTGAGAAAAGGGGGTGTAACAGTGTGCTGTGGCTAGGTCTCACCTCTTTTCCTTGGCTCAGCTCCTTTCCTCTGCTGGCTCAGGGTGTCCTGAGGATGTGGCCACAGAGATGGCTCTGTCTCCCTCCTGGCACAGCCTGACATTGCTGGTAAAAGGTTCATCTTTGTTAGCTCCTGCTTTTGTGTGAAATATCCCCTTGCTTGTAGCAAGGATGGCTACTTTCTCTCTTTTACTTCCCAGCCCAATCCTTTAACCACGGCAGTTCTCAGGCTGGCAGGCGCTGGAGCAGTGTCCCCTGCAGAGCCCGTTCTCCTCGTTGGATGGGTGCCAGCTCTGTTGCACAAGGATTTCACCGGTTTGGAGAAGTACATGGGAAACAAAACTCACATGCGGTAATACGTAACAACAAAACTTAAGCTTCAACAAGAAGCAAGCCTGAAATATCACAGTAGCTTTGGGTTTCGGTGCATGTTAAGCTTTTGTACCATGTTACAGATCACCCTTAGCTTGTTTGAGGCAGGTATCTATCATCTCCACTTAATGCTGTTCATTAAAAACTCCATCAATACGATGTGGAGTACACCATGCTCTCTAATAAAAGTCTCTGAGCACGGGTTGCCAATACTGAAAAAGGAAAGCTAAATGAAAGTCCAGGTCAGTGCTAAACTGGTGGTCGGGGATCCCACTGGTCAGTGACTATTTGGACAAAATGAATTTGGAGAATTTTCACTTTGAATTCAGAGATTGTTTTCATTTGAATTCTCATACCTGGATGCATTGAACTAATTTCTAGCAGGTGCCTTCACTCAAAAGATTTTTTTTGCTATGTCTGCAGCTCTTAACACTACAATAGGTAATGTACCAAACCATACCATTGAATCTTGTTCATTTGTTAAATGGGAATTTGACACTGTTAAGGACACTAAAAGTATTCCAGTCCCTGCATCATACAATTACAGTGGTTTTTATTTAATTTGGTTTCTGTCCTTGGCTGTTAGAGCTAGAAAACTACTTTATGCATTAAGGAAAGAGAATTACAGCTTTTATTAAAATGAGAAACCAGCTTTTTAGGGGTTTTGAAGGTTTTATTTGAGTTCTTACTTTCATCACCTTTGCAGTATTCAGCTAAATTTGTCCTACAGATGCACACACACAGCAGATCGCTCAAGAGGTGGTGTCCCAGCAAAGCTGATTGTGTGCCACCAAGAGAGGCAATTGCACAATGTGACTTCTATGTGACTTCTATGCTATGGCCCCCACCGAAAGCTTTCTGTTTGCATCAAAAAGAAAGCCTGATCATAAAAATTAGAGAAAAAAACCCTACCCACTTATTTTTCTGTTGCTGTTTGTTTGGTGTGGTTTTAGTGACACAAGAACTGTTGACAAGACTCAGAAGTGATGCCACAAGAGGTTCTTCATGTAGGAAATGTGGTACCATTAGCCAAAAGAATGATAGTGAAGCTTAAAGTTTTTGGGACTGAAAAATGGGACTGCAAGTTGTGCACTGGACACTATTTCTCCTATGGGACATTTCCTCTGACTACAACTGTAACTATGATCAGCATTACTTTCTTCTGAGGGACTGAATCATGTGCTTGTCAGAGCACAAGTGCTGCTGCAAGGCTATTTATGTAGCTCCTTGTCTGTGACAGATGCACCAAAGGAAAGGGGCTGCTTTGATCTCAGGCAGCGAGAGCAGAGTGGTGCACACACGAGACCTGAGCTCTCTTCCTGGCGTTGTCATTCGGTGCGTCAAATTACACAGGGCAAATCAGCTTCCTAAGCTCTGCACCTCAAAAGTGAAACAGATGGGCTGTATCAGCTTCCTGCCTCTGTTACATCAGGATGAAGCACATACTGATGAAAACTCCCCCTGGCAGTTAACTCTGAGAGCTACATGCTCCGAGGAACACAAAAGGATTAACCTTATAGAAGGGTCACTTTTTTCCATGTTGTGGTTTTAGGGAGAAGGGATGTTTATTTTTAATAGTTTTACATTTGGATTTTGTCTTAAATTAGTTTTTGAGGGTGGATCTACGTTAACAGAATGTTCATCATGTTCACTGCACATGGCCACACAGACACTTTTGCCTTTAGGAGGAGGCAGCACATAAATGACAGCACACATAGGACATTTCTTCTGTTGTATTGGTGTTATAAAAGTGAAAATAACCCATGCCTCTGCAGATGCTGTGTGTGATTTAAGGGGAACTAGATGGACATCAGTTTTTAAAATCCAGTTCTTTGTAAAACATAATTTTAGTAAGAAAATAACATCTGATACACAGTCAGAAACCAATTTAAGTCAAAATTAATCTAGAGATCGTAGATCTATACTACACAGTGATCTTCAAATGGACAAAGCAGCAGTGTAGATTTATACTTTCATATATCTTGCTTAACACTGTTTACTTCCTCTAATGACTTCAGTTTACGCAATCAATTTTCCTCCAGTATGGCTTATGGCTGGAGGGTATTTTGGACTTATTCAAGCATCTCAGAATACTTTACAAATAAAACAGAGGCAACTGACCGTAAAGCACATGATATTACCAGTAGTGTTTTTAACATTTTCTCAACAAAAGTGATGGAGGAAAGAAAAGCCCACTCCCTCTTTGGGGAATGAGAGCTATGTCTCGGGGTGGGGGCATCTAAGAAGGAAAGTGGACTTGTAAATAATTGCCCTGCATCTTCATTACATTGACACTGTTTCTCAGGCCAGGATGGTGTTTTGGTAAAGTTACTGCAAGTCCAGCATAAGCCTTCTCTGCATTCCCTGGAAATCATGCATGGATTAGATGTGTATATTGTTTGTGATCACATTGTCTAGAGAGTGTTGTGCTAAGGGTGACCTGAAGAAGCTGCTTGCAGTGGGAACAGGATGGATTTCCTGTGCAGATAAATCTAGGACAGGGGATGGCTCTATTCAGTGTTGAACTGGCAAGGCAAAATAAGGAAAACAAAAAAAGGCAAACGCAGTACATGAAAGAAAGAGGGAACTTATTCAAAGCAAGAACTAAGATTGCTGGAATCTTGTCTGTTTTTAAAAATAAAATCTCCGTCAGAGTGAGGGGAAAGAGTATATTTAGAGCCTGAAAAACAACCTGGCTTTCCTGGCTCTATATATGCACAATTTTGCCAGGCTCCAGCTGAAACTACCCAGTTTTTCCCCTCAGAAACAAACAACCCTGCTTGCTCCCAAAACTCAAAGAAAGCTTAATTCGCTTTAAGCTGCTAAAAAACCTTCCTGCATCTTGGGTTAGCATTGTGTGCCAGGCTTCAGCATGCTGAGAAATGAAGAAGTGCTTTGTAATGGAAAAGCTAGTTCAGTCCTCACTACGAGGTGCCACGGTAATAAAAAAGAAGGTTGCAAACCTTCCCCTCTTAAAGAGGCCAGAAGGATCACGGGATTAATTTAAAAAATTCAGACTCAAGATCACTGATCAAAACTATAGCTTCTGGCCATTTCCAACCTCAGAAAATGCTGGTTTTCTTGGATATTTGGTAATTCAATGAACTGCATGATAGAAAAAGAAAGCTGCACAAAGCTACACACTGTTATGGAGCGGGAGGTTAATGAAGTTCATTTAACAGACCAGTGGTGCAAACCTGTTATCAGATGGCTTGTGCAGATCCCAGATGGCTTAAGTAAAGCTGAGAACTTGAAACAGGTACTTCACATTTTGTCTTTGGATTACTAAAGCATCAAGATACAGCTCTTCTGCAGCAAGAATAATGACTTTCCATAATTATGTGTTTTTAGCAAGAAGGAACACATTTCAGCACCTCTAAGTCATATTTTTGTCAGATAATTGAATTATTTTTCTCATGGAAGAACAGTACTGGAAAACCTTAGACCTTGTTCTCAATTGCTGTACTATTTTGTGCAGGAAGCAGGCATCATGCTGAGCATGAGCTACTCTTCCTCCTTCCCTGCCAGCTGAGGAGCCACATCTGGCTGCTGGAAGGAGAAACCAAGCAGCCTCCCACCGCATCGCTGGCTGTGATTACTGAAGAGCAGAAAAAGAAGCCTGGCTGGACAGGACAAGATACTCCACCCTAGCCGGGCAGTACGTAAGATGCAGAAGTAGCTCAGTTTCCAAAATCTCTTTGTGTTTGTGACTAAATCCCTAAGACACTCATCCATCACTAATTCCCTGCCAGTTCAATCTCTGTACCATGTAATGCTTGTAACACCAGCCTTCATACTTGAATATACATGAGGTATTATATTATTGTTTGATTGTAACGCAAATTGTATTAATTAATTCTGCCATTGGCCAGTTGGCCACACCATTCAGGTAAATCAGCCACTCTTCTTGACAGTGTTGGATCCCCTCATCACAGCAGATCTTGCCTTTTGCATACAGCTTTCCCCATTCTCTTCTCCAGATCTGCAGGGAGTGTTTTGATAATGCAGTTCTTCCAAGAGCTGAAAGGAAGGAAATCAAATGTTTTGTTGCTCTTCCAGAAACAGAATCCATGGCAAGGTCTTGCAAGAGCAATTGTGGTTCTAGGTTCAGGCACGTGGTTTCTGTAAGAGTAAAAAGTTTAGTGGGGTGTATATATGTATGCACATGAATATGTATGCACATGAATATATATCATCTTCATGGATATCCTCTTCATCCCCAGGGCTGTATTTACCATAAACACCCACAAAGCCCTGTTGGTTGCGTGTTTGTCACCCAGCAGCTGAATGCTTTCCTGTTTCAGGGCTGAGCACCTTGAACCACTACATCTGCATGTGTGCAGCTTGATGAGATGCATGTTTGCAGATGTCCCTCTTTCTCCACACTCACCCCAGCAGGCCATGGTCACATCCTCCCTCTGGCCAAAATAAGGCCCCATGCCTGCCTCTCCCTGGGGATCTTAAACTCAGTGCATCCCTAAAGATAGAGGTGCAGGCACTGGAGCGAGAACAGGAAGGCTGCTGGTGCCCAGGGCATCAAACAGCAAGACCTGATTTCTGGACACATCAAGAAACATTCCCTCTGATCCCACCCCAAAAGCAATGCATGCATGGGCAGCAGCACCCTTTCTGGCACTAGACCAGCAGATTCTGGGTGTGAGAGCAGCCGCCAGGGGAGACAGGGAGGATAATATAATCACATAATACATATAGGTAACAGTAGCATTAACTTTAATAATCTATTGCTTTCACAAGCCAAAACACAGCATTTTAGTTAAGCCACTGCATTTCACTTGCATCTGGTGTTTACACAAGCCAGTGATTCAATGCCAGACAAATCGTGCATAATCTGTTTGGTAAAGTGCTGTTGAAATAGCTGCCCGCAGCATTTCTTCTCTGTCATCTCACTAGAGGCAGTGGCTGGTTCTCTGGGCAATAAAAAGCCAACGACAGTTCCAGCTTAATCAGTTCATTCACCCTTTCAAGAGAAATGCCCAAAAACCAGCAGCAATTTTAGGTCTCTCCAAAATTGGATGACTCGATAAAGTCATGTCTTCAAGGTGGCTCTCTAATCAGCTCTCTTTTATGCATATCAAGAATGATAACAGATGGCATCTATGAAAAAGGAGATTTAAAGCTATGAAAGTTAGCTTTAATCTTCTAGGAGAGTATAAAAGCATGCCTCAGCAAAGCTTTGTGGAGGTCACTCAAAGGACTTCTCCCAATGTTGCTTAAATAAGAGTAAACTCAGTTATTCATTCATTTTTTGTCCCTGTTTGCTTCAAGTTCCCTGTCAAAAATACCTTGATCTTTCTTCTTTTTTCTGTGCCTCATGGCTGAGCAAAATTAGTAATTTGGGTTTTGAGGATGTGGTGGGAGAGGTTATGTTTTGAAAGCAGCTTCAGACTGCATTTCTATGGATCCCTTTTTTTTCATTTTCAGAAGAAGTATAGTCCATGAAGAGACAGTCAGGTTGACCAGGTGCATCCCTGCATTTATGAAAATAAAAACATGGATATCAGAATAAAAGGAAGAAACAAAGAGTCAAAATTAATTCCCACGCACTCATTCACTAATCCTCCTGGAAGTAAGGTCCTGTTTGAAGATAAAACTACTATTTTTCTGTGCCAATATGTAAATGTAGCTCAGCATCCTTTGCTGAGACACTTCAAGTTTGCTATTCAAGTGGAGCAAACAAAGAGGTGTTGGTGTGGACAAGATTGGTGAATTAGGGTTAATACAGCCAACCATGTAAGAAAATGACTTAATGGAAACCATTGTATGTATCCAAAGATAATTCATGAGTAGAATGCAAGTGTTCAACAGAGGCAGTGCATTATGCATATAACAAAATGCCATTCCAGCCAGCAAGGGAAGCACTCATCACTGGTTCCAAATTTGCTTTCCCTTAGGTTGCAGGCTGTGAGAGAGTAGAATGTTAATGGTTAATGACTAAACAAATTGGCCATTTGCAAAAGCTGGATGTGCTTTGCTGAGGCCAGGTTTGCACCACAGCCAAAGAGGAGGGGAAGAGTTTTTGGATGTTTGGTGGGGAAACCTCTGATCTGCATAAGAACAGCCCAGGTGCAGAGTGGGTGAGCACAATGTCCTCTCTTGCACAACTGGCTTTTGGGAAGTACTGGGACAATCACACCTGGGCCGGAAGGTGTCCATCCCTTCTGATGAGGCAGAACTGGCTCAACTACACTGATGAGAGGCAGCTGTCATGGCTTAGAAGGTGTCATAACCCATCAAAGACCCCTGTGGTGCCCCCAGACTCATTTCTGGGGCCTTCCACGAGAGGACTGTGCATGATCCCCAGTGTTGGATCAGACAGTGTAAAACTCCCCCCAGGGGAGGTACCTGGATGTTCCCACCCGAACCTGAACATATTGAATCCACTGAACTCTGGGTTTCATGGCCTTTCCCCACCCCCGATGGATCAAGGCTGTGGATCCATCACCTGGACCATGGGACATCAAAATTGCAACAATCAAGTCTTGTCACTGGATTCATGGGTGGTAATATCTTTCCTCTCTGCTATCTACTCTTATATTTTCTTTCTCTTCCTTTCTTTTCCTTATGTATTTTCTGAAGTGATATCTTTATACTTTTATATTGTTGCATTTCTATAGTTAATAGCCAAAACATGCATACCTCCTTTCCATTGCAACCAAATTGCTCTAAAATAAACCTGCCATACAAATATATACATATATATATATATAAAAATATATATATATAAATATAAATAAACACCAGTCATTCAGTGTCATATAACTAATCCACCCCAAGGGATCTATTTACAAGAATCTTGGTTACCTTGCCTTCAGGCGTGGCTAGTAACACAGGTGCAGTTGCTAAACTTTACTGATGACATTTTTAAAAGACTGGAGAGACAGTTTGAGAATAAAAAAAAAACCATAAAAGCCTGAAAACAAATTCAGACAGACAAGTAGGCTGGATAAACCCTTACACAAATCGTGAAAAACTCCTCACATCTGCACATGTGGCAAGTAGTAGATCTGTGGACCCATATGGATTTTCATTTTAAACCCTAAAATCTCATGAACCTGAGTAATTCAGCATGGGGACAGCTTGCTAGGTCTGGTCACAAAAGTGTTTGGTAGGATCTTAACTTCCAGCTGAGGGCAACCCTTTGCACAGATAGGATTCAGATTCTTCTGAGGGAGCAGGATTGGAGGCTATAGGGGGTTGTGATAAAGGACTCTCATACAAGGATGGAATTAAGGACATTCCCAGGTGATCTGAAGCCAACCCAGTATTAGCCACTCTCATATATCCAGTGAATTTCAAATGTGCATACTTGTTTATGTTATACAAGGGTGATCAAGAGGTCTGGATAATTTGGTGTTAATATTAGCTGTCAGAGTAGAGGGGCAAAACACGGCTTGTGAAAAATATTATTGGTGCATCATGTAATATTTTCAAAAGACCACAAGAGTTACTTTCACAGGAGCCAGAGGGCAGGTCTAGTGCAGCTCTCCAGGTAGCTCAGACATCTCTAGGATAAGCTTCCACCTTATTACTGAATTCCTGTGCAGGACCCACAAATATTGAGGTTCCTGGACAGCACAGCCAAGTTTAAATTGCCCCTTGCACATCTGCTAGGAGTGTGCAGCTTCCTGTTGCTCAGCTGGCAGTCTGAGAGGGGGGAAGCTAGCCCTGGTAAACACCGTGTCAACATCAGCCCACTGCTTCCAGCCATGGACTTAATCTGTTTGGTGCAAGACTGGAAGGTCTCTGCACTGCACTGTGCTGTCCATATGCACTCTCACCTCACCGCTTGAGTGGAAGCTAAAGAAATAAAACTATCTTTTACAGACAATCAACTCTGTCAGGGCAAAAGAGAAATGAAAGCTAAAGCATCTTTGAGCTTATCATGAGTAATCCTGCTCAGTTTCATGTGGAAAGGCTTCTGTGCAGAGCACAAAAGGCACAAAAATTAAGTGATCTAGCTGGTCATGACAGCAATTGTTGTAGGTGATTGAAGGAGAAGGATACAATGTTCTTGCTATTCCCACAGATGCCACAAAGGGCTGGGAACAGACTGCAGCACCTACCTCTTCTGCCTAGCAGGTCATCTGAACTGTGCTTTTCCTTCTTAGGGCAAAGATCAGTACCAGCCCTTTGCCAGTGGACTCAGAAGGGCATCCCTTGGTGGAGACAAGGGGAAGCAGAGGTTTACATTTTCTTGTCCTCTCTCTGCTGAAAGGGGAAGTACCAGCCATGCTGGCAGCTCCTTGCTTCTCTGTTCTAGCCATAACTATTTGGAAAGCAGCTCCTACATTCACTGTGGGATTCATCCCAGACTCTCTAGAAGTGCAGATGATGTGAACCACAGTGCAGTAACTCCTGTTAGTAATACCTTTGTACCTTGCCATACATGAGATTCCTGTATCGAAATTAAATACCCTGAAGAGGCACATCTTGCAGACCTTTCTCAGCAAGCAGCACTGTTCAGAAGCATCAATATACAGCAGATAAAAACTCTTTAAAAGATCACGGTAAAACAAGAGTAGAATAAAAGAATAGGGGAAGAAATAGTCTCTCTCCAGCTTCACATTAACCTACCCCCGACTGCCTTCATCATGTTAATTTTGTATTTTACACGTGTTAGATCGACAGGGAGCACAGATGGCTGCACTCACGTGTGAGACTGCAGCCACCCACTGGGGCACCAGCAGCACCTCTGTCACTTCCCTGTAATGTGGGGAGGGGGGCTCCTGCCAGCGCAGCAACAGGAGTAGGTCAATGAAGGTTAACAAGAGCAGTCAGCACATAATTATCACTCCCCTGTTAGCCTCAGCCTCTCAGGAATAAATTAGAGGGACAAAGTAAGGAGGAGCGGTGAGAACATCAGAGTGGGCTGCACTTCTTCATGCTACAGGAGGGAGGGCCACCTTCCTGGGGGTCCCTGCTTCAATTCGCAGGGGTATTTTAGAGGCAACTCCATCTGTGTGAGGGGAACTATTAGCATTTGAACATTTTAGGTAGCTACGTTAATTTTCTTTTAACATTTAATAGCTCTAAATATGAATCCAGAGAAAGCAAGTTTTCCTTCCTCTTTAATCCGGTGGCCATAGGCACATCTGTCAGACGGATTGTTTTCACACATCTCTCCCCCAGTTTCTTAATCAATCTACATTACTCTGGGCTTGCAGTAAAAAGGACACTTTAGGATGATTAATAGTGCTCTTGAGACTACAGCTCCAGAACGCTGGTCTCATTTTAACAAAGATGACAAGAGCTCAGTTAGCCATCTCTTTGCACACTTATAAGCAATGAAGACAAGACTTTCTCTGTATCAAGTTAAAGAAGCAGATGAATTCCCAAGGTAGAGTGCTTGCAAGGCAGAGCTTGCTAGGGTCATGTTTGCAATTAACTTACTGTTAGTTGTTTCATCTCTATGCTGTCAAATAATGCATGAAGTAGCTTGGGCAAATGCACAGCCAGGAAACACTGGTCACAGCCCTAAAAAGTCACAATTCTGACTGACAGCAGAGCAAAACAAACAAAGGGAGAATAAAAACTTCACTTTTTAGGTGGAAGGCAGAGTGAAGTTACAAAAATAAAGCATAAAACAGAGGTATTCTGCTTATTGTAGGAGCCTTGAAAGTTAGAAAAATACCACTCCTGGTATCACTTCTGCACTTCCATTATTAAACATTGTTCTCCTTGTAGTTGTTTTCCCTTCCACTGGTAACACATACAAACTTCTGAGCAGCATCAGCATCAGAAACACTGAGATATGTATGTATATCCTGCTGTGGCACAGCTAACACCTGAAGTCTGAGAAATCTGGCCTCCTTGGAACAGAGCACACAGCTGGCAAAGCTCTTCTAGGGCTGCAGCTTCTCAGACTTCTCAAGGTAGTGGGTGTCTGGCCACAGGGACTGTCCAAGTACGCCCTGGGTTTATTAGGCACCTCCTCCTTTTCTCAAAAATAGATTTGTCTTGATGTCAGATACTAGTACAAGTTGTCACCATCCTTGGATGTTTATAGCTATTTTCCACTGGAACAAAGCTATAGACTGAAAGTCAGAAACGGTTTATTGAATAAATAATTGAATTAGGATCATGCTTTCCCTGTGTGGCTGGAAAATTTTATCAACTCTCCCTGCAACATTGTAGGGGCAGGAAAAGAAGTCACAGGATGACTTTGAGTCATTTGTTCAATGTTAAAAAGATACTGTGGCTACAGAATATCCTAAGCCCCAAAAGACTGACTGTGATGCCAGCCTGGATTCTAGTTTGCCAGTTCAGTTCCTGGAATTTACTTACATTTAACTATTTGGGGAATGCTTACTCCCAAATGCCATTATCTAGGTTAAATATGCAATGAAGGCATTTCTTTGAAGAAAACTCCTGTGGGGTTCATAACCCCACCATCTGCATGCACCAGACTTTATGGCTTCTGTTGCCCAGCTTCTGCCAGACCTGCTGCCTTTCCTGTGTTGCATACAGAGAACATTTTCCTCGTGAAAATTCCATGAGCTTCCCACAGAAGTAATATGCAGACTATGCAGTAATATATCTGTGATCTGATGTACCTCCCGTATGTGCCTCCATGTAGTAAGACACTCAAAAGATTTCTAAAGTCTACTCAAAACACCCTAAAGATCCAAAAAACTCAGTGAAATCATACTAGGCAGTAACCTCTTCAGTAGGCAGAGTCCCAACCATATCTTACAGATATGGGATCACTCTTCTGTAATATTCAGTATTCCACAAGTCATCGGAGCCATTTCCTCAAGCCTCACGTGTTACCTGTAGGTCATCTGCATTTCCTCCTGACATTCTTGGCTTTCTTTCCTCAGGCAATTTTCTGGCAATAGAAAACAAGTAATTTCTGCAAACCAAGGCTTTAAGAATTTTACCAACTGTAATGACCTTTGTGTTGTCCTGCTAACAACAAAAAGAAAACAACAAAGTTAAACAAAGAAGGGAATGGATTGAAGAGATCCCTCTGTGGCTGCAAATTCCTAGACCCTGATCCATAGACTCAATACAAAGGTAGGCACCTTTATAATATCACTGGAACAAAATCATTTCTGCCTTTGCACATCACCCTTTAAAATTGCCTCTAAACCTCAGAGTGACACAGCAACAAACATAATCTATAAAGTCATTGCCAGAAACTTCACAGGTCTCTCACTGTGGTGAATACAAATTCCTGTGTCACGTATTCTCAACACTGAATACAAGATGTTCAAGAGTTGTGCATTCAGGACTTCCTGCAAAAGCTGTTCCCTTATATAAGAAGCAATCACTTATCTGCAGGAATGTGCTTCTATGTGAGCCTGCCAATCATTGCTGCTAGAGACAATTCTGCCCCAAGAGATTTTTCTTTTCCCCTGAGAAAGCACTAAGAGAACATATTCTTCTGCACAGAACAATGAAAAAACCCCACAGGCCCTTGAGCAGAGTATTCCTGCCTCTTTTCCTTGCTGCTTTTCCCCATTTTCTGTAGTGAGCTAGTGTGTGGCCTTGCAAAGCTGAACATTGTTGACTCACCCCAATTTTGCCACCTGAACAATAACTGACTTTGGCAATGTAGCTGTTGTACAAAGAGACTCAGCCGAGACCTTAAACTGCCTGGCATCTGGCCTTTGCTGTGCTGCATGTTTGAAAGAAGAGTGATTAAAACTCCACCATGAGAACAAAAACTCTACAGCATCCCCCTGTAGCACAGCTTTTGTAGAGAGGTGGGATAGTCTGGCTTGTATTGCCTGGCCATTTGACAAGATTTTGTTTGGGAAAGACACAAGAAACAATTAACTCCCCAAGGACTAGAGCAAAGTCTGCACCAGAAATTAACTCACAGAAACCAGCAGCTTCATGGTGTTAAATTTGTTTCACCTGTGGATTAACTAAAGAATTGAGATTTCAGGAAATTTAGGTGAACACTTTTTACCACTACAAAAGCATCCATCCCTCCCTTCCTCTCTATTAAATAACCTAAAAATATCTCAGCAAGTGCAGTTGTACAGCAATGTGACATTTTTACTGGCGGCTCCTTTCCACTGATTACTCTTCCCTGTAGCTGCCCTATTTCAGAATAACTTCCTGGGGCTCGTGCTCTGCAATGAGGGCCTGGTTTGCTTAAAAGGCTCTATGCAGTAAGGCAGGATCAGTGTGGCACAGAGCTGCCTCCAGCCACTCCTGTTACCCTATTTTCATCAAGATGCACAAGGCTGAAGTGAAACACACCCCTTTCCAAGTTGTCAGGGCGCCTGCTGTGAAGATGCAGTGATGTCAGGGCTGAATAATTAAGTGATAATGTAATAACTACGAGTTTGTGCTCCATTAAGTGAGCTCCTGCTGACTGCTTAATGAGCAAACAAACACCCAAACCCCATTAATATTATTCCTGTTACATTAAATGTAAGAAAGAAGACTCAAGTCCTTAGCAGTAATCAACTGGGAGGCTCCAGAAAACACAGACCAAGATGGAGATCATGAACTATCACATTGCTGCATTTTTGAAAGACCCAGAAGTTTTTTTTTCTTTTCAAAGGGTGCAGAATTAGGTAACAAAACTGACAGGATTGCTGTTTCCTCTGCATAACAGCTAAATCCTTTGTGGCAAAAAGAGCCTCTACGGGTGTCCTCTTCCTGTGGCAATGCTGCAATGACTGCATCACAAAGGCTGTGAAATGCAGCTCCTTGGCTGCTGTGTGTTAGTAATTTGAGGAGAGTCTAGATGAAATATCCTCACTTGTCAATAAAACACACAAGGTTTACAAAAGATCTAAAAAAAAAAATCTGGTGGTATAGATGTTGCTGCAATATTGGGGAAGAAGAAAGTCTAGAGTCAGTTTCCCATCTCTGTTTCTCCTGCCAGGGCAGTGAGTTAGCATAGCACCTTTTGGTGAGGAGTTGGATGAGATATGGCCACTGTAAGGAGACCTAGAGACCAGAGCAGCCTCAGGCAGCCAGAACCTCAAGTCACACAGAGCTTTTAAGTTAAGCTTGCTGCTTTGAAAATAAAGCCATCATGGTTCACAGATTAACCCGAGGTTTAGGCTTCACATGAATGGTGATAGTCTCAGCACAGCAAGGCAAGCGATAGCCTTTTTGCTTTTGTACGATCTGTGGAAAGACAGTAAAGCCTAGATTCCATTATTTTCCCCAGATGGTATTAAGGAAAAAACAGGATGTGAAGTTTACAGCTCAGTGCCCTAATTTCTGGAGGTCTGCTAGCTGAAATGGAGCTTCTAACAAAATATTTATATGCTCTTAGAAGCTTTCTCATAAAAAGGAAGAAGCATTATTTGCATTTTCACTGGTTTTATTTGAGAATCCTGGTTAGCATAAATTATTCAATGTACAGAATTTACAATCAAAGTGTGAAGATCTGTATTTTCTTAAGGAACCTTTCCTAGAGAAACATGCGTTCTTCCCACATGCCACTGAAGTGTGCAAGCTTAGTTTCAAGATCTGCTATGCTATTAACGAACTGAAACTTTGTACACAAATAACTTGAACTACCTGCTATTTTGACTCACAACAACCTGCAGCACTTATCTGGGTGTACCCTTGTTTACTCCAACCAACATGCTGAGCCTTACAGGAAATACAGTAAGATAACATGCAAGAATGATGTCTCCCCACTTCCTGAAGGACACTGTGAGCAGGTGATTTTTTTCTCCACTAAAAGTACCCTGATTGATGTTATTTATCGTATGATCTGCAAGGCAGGGGCTTCATACCCTTAGTAATCACATTGGGTATTTTGTAAGAGACAATAATAACAATAAAAACAATGAAAAAGTAGAAGAAAAGAACTGGGGGAACGAGCATGTTAATTGTCATTCCATTCTCATAGTTTGCAGCTCCAAACCAGATATCTAAGGGTGAGGTAGATTCCAGTCCTGATCCTCAGGGAATTCTTTCCAGTGCTGCTCTTGGACACAGCTCTCTTACACAGGTCTCTTCTCTAAGAACTACTTTAGCAACGCCGGTAAGATTCCTCTCCACCATAAAAGGTGTCTTCCCATCCCTCTCACTCCCCAAAAGAAGCGTAAATCAGTCCCAACAGAGTAATATTTGTGCCTTGTGCCGAGTTCTGTCTTTTACTATAAGAAGACAGGTAAGATGGACGTTGGGAGGTCCATTAGGGATCCCACTCCCTGAGATGTTCAGATATGGAGGAAGATCACTATAAAAGACCAGTCTGGAAATGTCATCATCTCACAGTAAGTTCTTTGCTTCTGAAAACTTACTGGATCAAAGGCACACTGAGGGATTTGCTTTTTAAAGCAAAGCTTAAGGAACAGTCCTCTCTCTGACCATGGTGCCTTTCAAATACCATGATGGTAGTATCTTATTTAAGGCCAGATAAACATTGCAAAGTAGTTATTTGTTGTTTTAATGAAGGTTTTTGTTACATACAAAGGGAACAAGTTAAAATACAGCAACTGCCAAAATTTTTCAAACCAGTTGGGAGAATGTTGGTTTTTGATCTTGGACAGGTCATCCTTGTCTAAAACTCCTCCATCCTTGCATAAAGGCTTGCTTATGCTCCCCAAAGATACTAAGTCCTCTGTTAATGCTGGATCTTCCCAGATGTAGAAAGATTATTTAAAGTCATCCCATGTGTAAGAGTTCATTGGTACTCTTTCCCAGACTTTCTAAAAGGAGAAGTCTTGGTTTCCAGATTCAAACATGAAGCATACCATATTTATTCTGCGCAGGCTTCTACAACTCTTTTTTTTTTTTTTCCAGGAGACTTCCTCTCCCACAAAGTAAATAAACTAGTGAATTCAAATAAAGTTCATCAATTTTATGTAAAAATAATAAACACCCTGAAATAATAAACCACACATACACACAGAATTACTTCTTCCTTTTTGCAGAATAGGTTGAATAGCAGAGATCTGGAAATGTACTTTTTGAAAGACTCTGAGGAAAAGAACCTGCTCTAAATTCTTTCATTTTCTCATGCTGCAGAGAGATTGCACTACATGATATTGGCTAAATTGGCACGTAACAGTGCAGAGCCTGATGTATCCAACACCCTTTTTTGTCTGTGCTGGATTTATTCCTTAATGAAATCACAAAGCTGGTCCGGCCTTTATTGGTGAAAACCGTAAAGGTAACCTAGAGCAGCAATTATTTTTCTAGTCATTGGCAAAGAATAGGCACTGTCTGTATTTTCTACATTAGTACACATAGGCAAGTGATAATTCAGGAGAAGTCATGCATCTATCAGTCAATATTTCCATGCCCTGAGAGTTATTGAAGTCACAGAATGATTTGTTAGGGCAGCAACTTTCTTTCAGTGTAGCAAACACAGTCTCATCTGATTACTTCTGTTGCATGTACCTATTTGATCCAAGCTATTTTTCAAACGTGGCCTTAATCTTGAATTCCATAGAAAATCAAACCAGAGCAGAGCCATTATGCTCTCAGCATACAGGCCATTGCAGCTTTTTCTTTGCAGCGTTAATACAAACAAGTATGTGACACTAATGATATATCTACAGTACGTTTAGACTTAACCTCTGCAGCCAACTACTTTTCTTTCTTCTCTAAGTTTATAGTCCTCAGAAATGCTGTAATCAATAAACCCACTCCAACTATCAATCTGAAGTAAAGCACAGTCTTCCCATTACCTCAGCAGCAGAGGATACCATTTTTCATGTATTTGTTATGCAATATTAGGGAAGAGCTATAACTTCACTCTCCAGAGCTTGGAAAAGGGCATACAGAACAGCTCAGACAAGACTTTAAAGCAGTATTTTCAGAAGCAGCAAAGCACTTCAGCTATTAAATCCAAATATCCACTTCAGTGGTATTCAGGCAGCTAATTCATTCAGATATTGACTCTGTTCCACCTCAGCATCCTATGCAGAGCTCACTCTACCCTTGCAGATTACATGGGGTCACAACGAAACCAAAACCAAAGACAAACCAGCTCCTGCTCCTGCTTGGTGCAGCTCTGCCACTCTGTGAGTTCAGACATCTGGCTTGCTGATGGGTTGTCACATCGGTTTTCTCCAACAGCAAAGCAGAAGCATTTGACTCCTCAGTTCTCTGTGTGACCCTTGGGAGCTGGTGGAACTTGGTGCAGCTGGGGTGGGAGCACAGCAAGTTCCCTGTTTCCATAATGACCATAGAGATTATAGCAGAGATGGCGGTATTAGAATCTCAGACTCCCTAGTTGCAGGTCATCTACAAAAGTAAAACAGCATGGGCAAGGGTCCAAGTGGGCAGAAAAGGCAGTGCTTTGCCTTGCATTGAGGCAATTAAATGGGAAGTGATTGGAAGCCTCTGTTTGTTATGACCTGAATCTCTCTTCAAGCCCCCATTTCTTGCCCTGTTCCTACCAAGAGTTCTGTGAAAGTCAGAGCTCAGCGTAGGCTCTACTCTCGATTTTAATGGTGTCTATGAATTTACGGCATGTAAAGTTGAATCTGATAAAGCACAGATGCTCCAGGACAATTTCTAACTTTCTCCAATTGATTGTTAATCCTGAAAAAATGTTGGGTATCCTACCCTTGTCTCCCTTCCTAAGTGACCTAAACACTGGACAAATTAAATACAGAACATGTTATCAAACCCATTTTAGTGAATCACTTCTGAAGGACAGTGCTACAAGGTGGCTTTTCATAAACACTTCATTAAGCCCTAATGTGACTAATGCACTTGTTATTCATGTGTGCTAAAATTTATTCTTGGAGCTGTTTGTAAATCTGTTTCGAGGCAACTAGAGTCAACAGCCTTCACACTGCTCTCACAGCCTCCTGTCATTATTATCATGGTACAGTTAGTTTCTTTTACTCTCCCACACCTTTACTTTGAAAAAATAATCTTTAATCTTTAGCTGAGAAGCTGAGAAGGTAGGTCAGAAAATCACAAGACACTTTTTTAGAAAAAGAAGTTCTTTTAATGAAACAGAAAATGTGTTCTAGTTACCAAACATTCCTAAAATTATCCTCCTAATCAATATTGCACAAGCATTTTCAGCTAAATCTCTTAGCCATGTTCATTAAGCTATATGCGATGTAAAATAAGGGAATTCAGGAAAACTCTGAATGCAACAGTAATTATGATGCTAAAACATGGACTCCATAACAAAAGTCTAACCAGATGTTAGCTGCTTCTTTACTGTTTAAGAAAATCTATTCAAATGCAAAAGTCAGCAGCAGCAATGAGCTCATGCTTTGCCTTTCCGCTCTCCCCAGTCCTGTATCTCGGGATCTATTTTTAATGCCGATTCAGGTCAGTGCAGATTCATCCTGCTGTGGGGCATTGGCAGTCCACAGGGCACTGCCTGGCTCAACCATTGCATGGCAGAGGACCTTTGATGATGGGGTTCTTCATGCTCTGCTTATTGAAGAGACTGTTCACAGGGAAACTTGGAGGCTGTGCTGCACAGCTCCCTGCTGACACAGGCTGTGGCAGAGCCTGGGATCCAGATGTGCACAGGATGGGCGAGGGCCATGGCCGTACCTGCTCAGATGCAGACTTCTCCCACCATCACTGGTGGTACCACTTGCTCCCTCTGGAAGATGCTTGGTGGCATGTTGGAGCCCTGTGATCACCACCCGTGGCACAGAGCAGCACTGGAGAGGCAGTGTGCTCATTGCTCATCCTCAGGAGGAAGGTCTATGCACATTTAAAAGAAAGAAAATAACCCCCAACACTTTTCCTTCTCTGAAAATTGAAGAACACTAAGACCCCCCCCTCTGCCCCCCCAATGAGTTCAAGTCACAAGAACAGCTCTGTGAAGATTTTCAGCGGGGAGCCAATTACAACCTTTCTCCCCAGATGTAGCCAAACTGGAGGACATATGGATGTATGAAAATTAGGCTACACCAGCCTGTATGAGGCTCAGTGCCCACTCACACCAAAAGCATTTGCAAACTTGCCACTACCTCCACAGCAGCCCCAGAACAGCAACAGATGACGCTGAGGGGCAGGGAGGAGAGCATGGGGAGGATGTCTGGCACAGAGTGCACCACAGGGTGGGTGCCAAGGGCCCCACACAACCCCCAAAATCAATGCAGCCTCTGGAGAAGTGGGCAAGGGCCAGGTGCTGCTGCTGTCCATATGCTGCTAGCGCTCAGTGCTGGGCTGCTGGCGAGTGTCCCGTTCCCACCCCAGTGCAGAGGCACTGGCTGGCCTGTGATTCCTCTTTGAGACTTTCCCTGAACTGAGGCAAGGACTTCCAAGAAGTGTCGGCTGCTGCCGCCCTCGCTGGGTTTTGCTACGTGATTTAGCACCATTAGCAGCTGCAGCAGGCACTGCCGGGGAGGGTCTGTGGTGAGCTGCTCCCAGCAGAGGTGGAAGTAAGAACACATACACACTTCAAACTCGGATGTTCTGTGTACAACCAGCCAGACCCACGAGTCCAAGTGTGATCAGTGTCTGGTATCTTTTAAGACCAAGGGCTACTTAGGGGCTGTGTCTGCAGTGAGCACTGCCAGTGACCTGGATAGGACAAGGACCTGTCATTTCTTATGGGTGTCTCACAGCAGAAGGACACACACCATCAGCAGAGATGAACAAGTGCTGGCATAGAGCTACTTTGATGGAGCAGGAAGAGGAGAGGAGGCTCTCCCCAGTGCCCAGGTTACCCAAGTTACCAGTGCAGCAATGTAGTTGATAAAATGCTCTCAATAAGCTTAGTCCTCTGTTATTCTCTCTAAAACTCTCCAACTTTAACAGATCCTCTTATCAAAAATAAATAAAAATTTCCCTGTGGTGCCTTTGTTTCTGGAGACCATTTGCATTACCTTGACTTGCTGGCTTGCAGTGCCACCCCAAGCCCCGTGATGAACCACTGATACACACTGTTATCTAGGCCAGCAGATGTTGGATAAAAAGAAACATATCTTGATTTGAATAAGCTGCTGTGGCAGTGGGCATCGGTTGAAGCATGCTGATTTACACTCAGGCTGGGTCTGCACTGCAAGCTCTGGAAATGGGGATTTACCTCTCCCCCACACTCTGCAAGTGTGATAAGGTTAAAGAGAAGATTGCCCAGCACACTGCTAAAACCTTGGGCTGACTTACCATTCTTTCATCCAGAATATGGCGAATGCCAATCACACAGCTGACAGTTTCGATATTGATACAGCATCCCAGTCTGCCAGACAGCCAGGCATGCACAGAGACAACAGCCAGCCAGCCAGACAGCCAGCTCTGTCTGCCTCAGTGTATGAGCTGTCCCTGACAGTGCTGCTCTCCTAGAGGAGTGAGGTTTTCAGGTCAGCACCTATCTCCAGCAGCCAGCACCATAAAATGCCAGTCCTGGCTTTGAGTGTAAGCTGCAAAGCTCCACTTTCTGTTTCAAGTATCTCTCAGTTTTAAACTTGCCTGGCTCTGTTCCCAAGGAGCATCCTGCAGCACAGGCCCACCTGCCTGATGTAGACTTTATTTCTTATTAAAGGTAAGCTCCCATCCATCCAAAAATCAGTGACTTGATGAAGGAATTTTAAAACACCATAAATTGAAATATATTAGTTTTAGAAGTTTTGTATATATTTCACTTTTTGTACTTTCTGTATAAGATTATGTAAAGTTTCCAACTGAAATAATTTTGAACCAGAAGGTGCCTTTCCCTTAGAGAATACCAAAACAGTATACTTGAAACTTTTACAGTATCTTTCTGAAGAAAGGGGGTGGAATTTCACATTTCTTTGAACTCACCTTGCCCCTACCTGGTGCTTCTATTTGGTCTCATCAGCATTTTGCAGGAGAAACTGGAGTTCATATTTTTATCACCAGCCCCCAGTGCCTGTCTTTATCTTGATCATGTCAGCATCCACTTGTGCACTGACAGGCTTATGAAATGTGAGAATTTTGGGCTGCTTCTCTGTGCTTGAGGTCTTTGCTGTGCATTTTATAAACTTGCTGAAACTTAGACTCGTGTTTTCTGATTCTGAAGGCAAAGGATACAGTTATTCTCAGACAATGGTACACTGCTCTATCATGCAGATTGCTTCCTATGAATGCTTTCCCTTCACAAGAGGCCAGACTCAACAGCCTGAGACCTTTGGTGTGCTTGTGGCTTTGTGAGGTCAAAGAATCAATGAATGTCTGCTGGCAAGGTTGTGACTTGCTAATTTGGGTCAGGCTGCAATTTGTATTGTACTCTCGTATCTCTTGGTGCAGTTTTGCCCAAATAATTTGCAACTGGATGTCTCATAAATCCCAACCTATGGAAGGCAGAGATGGGAAGATGAGATGGTTCTGCAGGTTGTGCACATGCCAGGGTGCAGACAAAAGACAGAGGATGGTGAGAAAGAAAAATAAACTCTTGACGTATCTTATAGAAGCACCACAAAAAGGTATTTTCAGAGAATGAAAGATTTTACAAAACAGTAAGAAATTTTATATGCAAAAGCAAGTATTTTCTTTCTTTAAAATAAAAAAATTCTGCAGAAGATACATTCATCATATAACTTCCTCCAATAAAGAAAAGTGCATCTTAATAAGCACTGACAAAACACACAATGCTCATGTAGACAAAAAATGGTAGACACTTTTCTCTCTCCAACATGTCTAAATAGACATTGGTTTCTACTCAGTGCAAGCTACCAAACATATTAATACTATCACATAAAAACTCAGCACTTAGATTACAATAATTTTAAAGATGCTCTCTTTTCTTTTGCTTACTTCAAAATGTCTGATACATGGAGGAGAGAGTAGGAGAGAAGTTGTTGCAGTCTCTATGTGGACATACACCAATAATAACATCTCTTTATAAACCCATAATATTCACATACAGCAAAAGTGTCCGAATATGAAAAAGGAGATTTTTATTTTCTCTTTATAAGCCCCTCTACAATGCAAAATTTGCATCCTACAGAAAGAAAACACTGAGGAAAGCACATTTCAGTGACTGCAATGCCAGCACAGTTAATGATGCTTGCAAGTGCTTTCCCACTTTTATTTCCTCTGAAGCTTAAAGCTCCATGGAAGGTAAAACACACCAATTTTCATCTTTTGCTCCTCCATCTGTCCAGCAACACTGAACTGTGGCCCCTGCACAAGGATGAATCTTCCCTTGCTCCAGACATGGGGCACACGCCAATGTGGTATGGCCTTGGGTGTCCCTCATTTCCTGCAAGCACAACCATGGGCCACCTTCCCCTGTGCCCAGGAGCACCCTGCCCCAAGCAGAGTTCTCCCTCTCCATGGTCTCACCAGGGGGAATAGGGAATTAAAAAATTTTTTTAAAAGAAAATGGCATAGATTGGTAGAGTACATTACTTGCCCCCAAATGTGTTTACTAAAAGATGTTGTTTTTTAGAAATTCAAAATAGACACTATTCCCATTCATAGTTTTTTTAAAGTTGATGCTTAACTCAAGCCCCATTTAGTATGGGAAAAAGTTTGGAGAAATCAGTGTTTTGTTTCAGCATTTTAAAAGACAACACATATCAGAACTTTACCTCACAAGCAGTATAAATATACATAGGCTGTTTTACAAGAAACAGAACCAAAAATTCTCACCAAGGAGACTTTACCAGTAGAGGGATGAAAGAAAAAGTAAAGTATTTTTGAGCGAAGCCAAGGTTTTCTTCTATTTTTTTCTTGATTGCAAGAATTACAATGGAAGTATGGCTAGAGAAAATATTAGGCAATAAAACTTACAATAAAGTTTACCACAGGGAAGTCACGAGGACAGAATATGGATACCACCTGCTGTAGAAGTATTGTGAGATTTTCATAAGATTTCAGATTTTACATGAGAACAAGGAGCACACTGGTTGGGCTGGTGGCCAGGCTGCAGGCGTAGGGTTATTGGAGTCCTGAGATGATGAACAGCTAACTTTGATCACAGTGACTGAGAATTCAGTTATTCAAGAAGATTAAACAGCTGAAATTTTTATGGGTACCACAAAACTGTCAGATGGGCTTGACTGTGGGAAATGAGAACAAAAGAAGTTTGGAAAGAGGGTCTGCTGAGGAATTCCCCCATCTTGACTTCTTTGCAACTTAGTAAACATGTGCAATTCATTGCTTACATACTGGAATTAATTTTCTCCAGAATTTGAAAGTTACAAGTCTGAAGCACAAGAAGTTCACTGCAGTCCCAAACTCCTGTAGGTGCTTCTGTAAGTCACCCTGTGCTATTACCTGGAGGCTGGAGGTCCACTGAACTTTTCTAAACTAAATGAAACTTTTTTGAGACCTGATAATCTTTGCAAGCCTAAATAAGCTTGGTGTGTATTTATTTTCTATTTTAAAATTAATTTTGGTGTATTTTAATCCCTGAAGCTTTAAAAACGCTTTTATGAACAGGCTCACATTCATTTACATTTTCTGCCACGTGTTCCAGCAAGCCCCCCCATTTGTGGATAGAAATGATGCATATTCCTGACTATTGCAGAGAGATATATATTATCCAGCAAGCTATATGACACCCCTGACAATCTGCCTTTTAATATCTGTTTGCTTGATATACTCTTATTTTAAAGGGCAGTTTAATGATGCTCTGGAAATGCTGCTATATTCCCCATCCGCTGAATTCAATTAAAACAGCAGGTGGGCAGTCAAGATATTTTGACAACTATTCTTCCATCTCAAAACTATGTAGCATTTATATTCCAAAATACCGACATGATAATTTGTAATACCTTCAAATGCTTCTTTGTATGAGTTAAAAATTCAGACAACCTCGTCTTGCTACAGTCCCCAAAGCTCACAGTCAAAGGCAAAGCTGTGAAAACTTTCTCAGCTCAAAGCTCTGCAACTGCATGTGATGACTTAAGCAGTGGAGTTCCCATCAAGTCTCTGGAAATGTTTACAGGGTTTTTCATGTTGTCACCATGGAAGACAGGGAAAGCGTTACATCAGCGGGATTTGAAGGATCAAATTCTTACCATTCATAGAAAATGGAACCACAATGTCTTCTCTCTGCAGCTGATGTATTTTAATGCTTCCCACACCCTGGCATCAGCTAGGCTTTTACAAATTAAAAACAAAGATAGGTTTGCACAAACCTACCTGACGTAGTCAAACAAGGTACACAAGTGCTACCTGAAGCACAGTTTAGAAAATACTTCTTATACTTCCTATATATCTGGAAAGAAATACAGTTTTTTGTATTTGGCAACATTATAGTCCTGTTTCCGGTGTGAGGTTTCCTTGGTTTTAATTTATTTATTTAAACTACTGCTCCTCATCTGCACTTATTTCAGCAGTGCGGGAGCAGATTCCGCTGCTCCAACACTGCTGCTATCAGCTGAATAAATCTAGCTTGCTGTTTGAAAGAGCAAAACATGGTGAAATAATGAGTATATTATTGTTATTGTTATCCTAATTTTGACAGTGTTTGTGTTGTACAAAATCAGAGGAAAAGATGGTTTCTGCCCTAAAGAACTCATAGTTTTAGAGTCTCAAGCTGCATCCCTTCCAGCTCATTGTCTGTTTCTAGGGTTATGCACTTTGCCTCTCGCAGGATCCTCCCACATACCTAAAACCCCCCTAACCATTTCAGTGGTCAAACAAGTTGTGAGAAGCAGGCAAGCAAGTTGCCTGTGTGCATGCTTCAAGTTGCTGTTTCTCTAATGATCTTTTTTCATGCTCTTTCATCTCTAAATTTAGCTAACTACTAAAGCCAGAGTCTAGCAGACTGCGGGACACAGGAAACACTAATGCAGAGACTGTAGATAATCACTCTCAAAAGAACAGCACAGATTACAAGACAGTGTAATTACTATTCCGTAGCCAAATGAAGTTTATTTTATGAAATGCACCTTTTCAAGTCTAGTAAACCCTTAAAATCATTCATTCAAGACCAACACATGCAGCACAAAAGTATTATTTAAGGGCTGACACCAAGAATTAGAAAATCTGTTCATGTTAGGATTGTATTTGAACAGACAACACTGTGACTGCCAGGCACAAGTACACCTTAAATCTGAAATGTGATCTTTTAAATAGTTGCCTCAATGCCATTTAATGAGAACATACTGCAGAATCATGGGAAAGAGTTAAGAGTGTGAATAAAGTATAGAGATTCGGAAATGTACTGTACAGATACTGGCTCTGTTATTGAGACACAATCTTGATACTATACCGAGCTTCATGAAATTGTAGGAAAGTTATGTCACATTAAATTCTGGTTCATTATTTTCAGATACAAGAAATATGGTAAAACAGGAGATATTCTATATTGTTCAGTTGAGATAAATGACAAGCAGTTTTATTCCCTGGATCACATATATAAAATATGATTAAAACATTAATAAAACTTTGTGCTTATATAGATAGTTTTAAAGTTTTAATCATCCTAGTTCTCAGAAATGGTACTTCCAGTATTCTAGCCAAAAAGCTTTCCCTCTGTTTTGAGAAAACAGCACAAGCACAGCCCAGAAAGTTTGTTAATTCTTTCTTTAATAAAGCGGGCTAGATGTTCTTCCAGAGTAAAGATACAAAGCTCCACGACTAAATCAATACCCAGTCAAAATATGATACTGCCTTTCTGCTGTACATACAACTGACATGACATGCAAGAGACTTTAAAGTAATAAATTACAGATGTGAGATACAGTACAACAGTCTCAGATCAGCAACCTAATTAGTTTTCATCAGCAATTTGCAATAATAATTTTTCTATCTGATTATTGTTATCCATGAACATTATGAGCAGGTAATTTCTGGAGAAAAAGAATAATCTTGTATTTTAAATGACAATTTCTCTTCCAGTATATTCTTAATGTAACACAAAACAGGGTGATTATTTGACATTTTATCTAATTTATAAGTTTCTAACTTAATGAATATACTAAAATACTTTTAACTATCTCTGCACTACGATCAAGTATCAGAGACAACATATTTGAGATGTGGAAGGACATGGTACAACCAAAGCAGACTCATTTACTGGAGTTACTCTGATCTTATTTGTATAATCATCTCTCTGCTTTTGAAGATTTTTATCATAATCCCATGGCATGATACACATTCAGCTCATCGGTATTCACTGATTCTTCTCAGAAACTCCCCAGATCTTTATATACTTTTACTACTGTTTTAAAATATGCAATATTAAAGATACAACTAATTTACAAAAATAAAAAACCTGTACAAATCACACTCTTTCATTGGCAATGAGACTGTTCAAGAAAATAGCAATGTGATCCCTGAAACAACCCACTAGAACAGAAATCAAAAGACTGATGCTTAAAAAAAATAAAAAAGAAGTAAAAACATTTTCTCCTGCCAAACTTCTGGAATCTTTGAAGGTTTATGTATCACAGAACATAAAACTTTTCTCTCTGTCCCTAGAATATTTCTTTCCTCTTTCCACAGGTACTTCTTGAACAGATTCCCCTTTGTTGGTGGCGCCACAAGCCTTGCTGAATAGGTTAAGGCTAGAAAAGCTTGAAAGACCTAAATAAATCAACAGCCACCCAATCCCCTGGCATTTATGCAAACCCAGGGTAATAAAATAAACCTGGAGACAGGCATGCATGCTAATTCCAAAGTGATTTTTTATGAAGCTTAAAATTAAACCAAAATAAACACCTCTCCAAAATGTTATGCACTTAAGATCTTTCATCTAAATAGTCATCTGACTGTTCGCATCACTCTGTTGCAGAGAGGTGTGATGCTACGCCTGCTCATAATATTCTAGTATTTTAACATTTTACAAGGCACAAATAATCTCTCAAGAACTACATAGTGGCTTTTGAACATGTAAGGATGGCAGCTACCATGTAATTACATGACAATTAACTCTTCAGTTCAGTCACTGACACAGACCTTGTAAAATCTAAGACCAGCAAATTACATGTCACCTCATCTTTGGAGTACGGTACTTCATTTACAATTACAGACTAAGCAGCAAATAACTACAATTTCATAACTTTGAACAAACACAAGCTTTGCCATGCAAATATGAAGTTGTTGCATGGTATAATGTATACGCATCTTAAAAGTAAATAATGCTTTTTCTTTTGCTGCTGTGACAGAGTGACATACTAACATTCCTTCCTCAAGATAACTCTGTGTAGGTCCTGCAAGAGGAGTGGTCTACTCACCACCAGTTTCGTTTTGTGAATTCCAACAGAGGTCAAAGGGATCAGAGTACAAAAATCTGCCCTCATACACTTGAAAAAAGCTGTTATTAAATGTACTATGTACTTGATGGGAAAGAAATACACTTTTCCACAGAAGAACAAGTTATAGAGTTAATTAGAAACTTTCTGTTGGTTAACGCTGCTGCACCATGATGATTCTCATGATTAGAAATATGGAAATCATACAGGAATATATGTAAACAGAGTCTAGAGAAGATAATAGCAATGAGACATAAAGTGCTTTCAGTTATGAACATTTCATTTCACTTTGCAACCTTCCCTGGTAAGTTATCATACTTGAGCTAGCTTTAGTTCAACCAGCTCAGGTCTACACTATCAAACACTTTTATTTCCCTTGCACCTACTGTTTTCACTGTGGTAGTCTGAGTAAAATTAAAAAAATCATGCCGGGGAAGTAAAAGTAGACAAAGAGGGAAAGAGGTGAACTGGGAACTCTCAAGGGGAAAAAGACAAAGGCAAATAAGGCTCTGTTGTATAGGTCCCCATTCTCA
Source organism: Dicrurus megarhynchus (assembly GCA_013399195.1). NCBI lineage: Eukaryota > Metazoa > Chordata > Aves > Passeriformes > Dicruridae > Dicrurus > Dicrurus megarhynchus. The sequence continues at coordinate 448,046 of VXAD01002022.1, forward strand.
AGGAGTTTGTCACATAGCCTCCTGTAAGCACTGAGGAACAACTACACAAACCTCTGCCTTGAACACACCTCAGGCTATTGCCAGATGACAATGAAGAAACTAGGATTCCTCAAGGGAGAACAAACTTCCTACCAGGATGATGCTTTTAATCTTTTTCATACTTATTCCCTACTTCTCTAACCACAATCTCTGAAGAAACAGTACCCTTTCCTACTCAGAAAACCCAGTCAAGCACATATTGTAAAAGGACAATATTAAATCTAGCTTGTCTTTGCTGCTTCAGGTCGGATGCCAAGTATCTGCACATTTCCATTATGGTACCTAGCATATACTATTCTATCTTTTGGGAAAGCAACAGTTCTATAGTAACAAAGCTCCTAAGTACGGTAATAGCATAACTAAGAATAACTGTATATTAGAACTGGGTTTTACTGGGTCTTTATTTAAGGCAGTTATTAAAAGGTATATATTATTTTTTAAAAGTAGCAAATTTATGTGGGTATTTTTTTTGTTTGTTTGCCTTTTTATTTTAATTTAGGCTTTTGGCAGCTGAAATGGGTTACCTTTACCTATTTTCTGTCCTTGTAATCCAAAGAACTATCCAGCCCGTGGAATCATAGAAATTTGAGCTGAGTTGTAATGACTGATTTCCCAAACTCTCCCAACCTGTTTCTTTAGATGTCCAGTGGGCTGACAATAGCAAAGTCAGAATCTTTGCTGTTGTTACTACTGTCGTCATCAGGGCTGGAGCTCAGGTTGCTGGAGGAGGCTGAAATGGAACCCATCAGAGGGTCAGAGAATATCAGAGAAGAACGAGACGGAGCTTCTGGCTTCACCGCTGCCTCCTTGGGTGCCTGAAGGGACTGTGCTGGCTCTGGGGCAGCAGTCTTACTTCTTTCCTCTTCTTTGGAAACCATAATATAGTCATCAGCACTCTTGCTCTCACTGGTGCTTGAATCAGTTGTAGTCTGTGAAACAACAGCACAGAAAGGACTTAAAGTGAGTACCAGTGTTACCACGTAACAAGGCTCATGAAGCATGTCAGGGATATGGGAACGGGACAAAGGAGTAATTATTATCCAAAAGTGGAAATGACCAAATAAGGTGAAAAATAAAGTGGATATTAACTTTGGATGACATAATTTGTTATTTCACAGAATCACAGAATATTCTGAGCTGGAAGGCACCCATGAGGATCATCGAGCCCAGCTCTTAAGTGAATGGCCCATACAGGGATCAAACCCACAGCCCTGGCATTATTAGCACCATGCTCTGACCAACTGAGCTAATTTAAAAAAGCATAAAATGTAACACTCTAAAAATACATTTTTTGGTATAACAGTCTTACATGTCTCACCATCATAGTGCATCCATGTAGTGACCACAGCAGCCAAGCACCAAACACATACACTACAGCTGTGAAGATTTTCAGTAATTACAGTGGGTTTCTCTAGTATTTAGTGAAGTAGTTTTGAGAAATTTTTTGCTGGTTTGCATGTACAATGGCATTTTGGAGCTTGTCAGGAGAATGGTTTGGTATAAAATTTTCTAGTAAAACCCTGACTTGGGAAATCTGAACCACACATAGACCTGATCGAGTGTGCACAAGTTTGGGTTCAAAAAATTACGGCTCCCAGAGCTTCCAGGGTTATTGTTGTTGACTATTTCCTAACTCTTCCAGAAAATGAGGGTCTGGGAATCCCACTTCTGAGTGGTTAGACCTTAGGAAATGTGTGTCCCTGAGTACTTAGGTAGTAGCTCAAGACCATGCATCAGTGAATCAGAAAACTCCGTGAAGTCTCAATCTTATATTCTATTATATTAACCACATTCAGAATCCCAGGTTTTCCAGTCAGAGCTGTATATAATTAGAAAGGAAGATTGCCATACACAGTAGAGTGGGATTTCTCACTTGTTGACAACTGGCAGCCTTTTAGCTTGGTTGCAACCCAAATGGACAACACTTTGTTTCCTTCCACAAGAAGGAAACAAGAAGCTGCATTCAGCTCCTGTCTAGCTCTATGTTCCTCTGGCAAGAACATGACTGCTTTCTTGGTTACTTTCACACAGATTTTTTTCAGAGTATTAATGCAACCTGCCAAACAGCCTGTAGGTACAGGCATCCTGAAGTGGTGTGATGCCAAAATCAATATATTTGATTACACGAATGCAAGACTGAGAAAAAGGAGAAGTAGAGGGAAATATGTATGCCCACATTTGTGGCAATGCAAGCCCTTCAGCTGTGACTCTTCCAGAAAAAAAAGAAGTAAATTCATTCTGGGGTGAAAAGAGATTATAGGTATTACAGAAAAAAAAGAAAGCAGTTACCAAAAAGAAAAACAGGAATAATCTGAATGAGATAAAGGTGAATCTACAGCAGGATATATAAAACTGGAGTATGGAGGTCACCACAAGCATCAGCAAGCCACAACTGGACTTACAGTACCTGTGGCCTCCAGCAAAATTTATTATTACAGCTGAAAATTATTTACTTGCTTTGATTGCTGTTTATAGATCAGAATGTTCTTGAAACTGTACTGTAGAGTAGCTCAAGAAGCAAAACCCACCTGTGATTGAGAATGATTGTAAGATGAAATGAGGGAGCTGCAAGTCTTTGGTTGTCATTCACATAGTCATTACAAATTGTTAGAAGTCACAATCAAGATAAATATCAGCTGAATGGGAAAATATATTCAAATACAGAATTGTGCCCAAATTCATATGAATAAGGATTCAAATATCTCCCTTTCTAGTAAATTTTGAAATACCCTGTTTTCATAATTTACAATTTTTGTGTGTTATCTACAAGTATGCAAGTATAATAATATTATATAATTAATATTACTATAGGTTTAATAACATACAGTATTCGGTTTTGCAATGAACTCATTTTAATACTTCATAATTCAAATGGAAGTATCTTGAGTCCAGAGCACTGGTTAAAATTTTACCTGTCCCCATGTAAGACAGTAGTCACACTGATAGAAATTGACATCTATTATTTTTGATACTGACTTTTCACAGAAGATTTAATAAAATTCATACAAAACACATCAGATTGGTTTCAGAAAGATCAACCAGTACCCTTTGCTGAGTGTTATCTAAATTGGTGTCCCAACCTCCTGATCCACACAGGACCAGAGTAGTTCCAATGTCAAAAACTTCAAGCAGTTTCCACGAAGTTAAAACCACACAGATCTATCCTACAAGGAGATTTACTTCACTGTTTAAACACTTCTGAGCTGAGACATCATTTGTTATTAATTAGCCTTTTGCTTTCATCTTGTCTGTTTGAAATGCTGTCTTCACGAGCTGTCAGTGAGTCAGCTGCCATCTCCAGGGGGCTGAGGACACAGGCAGCACACAACCAAGGCTCTGCTCCATCAACACAGAATCACAGAACAGCTCGGGGTGGAAGGACCTTTAAAGGTCACATAGTCCAACTCCCACAGTGAGGCACAGGGACATCTTCAACGGGACCCAGTTGCTGAGAGCCCTGTACAACCTGACCTTGAATGTTTCCAGGGATGGGGCATCCACCACCTCTCTGGGAAACCTGTTTCAGTGTCTCACACCATCCTCATCTAGTCTAAATCAACCCTCTTTTAGTTCAAAATCATTGCCCCTTGTCCTATTGCAACAGGCCCTGCTAAGAAATTTGTCTCCATCTCTCTTTTAAGACCACTTTCAGTACTGAATGGTCACAACTAGGTCTCCCTGAAGCCTTCTCTTCTCCAGGTTGAAAATCCCCAACTCTCTCAGTCTGTCTTCATAGGAGAGGTACTCCAGCACTCTGATCATCTTTGTCATGCTGCTCTGGACTTGCTCCAACAGGCCCACGTCCCTTCTGTGCTGGGGACCCCAGAGCTGGTGCAGTGCTCCAGGTGGGCCTCATGAGAGGGGAGTAGAGGGGCAGAATCACCACCCTTGATCTGCTGGCCACGCTGCTTTGGATGCAGCCCAGGGTACAGTTGGATTTTTGGGCTCGAGTGCACAGCTGGGACATGTCCAGCCTCTTATCCACCAGTATTCCCAAGTCCTTCTCAGGCAGGGCTGCTCTCAATCCCTAATCCTCCAGCTTGTATTGATACTTTTTTGGGAGCTCTTATGCCATAGTCAAATTTCCGCACTTTGTTCCCACCCCCTCGCCCTGTGCAACAGAAATACATATTCCTCTAAACAACCACTGCCACATAATGCACCTGGCCTCTTTCCACACTTCTATTTAAAAACTCTCAGGGAATGCAGTACTGTCTCATTTTTCAAAATTATACACTTTATTATTCCAAGCTATCAAGAATCCTTTATTTCAGTCCTCACAGCCCTCACACTTCCACCTTGTGTAGGGTGACGGAGATCTCACTTAGCAAAACACTTGCCCAGCAAGATCTGTATTTTTGCCTCAGGCACTCTCCAATTTCCTAAATTCTGCTTTCAAGAATGTGTTCTAGTGCAGTTAAAAAAGCATCCTGCCCTTTAGTAACGGAAAGAAAACTACTCATCCCAATTTCTTGTTACTGTTGAGCTTCCCAACATTACTTTTCATGCTACCCACTCTTTTTGGTCTGGTTAAGGAGACCTATAGCTCACTGAAGTAAGAGAGAAGCAGCAGAGCAGAGATATTGACTGCAAAATGCTATAAAAGGGCTTCCTGTAAATGTTTGCCTGTCCCTAGCATACACTGGTATTTTGGAACTGATATTTCCAGAGGTAAAATACCTCCTTCCTTCTTCTTTTGCCTGTTTCTGTTTCAGGAAACTCATGCTGACGTGAAGCATGTTTTCTCCCATCTGCTGCCACTACTGAATAAATGAAAAATGACAGAATTATACTTCCAGTAGCTTTGAAAGTTAACAACCTTACGCCCGCTGCCATATGGCTTCTCCAAACAATTTTTCCTGATGAATATCAGCTACTAGGACCAGGCTTATTTCATTTGCCTTCACACTGTGAATGAGTTAAAACTAGCTGCAAGGATACAATTCAAGAAAGCTTAGAAGAACAGCAGCTCATTTTGCCTCCTTCTTTGAACAGACATAAAGGCAAGATAATGTGTTAATTATCATTCATTATTTAGCAACAGAAGCCTTCTGTTTGTCAACTGCATGCTGCTACCAAAGCCAAACATTCCAAAAAATGCTTGATTTCTTTTAGCCTTTATCTTAATTTTTTTTGCATTTTTAATTTTGCAGCTTTCCTTTCTAAAGAAGGGCTATATCCTTATCCTCATTTTGCAGAAAGGGATTTTGAGGCAAAAAAGAGGAAGAGCACTTTTAAAAAAAGAGAAGATGATAAATAATTTATACTTATATAACAACCAAGTGCAAAAGACCAGATTTTAATCTCAATTACAGAATAGGTACACCTGTAACTGTTCCAGCTGTCCTAGAAAATATCCCTGTAACTCCAGCAAAGAACAATCTCTACAGTACAAATCACACAAAATAAAATTAAAAGCATTACCAAAGTCACAGAAAACGCAAATACAGTAGAAATTTATTTAGCAAGAAATGCATTAAATGGCTTAGAACTGGTTGTTTTTTAATCCCCTTGCAGCTCTCAGTAAGTAATCCCAGCATGACCCAGGGCACCAGTGCAGCCCATTTTCTTCAGCAGAGCTAAAAGCTTGGGTTGTGGCCTGGTTTGGGCCAACAACTGACCCCATCAATTAACAGTCTAATATCACAGTCCACTATTCCGCAGTTTTATTTTCCTGTGTTTTATTAAATGGGGTATAAAGTTCTCTTCTTGTTTGATTTTAAGCATGGTGGTTAAAACAGCACAGACTAACTAGGGGGTAGTTAGACAGACAAACTATCCCTAATTAACGAACGAGGGATACTAACAGTCCTCCTGGACTGCCATTTCTAACACAAATCTTCTTCTTTCTGTTAAAGGGGCTGTCGCTCATTATCACAATTGGAATTTCCAGAAGATAAGAGGAGAGGAGGCTAATCCATATGAATGTACCACACCTCCAAATGTAAACCATGCAGTGCAGATGCCTCATTAATGCCCTGCAGCAGCTCAGCTTGCACAACCTCTACTCACATTGCTCATAGTTGACTTATGAGCAGCCTTGAAATTGTGGGACCCGTGGATGCCACTCAGATCCTGGGGCTGGATGGATATACCCTGACCACACTGAAAATATCCACTGGAGAGAAATCTGTGCAGACCAGGCTTCACCTGCTCCCCCCTCAATACTCTGAGTCCCAGCACCTCCATGATACATGGTTTAGACCAGCCTCTGAGTAAGGGCTTCTCCAGCACCAGGAGGGTCTGCACACCCACCCACACACACACCCACCCGCCAGCCCATACAGCTTGCTACTATGTTATATGGCATTCTACCTTCTAGTTTCTAGAATCAAAAAAACATTATTTGCCTTTTTGGGAAGAAAACAAAAGGTACTTCATATAAAATGCAAGGAGATCAAGGGCAAAAACAGGAGGCCATTGTATGAACAGTCCAATATGCTGTACCAATTTAACCTATGGCTTTATTATGGCAGAAAGTAGTGATTGTAATGACAACACCTAAGCAAGCAATGAAAACTTTCTAGCAGAGCTTTGCTCTTTGCCATTATTGAGTATAAAAAAAATAAATCTTGGTATTTCCTCTAATACCAAAATACAATTAAAATATGTTTTTTAACATAGAGTGTTCTAACTCAGGAGGATCGTATGTACTGAATCAAAATGACTCTGTGTCATTATTTGAAAATGAATAAATATTTCCTGTAGTTCCAAAGTAAACTTGTCAAAAGTAAACTGACTGCAGACTCATGTAGACTTTGAGGTGATAGTGCTGCCACTGATTTATGAGTGTGAGTATCAGCAGTGGCATGGCAGACTTAACAGAATTCTAACACAGAAATGAGCAGATACAAAAGTATTTATTTTTAAGATCACGTTTTTGTTGGACTGAGTCTTAGACAAAGAGGGCCCTTTGTCTATGAACTTGTCCTATGACTGTATGCTCTGTATGTGAAAACATTGTTTATTGATTCAAGGAGAAAGTCAATACAATGAAGTAGAAGGTAAAAGCAACCTCCTTGCTATTTCCTTTTTGGCACTGGCCATGAATACACTGCAATGCAGTTAATCAGCTCTTACATAATGGGATCCTGGAGGACAAGGACAATGAGAATAATCATGTGGGAACATTTGGTATGGGAACATTTACCTGCAGTTTTTACATTTCTTGGTAGGAAATTAATCTGTGATTCTTTGATTCAACAGTGTGAAAGAACTCTCCCCAAACACTGCCTAACACTTAGACTTAAATATGTGTGTGGAGCATAAGGCTACAATAAAAATAATTGATCAGAGTAGGACAGTAGCTAGGGATATGCTTTTAACCCACTCTCCATATGGACCAGGAATGCTGGTGTGTCCCACGTAATGTCTGGACACGCTAGAGGAAGTCTCCAGAATATGGAAGGCCACCAATGGCCTGCTTGAGATGTTTTTATTTTACCTGTTGTCCTGAGATGAACTGTTGCTTTGTCATGACAGGTCCCTTTAGAACATCACCTGCCCCTTTGTTCTGATTATTGGAACAGTAATGATCATCAGCAATGGTGATTTGCTCATTTTCTTCAGCTTCCAGCTGGCTCTGGTTGAAACGCAATGAACCTTTCAGGATATCCTTGATCTGTTGTTGAATAGGAGGGGAAAAGATGTAAGTTAAAAATTGGGAGGAATTCTACATTTTCTAAAGTTCTGTGCAGGTTGCTTTCATACACCATTTCCCCAAAATATTTGCTTTCAAAAGATAGGAAGCAAGTCAATATTCATACCTATATTGGTTAAAGATATAAATAACAGTGGAATGTGGTTTTATTAGAGTCTGGAAAACAGCTATCCAGGAAATCTAAAGAGAATAATACTATTAAGATTATTCCCTGCCTCATTATAGGTTTAACATATGTCACATTGTTCCTCATAAAATGTATTTTGAGGGAGCAGAGGGCAGTAAAATCAGAGCTACAGATGCTCAGCAGCATTCTCATTTTATGTATGTAGTATTTTTTCCTTTAATTCAATGACGCTCAAGTGTAGTCACAATGAAATAATGGGGACACAGGCATAGTTCTTGTCTAGCAAGTACATTTTGCATTAAGAAAAATGATAGCATGGCTTAAGTCCAGCACTTGGTGTTGCACTTCTTTAGTTTTGATTTGAGGCCTCCAAAACTTCTGCAGGAGCAAATACTGTGCAAGTAGTTCGAACTCTTCATAGCTGAGTTTTATAGTTACAAATAAAAGTACACCACAAGGTTTGACGCACTAGTAAAACAGCTACAAGAGGACAAAACAGCAGTATACAAAAAGAATAAAATAGGAGAAAACAAGAGAAAGGATTAATAGCTCTGAAAGGCACAAGAAGGTTAAGCTAAGCAATAGTAATACCTGCTTCAAACCAGCCAAGGAAACCAGAATTTCATCTTCTTTTTCCAAGTGTTCTTGCAAAATGACTTCCTGAATATTTCCTGTAACATCAAAAGAAAAGAAAGGTAAAGAGAGAAAACATCCTAAATAAACTCTAATGTGCTGTTACTTACCACTGACTGACGCTTTCATAACAGACTTCTGTTTGAGCTGCAAACACAATTCCATATCCAAACCTAGGGACTAACAACCTTATTAGCTGCAGAGGTGAGGCCAGCCTGAGCCTGGCACTGCTGCCAGGAAGCCTCCAGCAATGCTCTGCTCCTGCAGGACTTCTGTTGCCCCTGTATACCAAGGGACTCAGGCTACTGGCCCCTAGAAGACCACACCAGCCTCTGTGTTACATACAGTTTTGAACTTGAAAATGCTTTGGAAAGCATTCAAAAACAGACAAATCTGCTGCCTCTCACAGAAAGGTTTAGGTAGAAACAGCAATCTTCATCTTGGTCCCATGGCCACTGCAGATGCTAGAATACTCTTCTTTATAGAAGGAGTATAAAAAGTTTCATTCCCTTTCCAATCTCTTCTTTTAGGTAAAAGACCCAGGGCTGAGCAAAACTGTGACAGGAGGAGCAGTGCAGTAGCAACACTTCAGGAGACTCTTGCCTTCCATACCCACACAGTGTAGTCTGTCAAGGATGTACTTCACCATCCTGGCATACAGTGTTTGCAGGAAGACAACCCCAAGCAATGCTACAGTCCAACACACAGCCCAGAGAAACTACAACTCCAATAACTCTGCAGAGTCTTTAAACTATGTCAGATCATTCTTTGGCCTCCTAGCTGCTACTTTCCTCCTCTTTAAGAAAACAGCAAAGATTCCTAGTGACAGATTGGCAGAATGAGATGGTATCTGTCAACTGAAAATGACAGGATACTCCTTTGTGCCACTCCTGTCTTACACACACAGACTGAGCCCAAATCCCTCAGTGACACTTGTTGGGGAAGAATGCTTTGCTGCTCACAAGTATCTGTATCCCAGGTAGTTCACAATTAGAGCTTTGTACCATTAATCCACACCTGCATTGCTTTTGTTTGTTTTTAAAAACCTCCTGCATGTTCAGGGCCCAAATCAGTGAAAAGCCAGAACTGCTGTTAACAGATGATCCTGACAAGGATGAATATGATGACACTGCCAACTCTGACACAATACGAAGTTTCAAGAAAAAGCACTCAGTAATTTGGTATGAGTTTTGTGTTTACAGAATAAGTAGCAAAATAATGAGATGCGGGAGACAGGACAAGAAGAAAGATTAGAATGGGAGAGGTAGATTTAAAACCTGTGTATAAACACAAGTTTGAAATTGAGTTGGGGCCAGCAATCAGTAATGAGTATAAAGGAAGAATGGGAAGGGCAAAGTGGAGAAAGGATCCACCAGATGAACCGCTAAAAAGCAATCTGAGACGTAGAAGGAATGAAAGAGACTAGAGCCATGAAAGGCAATAGCTGATAAAATTCAAGGTGTTGTAATCAAGGTCAGGAACATCAGTGAAGGTACTCAGCTTTGCATAAGCAGCCTACCTGAACAAGGAGATCTATGCCCAAGTTATTTAGCACACATTATTTACTATACTGCAGTGGCAATGTACAATTGTCAAATTTTTGTACAATTGAACAATGTCTAATAGAAATTTTACATGAGAAAGACACAGCATTATGAAGGTCAGAAATAATAAAAAACCAGATCTTTCTGCAAATATGTAGCATCTTGAATTGAGAAAACCCATAATTAATTCAACATTTTACTTGCTTTTTTACTTTACATCTAAATTGTCTAGTCCCTCAATTTGGTAAGTAAAATATATTAGTATTTATTTATAAAAGAGTAACTTGCATTCTCTTTTCCACTGTTTAACAAAGAATGCATGATTTCCTTCTTTTAAAAGGTTCAGAATTTGAAAGGTTCAGAAGTCCAAAGTCTTCAAAGGACAGCCATGCTTGACCACAGCCTGAATCACTGAATTCAACTGTCTTTTCCATTTCTCAGCATTAGAAAGAAAAGTATTCCATAGTGTTTGATCCACACATAAATTAAACCATACATTAAAAAACTAAGGTATGCATATAGACTAAGCAGATGGACCAAGAAAACAATTCAAAACAAACCTCCAACCTGCTGAAGACTAAATGAAGGAAATCTAAAAAATTGCGACAAGAGCAAAACAAAAGCTGAAAGGTATTCCACGTGATGTGGAAATACTCTACTATTATTAATGTTCTTTAGAGATGTTTTGTAAGTCAGTATTTAAAAAAAGTGGAAAAGAATCTATCATCACTACAAAACCCAGCTGTAACCATGTTTGAAGAGACAGAACATTGAGAAATTTCTAAAAAGTTATTAATGGAATATGATAGTTACCCAGCAGTAAAAATTAATAGAAATACTTGTATAATCACATATTTACTTTAGCAAGATTAATGCCAGATTTTAATATCAGTTTCAGAGGAAAAGAGATTAAGAGCAAAAAGGTAGGAAATACAGCCAGTAAGCAGCAACTAAAACATAAAGGCATAAATTGGGATGTCCTTCTCTAGTGCAATGAAACAGAAGAACTGTAGAATTGGCAATGAATCCTTTTCTTAAATATGTCCTTGAACTGCATATGGCTTCTAATCTGCTGCCCTCATCTCTTTTGAATGCGAAGTTTTTTAACTTTCAAATAAGTGGAAACCAAATTTACCAGTGCTCATTCTTCTTCCCTGGCTAAAGAGTAGAGAGGAATTAAAAAATATAATCCTTAGATGAGAGAAGCATACAGGCAATGTGATTTTGCATGAGTGCCTCCTTGATCATATTCTTCTGCTGGGACCACCCTTTGAAATCCATGTGGACTGGAAGGAGAGGTGGGAAGAAGAGGAGGGCTGGCTACAAACTTGGTATGTGCTCTGCAGCTCCTCTCCTGTGAATGGCTGTGCCAGGGTGCACCGTCCTCTCTGGGGGGGACTCTCATCCAAGCCTTTTCCCACTGCTGGGGGGACCTCATAGGGCAGTCAATTGCTGAGATGAAGAGGGAAAGTGAGCTCTCAAGTGCAGACAAAAGCTTCTTATTATACCTTTCTGTATCTCAAAAGATACCCTTGCAACTAGAAATACTTTAAAAGATACAATTTCAAGAGTGCTAGGAAGCATATTTGATATGATATTGCTCAGCTGAAGGACTTTTACTTTAAGCTGAGATGTATAATTTAATTATTCTTCTTTCATAGGAGATGTTACTGTACTTTGAGAGAAGTGCTTCATGTATATGAATGAATTGGCCACATACTGATTTTTTCCTTATCTGCTGCTCTATATCAGTACCTCACAGTAATTTTGGGTTTTTATTTGTTTGTTTTTTTTTTTTTTAATAAAAAGGTAACTATCTTTAAAAAACCCTGCAGACGTCAATGTGGAAGTGAAAACACCTTCCTACCTTTAAAAAAACCCCACTGATACAATGAATCAAACAAACCAATTATGTGATTTCTATATTATTCAAAAATGAGTCCAGTTTGATTCTACGCTATAAATATCCACCTATTGGGATAGCCGTTGTTATTCAAAAGTTATCAAAATCCTATGGTACATAGAAAACTAAGGTTAAGGTCAAATATTCCTGACTGCCTTGTTTGGTTTTTTTTCCCCTTTCTTTCAAGATTTCATTTAGCTGATGCCAAATGTTTTCTGCAGAAAAAGACAATATTTCTTTATTCAGTGAAGTTCTTAGTAGAGGAAAACAATAAGTGAATTTTGCAACTTCTCACCTGGCGGTCAGAGCGCTGCTGTGAGATGTACGAGATAGCAGACAGCCATTACAACACTCTGGATTTGTTTCAAAATAGTGCTAACAAACGTCTGACTATCAGAAAATGAGCTGTCATATCCTGACTGTGATCCTGACTAAGCCTCAGAAATACCGGAGCTGTAAAACCAGTTGTTCTCTTCAGAAGTCAGCAACATCATCCACTTTGATGGATGCCCTCAAACCAGATTCACAACTCAAAGGATGCCTTTTATATAATGGACTAGAATTAATTTTGGGTACTTATTCTTAAAAGAGCAGACTCATTTAAGTTTGATAGATACTAGATCAGTAAATCAATAATTACTTCCTGAGTGAGACCGTTAACAGCTGCCTTGATATACTTTAAATCCAACTACAACTACAGAGCAGGAACATGCAAATGATTGCATTGATGTTCTTTTCTACAAAATATGGAGAAACACTGTAGCAAGTAGTGATTTTGTTAGCAACAGTTGAAACAGCTAAAAATTATGATGAAATATATTTTTTATTTCTTGTTCTTACAGTCATGGCAAATTGTGAATCACTTTACATGCAAACTCACCGTAGAAGTAATTGTTTTAAAAATCAAGATTTCTATTTCCTTCCCCTAAATTAATTGCTAACTTTTAAACTGAAAACATGCTATCACCCTCTCTAGAGTGATGAAAGAGGGAAAACATACACAGCACCTTCTAGCAGGAAAATTAGAGAAAGCTTATGCTCTCTGAAGATTGATATGCTCCATATTGCATGATGGTGTGAGCAGTCACTGCTGAGTTCCCAGGCCAGGGAAAGGGGCTATTCAAAATTTTCCTCTCTGAATGTGGAAAAGCTGTTAAGGTTGGCATAATTATTTTAGAGGCTTATTAAATAACGTAACTTTCACTGAAAATTTCGCTTGCATTCAATACAGATTTTGCAAGAAACCCACCCTGAGCTGCACGAAATGAATGGGAAAACTTGTCTGCTGTAGACAAGGTCCCCTCAGGCATCTCTTCATGCCCATCCATCCAGAAGACAGATCTGCACCTCTTCCCTTCCACTGAGGAGGTGGGAGACAAACACCCTGCCAGATGAAGGCACAAAACAGACTTGACATAAAATCAGATGGATGCGGAGAAAACCAAACATGGGAATAACTTTAACGCCCTTGTTCTCTGAGGTTCTTTGTTTTCTCCCGCACTGCTGCCTTTGTGCAGCGCATCTCTCTCCTAGTGATTTCTATTTCAAGCTGGTCTCCGTGGGGCCTTTCCAGGAAGATGACTCCTGCTGAGAGGAGCTAACTCGAAATAGCTGCAAGCTGTATTACGAATGCTGCTTTTCTTTTCTACTACTAGTTCCTGATCAATGACTTGTGAACAGGCAGCAGTGCTGGAGTAATGTTAAATAGACTTTTTCACCCTTGCTTTTCACTACTGAGAAGGGAGCTCAAACTCCGAATGCAAAAGTACCTTCTCACTTCCATCGTAGGCAGGAGGAAGGAGAGAACTGAGGGTATTGCTACACCTCCTTATTTTTCCAAAAGAAGAAAGCCAAAAAATCCCAGCATTCCCATACATGTCAAGGCACAGCCAACTCTCTGGATGCATACTCCAGTACTTTTGTAGCAGATTGTCTTTATGAAATCAGGGTTTACAGAAAATGTTTCCAATATTCCCTGCACAATATACTAGTGATAGCAAGACTGCCTTTTCAAGAAGATTAGGGGGCTGGAAGGACAGACTGGGACTTTAGCTTCTGATAATCAATCTTTCTCTCTTTTCACAACAAATACTACTTTCCTACCTGTACTAGGTCTGACTGAGCAGGAAAATGAACTCTAGACCTTAACACTGGTTTGTGGCCTTTCTAGAAAAACTACGCTGTACGACACAGTGATATTGCCAGCATAGTGATAGTGTCCAGCATTAAAAATATAAGTGAGAGAAGTTAAATTCCCTTCTAAAACAATAGTGTTTGTGATTTAAGTGTTGATGAAGGCAACACTGCTAAGTAGCCTAAGTTTCATTTACCTATCTCACTGTGAATGTCAACACTTACAGTAACAATTACACATTATATTAAAAGCATCACATAGCAATATTTGAGTATTAAAGAACTTAAAAGATCCTAAAAATTTGAAGTATGAAATTATCTGTAAACACTGCATTCTTTAAAACATTTATTTGAATATAAATGACGTATTTAAACAGTGTTGAATATGAGTGATGTATTTATACTTCTGATTCATGTGTTGTGTGGAGCAACAACACTATCAATATCTTAAGTGTGGTAATGCTCGTGATATCAGAGAAATATGTAGTAAAAAGTTACCAATCATCAGCTCATAGCAAGGCACAGAACTGCAGATGTACAAAGAAGGAGATTGGTAGGGTCATGAAGCCATTTTGTCCATCCCTTGCTCAAAGACACGATCAACTCTTAGCTGTGAACTCTAATTTACACACAGTAAGCAGATTATGCTTACCATATACCTTACATCTGTATATTTATGGAAATAATGGGGAAACTAACAATTTAGTCGTAAAACAATTTAGCTTCTGCTAAGGTTTTATTCCCTTAAAGCTGGAATTGGAAGAGAAACCATTGCCTAAGAGATGCTGGAAAGGAAAAGGTGGATTGTCAGTGTACCTCAGTATGAGGGAGACGCTCACCAAGCAGCAGGAAGGAAGCAATGGGAATTCACTGAAAGCTGCATGGAAAGCTGTTCATCAGGTAATGAGGGGCTGTGTAAGCTTCATTAGTTTAATCTCCTTTTCACTCAGACTACTGGGATGAAAGCATCTGTAGGTGCCTACTACAGCTGGACTTTCAGGACTGGCACAGTTGTTTTAGAAAGAAAGTAGGCTCTGAGTTGAACCAGTTGTTTTTGACCTTAAGAGCTACCCTTAAGCGACAAAAAGGTGATTAAAATTCATGGGGCATGAAGAATTACACTTTTATTCTTCATATACATATATCTGTAAAATGACAGTCTGAAAGTAAGTCTGTATACTTAAGTCTACACAACAAATATTTGTTGTATACTATGCTATATAATAAACATTTGTTTCCCAGTAAACATTCCTACATTTGATTTAATAAATTTGCTGATGTTCCGTCTTTAGAGGCTGTTTTTACAGGTTATCTAACACCATTACTCCTAACCAAATACAGCAATCCCCTTAGACTCATGGGCCTGTGTTTGATGCAGCCTTTTTTACTGACAGCATTTCTAATCACACTGGATTTATAAACCATGGATTATTTTATTTATGTCCCAAGCATAAGAGAACTCATTTAATGCATTTAATTCCTCAATAAATGCTGAAGTATTTCATTTCAGCACAGGGCAGCAAAATAATTTCCATTTCCTTTTATCCTTTACAAAAATGTCATAACCTTTCATCTCATCACATGACACATAAAACAAGAATTCAGTACTATCCTGCATACATTTAACAAGCACTCTGTCCAGATCTATATTGGCCAGTATGTCAGTCCCTAAATATTGAGCATTAAATCAGCTTTCTCCTCTCCTTTCCCCACTGTAAATGATCCTTATAACAAAATGCATCCTTATAACAACTGCACTGACTGTTAAAAGAGGAGGAATGAAATCAGTCTAATTAAACCTTTAAAGGTGCTATTTCACACAACAACTAAAATTATACTAGCAACTATATCCTGTAAGTTTTTATTTATTTGTTTTTATATTTTTTCTTCCTTGCTCATGGTGTTTTCAATAATCACAGTGAGAAGGTGCTTTGAACTGTTTTTAATAAGTCTTCCAAATAATATTTGTCTGGGAGATGTCAGGAAGTGCTAGTGGATCTTACAAGTGCCAACACTGCTTGATGTTTATGGCATGGACATGTCCTGTGATCCCATCCAAAGAACTCTCAAAAGATTGGCTTTCATTTTTTTTTGTTACTATGATGCCATAACTTTTGGGCATTTTGTAAATACACATAGTTTTTACAGGCTACCTATGAAAGCTGAGAGCTGACATGCCATTCCAATGGCAGAATGCTGGTGGTGTTTAGAAGAATGGGAGATGAAAACTTCACTTTTCATATCCCTTCCATAATCCACAATGGAGGGGCAGAGATGTACTGGAATACTGGTGAAGGACATAGCAACATATTACAGATAGCAGGAGTGAAATTGGAAAATGCACCATAAGGAAAAGCCAACAGCCCTGTATGGGTAGCTCAGAGAAGGTTTTATTGGCTTTGGCTTAGCGAAGCCATGATGCTTAAGCATAAACTTACTAGATGTGGGTCAGTGCTAAGAGGTTTTTGTGATGTTGCCTCCAAGACAAGAAGTGATTTAAAAACCTGGATATTGAGCAACATATTTCTGAGACCCACCTGAATCTCCCTCTGGCAGCTGGTTCAAGTTAAGCAGTAACAGTATGAAGGTGAAGTTAATAAAAAGAGGCAGACTTATGTTTCCTCTGTATAATTGGGTACCTTTGCACGTATTTCTAGGGTGTTGTGCAGAACCCTGTAAGCTAACCCTTTGCAGAGCTCGTATGAATCCTCAGGGCTTATTAGCTGAGGCTCTATGCAGCAAGAAAGCAGCTAAATTGCTTCTGAATCTCAGCTAGTTGGGGAAGCAACCTTCTGCATTTACATAGTGCTGCCCTTAAGCAAAAGCAAGTGTGGAATGACCTTAGTTTCTCTACTTTTATAACCTGATAAATTGCCCATCAAAAAAAATAGTTTCTATATAAAGATCTCCATATGCAAGTTAATACTGAACCAATGTTCCTTTAAATTGCCACTCATGAAAAGGACTTCCTGTGCTACATGTGTAATTATTTGGTAAACTTTCCCACACTTGGAGGTCTGAAACTATGTCTCTGTTGGAAACCAATGGTAGGTTCTTCTGTCTCAGATAACGATGATGGATTGGTTCCTGTCCCATATAAACAGACAATACTTTGAAATTCAGCACTTTTTGCTTTGGAACAAAACTGGCAAGTTAATAAAGAACCTCCATAATCTCTCATATTGGTACTTGCCTATGGAGGGCTGATACTTCTCCAGGGCTTTAATTTACTTTTTGTTAAGAAGCTGCACTTTAATTGTGGGCCAGTGCGGACATGGTTCAAACCCTAAAGATACTAGAATAGCAGATGGTGCCAGACGACAGTGCCATTAGCTGGTGTCACCTGAACTGCCATTTAACACTGCTTGGTTGGCTTGAGCCTGGGACATAACAAAGTGCTGTTCTTTGAGACTCTCCAGACCGACATCACGTTGAACCAACACCTCAAACTCAGTCCCATGTCTGAAGTGAAGGACAAGAGAGGAATCTTCCAGCAGATACTATAAGACTCTGAGTGCTGTTTGTGTGCATGTCTCTAAGACAAATTTTTCATGATCTACTATAAGACATCAGACAGATGTCACATTTACAAGTTACCAGAAAAATCTTTTTCTGAATGCACTTGCTAGCTTGATGCTTTTATCTTCACATAGAGAAAGAAAGGAGGAAACAATCAAAATTCTTCAAAAAAGAAGTAACATTATGACAGGTAATAATATTGTAATACTTAAATGGTGTATTATGGCTTTCTGAATCATTGAGCCTTAAGGAATTTTTGCGCACTAACAGTAGAGTATCTCCCAGAAAGAAAAATGCTAAACAAGATGGCCATATTTCTGAAATCACCAGTGACACGTATTATTTCCTGAATAAGGCCAGTGTTTGTGAGAAAGTTACATCAGGAAAATGTATCTGTGAGGATGCTGGAGCAGTGATAGCTATGGCAACTATATTTTTCCACTATTAGCTGAGTAATATTCTCCATTTATTTTGTGAACAAAGCCACATGACAGGTTTACAAGTTTGGATGTATCTTCATTGCAGTAATGGAAAAATTGAACACAGGATTTTTTTCTTTTTTTGAAAGCTATGACAAGCTTGTGAAAACAGGTGGGAACAGCAGTAAAATCTGCTTCCCTGTAATGCCATTTTACATACCTAAATTTCAACATTTGTTCTTGGAGGTGTTAAAAGGAATTTCCCCTTAGCAGTACTCCAGTGGTTGAGAGGGAAGAAAAGTAAAGCTCTTTCTAATACACAGCCCTAAGACAGAGACAAAGATCACAGAAAGACTTTCCTCCATTTCAGTAATGAAACCCCTATTTCTAATTTCTACTCACAGCACTAAGTAGCAATATTTCAGAATCATCATTCATTCCCATGGTAACATGCCCTGATATTACAAGCAGTTAATTATGTTGTTGCCATGTTGTAGACTGTGGGGTTTATTTACAGAAGGAGATAAACATTTAATGAAAGCATCTTTGAATATATGAACAAAATAAAAACTGCCATCCTATCCCTCATATTCACAACAGGATAGATAATTTCATGATTATTTTGATAATTTCTCAGCTACAACACATCATCTCTGTCATGAAGTAACTGCACCTGACTGTCATCTGGATCCTCCTTGTAAGGGAAAGAAGCTTGAGAAAAGACAGCCAAAAATCCTCAACTGTCTCACTATAAACCACAAGCAGAATATTCTGTAATTGTTTGACACTGTGTTACATTTGTGGCAAATGATCACTGGATATGCATTTTTATAAGCCTGAATTAATATTGTTTTGTTATAAAGTGACCTGCAAATGCAATGCATCATACAGGAAAAAGAATATTTGTTGAGTAATAATGTCTGAAAAGAAAGGTTTACAACACCAATCTAAAAAAAAGGGAGGTTTTTTAGAATAAGCAGCTTAAATTTTATCAAATTTAAAAGGCAGGCCTGACTGCTTGACTGACATATTCATAATCAATAAAAATGCCGGCTGTTTGCTGAAAGAATTAGTTCTGTAAGGCTCCTCAACTTTTATATTCCTGCATGTTTTTATCAACAATTTAGACAACTATTTATATATGATAGTTACGTGTACAGTTAGAAGGGTAAAAGAAAACAAGAGTACATCACAGAGTTACCTGAATTATTCATCTAAAAAGCCAAACGGCAAGAAGTGAATTTCAATATCGTCAAATACAAGGAACACATGTGGAAAAAAACATTTCCTGATTTTACCCACAGGATAAATGTCTCTGTTTAGAAAGCTGTGATTCACCAAATTTTAAAGGTCATAACATACTATCACCTCAAACTATCACTGTATCAAAGACCACTAATGTGATGCTGCATTAAAAATGTTTAAAAAGAGCAATGCCACATGAGAGTAGAGAGATGACCTTCTCTGTGCTAAGTAACCACTTTGCTGGGCCCAGTGCTGGAACAGCATATCCTGACATGATTAACCCACTGGAAATGACATATGAAAATCCTGCAGAATTCAAAGGAAGACCACAAAAGTGATCAGGTCTAAAAAGTAATGCACATAAAATGAAACGTAGGGTTCTACTTAGCAAAGACAGTGTTGAGAGATTACTTTATCACTGCACGTAGGAAAGTTAAATGAGGATTTTCAACTTTGCTATTAAAAATTCTACATGAGCCAAAAGCTGGGTGATGAAGTCAGAAAAATTCAGCCTCAGAGGAAAAAGTAATATCCTTGAAGTTAAGTGTTCTGATAGTTTACAAGAGGAGTGATATAACTGATCTGCTCTGCAGTTTCTGAAACAAAGCAATTTTCATGGGTAAACAGATAATCTGGGGGAGAATCAGGTGCTGTACTAGGCTCTGCTAACTTTTCCCTTCAGAAATGACCAGATATGCTCTTGAGTTTTATTTTGCTGCCCTTCTCTGAAGCCCTGAGTAGTGTATGGACACTGGAGATAATCCTCAGCAGGTGTTCTGTGATGCTGCAGAGAATCCATTTTCTTGCACAGCCTGCTGGCATGTGCTGCATGGACTGACAGATTTCAGGTCAGATGGGATTCTGCACACCAGCAAGAATCCTGGTGGGTTTTTTCCTGCCTTCACGTGGATCATCTGCTGGCTGATTTGGGGATACCTAAACTCATCAGTTTGCTATGAGTGCAGAG
This sequence comes from Dicrurus megarhynchus, assembly GCA_013399195.1. Classification (NCBI taxonomy): domain Eukaryota; kingdom Metazoa; phylum Chordata; class Aves; order Passeriformes; family Dicruridae; genus Dicrurus; species Dicrurus megarhynchus. The sequence goes on from VXAD01002022.1 coordinate 468,235, forward strand.
GCTGTGAAGGTTGGTGGTGTCTCTGTCTCTCTTGTGCTCTGTTTATCACTCATAACTGTTAATCTCTATAGGATATAAACACATTAGTGTAAGACAAATTTACAAAGTTAATAGTCAACGATGTTGACAAGACATGAAGGAATTTTGTGAAGAAGTACAGGGAGTAGGCAAGGAAGAGACTAGGCTGGCAGGCTCTGAGAGCTTTGCAGGGGTGCCACAATGCACCCAGCACACCCCGCAGCCAAAGCTGTCTAATGGATGGCTTTCCCTGTCCTGTGAGGGTAACAGACCACTCCACAATGCTCCTGGGAGACTACTGGCTCTCCATGTTTTTGTTTCCAATATATTTGGGAAAAAGAATTTAACACCTGGATATGATCACAGATCTTATGCTTTCAGTTCATGAATCCAGTGCTGAAAGGCAGACTGCTTCAAGGAGCTTTGTCTGGGTATATTCTGATCTCTGGTGCAGCTATAGTTGGTGAAATGTTTATGCTTGGAACTGATACCCTTACTAAACACTCCTTGTCTTCTTTCCCAGAGGAAAGAAATTTCAGCTTTTCTTCTTGACACAGCAATCTTTTCCCCATCATTTCAGTAGCTAATAATTTATCCCCTTGCTTGCTTCTAATCTCATCATGAGTCATGTGCCTTCACGAAAGCAACACAATACATCAGACTAAAGCTTTTGGGGTTAGAGGTTTAGACTTGGCTTTTCAAGGCTGTGATTCCCAACTTTCAAGCAATACAATATTTATAGCCTTTCCTAGGCTTATAACAGTGGCCAGTAAAACACCCACACAAAAGAAAATACAAATACAATATGGCTTTCACATCTGAACCTTCTGACCTGGCAAATTTAGATATCACATGCTTAGTTCTACCCACTGAAATATTCAGCTTTAATTTGTTTTGCTCAGATATTGCAGGCCATAAATAAATCTTAAAATTATTGCAGTTTTGCCCTGATTTCTCATCAATGGGGCTTTTTCACATAACTAAATACACTAATGTTTAGAGTTCAGTTCAACACAGTTTAAACATACTGCTTTTATCAAAACCTGGTTAAACATATTTACACTTGATCTGAGTGAAGCTTTTTGTTTACTTTCTCTGATTTGTCTTGGCAATATGTAAGCAGAATTTCAGACTGGAGTATTTGCTGATTCTGTTCCCAATGTATTGACTTTTATCTTACTGTTTTTCTTCTGGTCTGAGACAAATACTACAAACTAGCCAGCCTATAGTAACACATTTTAACATATCAAAGGTAATCGTAGATTATGAAGATGTCACATCTAATGAAAGTATATGAATCTTATACAACTATCACTGCACACATCAAGTATCAATGTGGGACTGTTGAACTGCAAATGGACTTCAAAACTGTAAGTTCACATGGTTTGAGCTCCACCTAGTCTCTTACAATACAAGAAATTAAAGGCATCTGTGCTAAAATGCCTCTACTTTTTAGTATCATCAGTGGCTATCCTACTCCCAAGTTTAAAAGTATGACAGAAAAAAGATACAGTGGCTGGCAGCATCTGATAGAACAACTGAGCACATCAATTCAATCTTCATCATGGCTTATACAATAATACGCACTGTACTACATAAATATTGTTTTAGTTCTAATACAAACATTGAAAGAGCCTTTGCAAAGATTTACAGGTTAATACAAGGTACTGCACTTACCAAGATGCGTGTTCATCATCTTTGCACAATATTTGCACATGGCTTCCAAATCATTCAGCTGTCCTTGTAGGAATGAAATCTGGGCCTCTAATTCCTCCTCCTACAATTAAGAGATTATTAGCATTAAAACCCCCAAAATTTCTATCATGCGGAGTAAAAGTAGTAAGTTAATCCTTGACATGCTTAGACCTCTTTTAACTTTTTCTATTCCTTTGTTCTTGGAAAATTTTGTCATTTCATGGAAATAGGGTTTGGTTTTAATATTTCAGTATTTATTAGTATTCCTCTTTTTCCTTTTAAAGAGTTAAATAAAAATCTCCAAACATTGACCTCAGAAAAGCTAATGATTCAGAACTCTTTTATAGACTAGCTACCTGGTTTTGCTTGTGCAAACACAGGCAGTAAGTAACACAGCAATGACTGAAAAAACTCACCAAATGAGAAAAATTCTAATTTCTGCCAGAGTAATTTCCTCAGTTATTCCTTTGAAACCTCTTTTTGAATTTCAAGACATATATTTCATGAGACCTAGTATTGCATCTCAAGATGCATTACTGCCATATATTTTGGCACACCTATTTTTGTAACACATCATCCTCTATCTTTACTTAATCCCTACAATTTTATGCACAGCCAACTTCATTTTCAGGCACCGTCTTACATAATATTTAGGTGAAAACTATTTTTAACACACATACTATAAAACAGTTACTCTAAATTATCAAGTTATGTCTAAAAAATATGCATCAAGTGTAATTTAAAATAGGAATGAAAAAAAAATTGATTTTAAGGCCCAGGAGAGGCATTAGTATCCAGCTACATGCCCTGTCTAAGCAATGGGAACTACCTCAGCTAAGAATTCCTCTTTGAATGCCTTTGCTGGTTTACAAATCCCTCCAGTCTTGACTTTGAAGACCATACTGCAGAGGATGATCACCACTCGTTTGGAAAAATTCCTTCAAAGCTAAGTCACAAACAGTATTAAGCAGGCTTTTGTTTAAGTATGCAACTGAATTGAAGATACTCAGAGAAAGCCAAAGTAACTTTTTAGCCTCCTGTTTTTCTTAGGAGCTTTGAAGTTCTATCACAGTCTTGTTTGATGGACATCACTGAGCATTAGAATGTGAATTACTTTTCAAATGAAAAAAACCCAAAACTGATCAGCAAGAATAAATAGAATGAGTCAGTCTTGATTTAAAGGTACATGTGATCTTAATGAGTCAGTCTTGATTTAAAGGTACATGTGATCTTAATCTCCATCAGAAACCAAGTCAGAGACAAGTAAACTTCACACTAATATATCATATATCCAAAAGCGATTCATGAATAAAAAGCAATGTAACTGTAGCATTTGCAAGATATACCAGTATCACTTTTTGCCTACACGCTTTTCCCTTACGCCTAACAGATATGAAACATTTTTTCCTTCCTATTTCTTTATATTACATACTCTCACCTTTTTCTTCTTATCCCTGTACTTTGACCACTTAGACCTCAAAGGGATTGATTTTATTTGCCAATTTAGAGTTGCCGAGTGACCTCAATCAAAGTCTGCAGTTCTGTCACAGCCTATACAAGCATATCGGCATTGACATTTCTATTCAAGTGAGGTTCCTGCAGAGGACCTTTTTCTAGTACAAACAGCTATTGACTGCAAGAAATAATCTGCCATAAATTTTAAACTGCCACTGGCACTGCAAGTGCAGCTGTAAGATAGGGAAAGGCGACAATATTTGAGTATTCTACGATAAAATAACACAATCAAATTCTAAAATCATTAGCCAGTAATTAAACCCCAGTTTATCTCCTACAGGTGAATAAGAAAATTTAACTTCTTGTAACAAATATTTCCAGCTATCCCAGACTATTTTTTTTCTTATTCATAGGTGAGAACTGCAGTAAATTGACCTTAAAATGCTTTTGGACAGCTGAGTCCACTCAAACAGAGTCTGAAACCAACCTTTTCAATTATACAACAGTACCTCTTCTTTTGGCAAGTGAGAGCAGTGCTGATTAAAATACATCCCCCATTCTTTCCACTCACTGGGATCCAGCGTGGGGAGAAGCAGTATTCAGCAGACCCAGCAGGCACAAAGGAGGGAGCTGTGGTCAGGGAATCGCAGACAGTGCAAGAGGTCTCCTTTCCAAGTGGGAAATCTTGCACAGGGCTGAATAAACTTACTGGGAGTTCCTGACTTATCTGGCACCCGTGGGAAGGGCACCAAGGAGTGCTGGCAGTGGGATGTGCAGAGAGGCAAGACAGTTAACTTGGCACTTGACACACAAGAGACCCAGGGCTTTTTGCACAATTAGACAACACCCAAACGGTGATGACTTCATACAAGGCATAACCCCTGCTTCTGCTGTCACCAGCAGTGCTGTGACAACTTCTGTGAAGGCTCTGAGAGTGACCTCCCTGATGGGAGGTTTGCTCTGTTGTAGTTCCCCAGCAGCAGGTGAGGAGTTGTAAGAAGAGGCAGGTGTATTTTATTGCACTGGGGTGACTGACAGGTGATTGACAAGATCTTTCTGGGCATAAAACTTCATATGACAGACAGGAAATCTGCAACTGAGGCAAGATACAGTGGGAATAAGACATGCACTTCTAAGAGGGAGGGAACAGTAAACTTGTGACTTCTGGCAGCAGAAGGGTTGCCCATTGGTGCATGGCCCAGGCAGCAGAGAGGAAGAACAAGTTCTCTCAGAGGAAGAATTCAGGTTGGACACTGTATCAGAGCACCACTAAGGGAAAGTGATGAGTGACAGTGTGTGGCTGGTGACTCTTCCAAGCTGACTTGTCAACTAGGGAGGTTTCTTGCTTGTGTGGAGCCTTAGTTCGTGGTGTTTGCTAAATGCTTGGGGTCACCTAATGTTCTGACTTTTTTCCTGCTTATTCATGCGTACACCAGAGACAGGGTGATGTGAAACCATTTTAGTTCAAAAGCCATTGTAGGTCTCCTGAGCAACGGTGAAGGGGACAGGAAACCTGGTGGTGTTTCTCTTCAATCCTATGGCAAAGAGGAAAAGCCTGGAAGAGCAGCAGGTGCACCAGGGGAGACCACATATGGTTAGATACTTGGTGGTATTAGCTGGGCTTCAACTGTTTTACTTCTGGCACCCAGTTTGATGAGGAGGGACAACTTAGAGAACACGTCTGCTTGGCAAAGATGGGGAAGAAATCTTTGTGAACAGACTTGCTAACCTATGGGGGAGGACTTTGCCACAGAACAGGGACCTAACCAAGAAATACATGAGGAATCAGCACATACAGACAAAGTAGGCAGAAGGTCCACTTGGCTGAGTAAGGAGCTTCTTAATGAACTAATATGGGAAAAGCACATATGGAGGTGGAAATGGTGGAAATGGAGAGCACATGTGTGGAAACAATGACAGGAAACAAAGGACAGGCACACAATTATTGTTTGGGCACATGAACAAGACTAGGAAGGATAAAACCCATCCGCAGCAAAAATTAATGGGGGACATTAAGGGGTAACAAGAAGGAATTTTACAAGTACACAGAGCAGCAAAAGGAGATTCAAGGAAAATGTAGGTCTGTTGCTTACTAAGAGAGATAAGACAATGACAGATGATACAGAAAAGGCTGCAGCACTTGAATCCATACTTGCATCTCACTTTTTAGGCCAACTCTATTCCCAGACCCCTGCATATACTGTTTGGGAAGGAGAGGAATGGCTATGGAGGGGGGAGGGGCATAAGTTAGTGAATACCTGAAGAAGCAGTGTGTGTTCAAATACATGGGACCACATGGAATATACTTATGGCTGCTGAAAAAACTGACAGGGTGATTGCAACACCACTGGCTACCACCTGTGAAAAATCACTGCTATTACAGAACATCCTTGATGACTGCAGAAAGGTTAATTTTACATACATACTGAAGAAGAGTGAGGAGGAGTATCTAAGGAACTATACAATGGTTAGCCTCACCTTAGTCCTTGGAAAAATCGTGGAGCATGTCCTCTTGGAATCAATTTCCAACATGTAAAGGACAAGACAATAATCAAGAAAAGTCAACAAGGATTTACCAAGAGCAAATCATGCTTGACCAACCTGGTTGCCCACTATGATGAAATGACTGGGCATGCAGATGAAGGGAAGGAAGTGAATGCAATCGATGTAACACTTAAAAGCACTGTCATGTATAATGTGATGAAGTATGGGCTGAATGAAAGGACTGTAGGTGGGCTGGATTGTTCAGAATCCCAAGCTTAAAGAACAGAGTCAATAGCTCGATGTCCAACTGATGTTTGGAAATGAGCACAGTAACAAATGACTGCTATGAAGACACTGCTCAGTATCTTCATCAACAGGCCAGATAAGGAGACAGAATGTACACTCAGTAGATTTTCAGAAGATACAAAACTGGGAAGTGTGGCTGGTGTGCTGACTGGTGGAGCTTCAACTCATAAACACCATGAGACATGGGAAGCCTAGGCAAGAGAAGCCTTTTTGAGGTTTCTGTTTTAGAAATTTTGGTAAGTGCAAAATTCTGCACCTGAGAAGAAAAATCCCAATGCACCCGTGCAGACAGGGAAAGAACCTTTTGTTTCAGATCTGCTGAAAAGGATATGGAGGCTACAGTGGCTGTTGAGCTAAAGTTGTCTTATCATGAACAATGCAAACAGTTGCACTAAGCTACATTATGAGCAATGTGGTCAGCAGATCCAGGAAAGTCATTACACCCCTCTCTGCTTGTGAGCCCTCATGTTTAATAATGCTTTGGGCCTGCAGTTTAAGGACACAGAGAAACTGGAGAGGGCCCAGTGCAGGGCTGCTATGAATGCTACAGGTCTGGAGGAGAGGCTGAAGGAGCAGTGCTTGTTTATTTTGGTGAGAGGAGCTCAGGGGGGAGCTACTGGGAGCCTGCAACTACACAAAGTGACAAAGATGATGTAATCAAACTTTTCACAGATGATATGAAAGCCACTATGGCCCAAAGCTGGGTCAAAACATTTGAACCTTGGAAGGTGCAAATTGGTCACTAGAAAAATACTCTTCATTAGAAGAGCAGCGCAGGACTGGAAGAGGTTACTTACAGAAGAGGTAGTTTCCATTCAGAGTCACTGACCTGACCCAATGCTAGTGATTGTCTTATTCCAAGTAGCAGCTTAAGCAGAAGTCTCTTCTATATATTTCTAAGACTAATCTTTTCACAGTACCTTTCTAAGACTGCTCTGTACATGTAAGCAGGAAAATCACAAAGCCCCTCAGGAAAAAGGATCTTTTTTTTCAGTAGTCTAACATCAAATTCTTTAGCAGTATTAGTTGGAACAACTGATTTATAGTGCAGATGCTCTCAGTGCAGTATACACTGCACTTTTCTCTAAGTGCAAACTTTTCATTGTGCTGACAAAATGAGTAGCCTGGATTCCATTCTTACTTTGTGTACCCATAGCAGTGCTGATATGGTCTCTCTTATGCATGAACAGAGACTTATAAATTCTTGAAACACGCCAAATTTAAGTCAGGAGAAATCCAGTATGGCCTGGACCAACCTTTCAGCTGAAACTGCCCTTTCAGCTGATCTGACACGCACAGCACCAGAAACACACGAACAATTCCAACTCATTCAACCAAAATACAAAATCAGTGTCAATTTACCAAACAATATGTTCTATAAAGCTCAATATTTTCTAATATTGGGAGCTGCATTATGAGGAGAAGCAAATCAAGCAGCAAATCAAACTAAGGAATCACTGCATCAGACATGGGAGACCAAGATTTGCAATTTTCGTATGCAACCTTGCAGAAAAACAACTTAATACTTTCTGAAAATTCAGTCCTAGGGTTCTCAAAAAACTATTACACACGTTCAACCTTGTGGATGATGTAGAGCCTTACAGATAACCATTAACATCTGGAACTGAACAGGAGAATGAAAAGGAAGTAGTTTATTTGTGATTTACATTTCACTAACAATATAAAGCAGACTAGGATTTATGTGCCCAGTCAAAGCAAGATTCTACTTGTGTGCCTTCATATACACATCTCTAACTATTTTCCTGGTTTGGGCAAGACTGCATCTGCAAAAAACTTGACTTACATTTTTGTTTCTCGTATTTGTCTTTCTTCTTATCCACTTAGAGAACTTTGCTTACGTTGTTACATTTCCTTTTTCTCTTTTGCCATGAGAACTAATTCTTTTATGATTAATTTTTGACATTTCTTTGCTATTTTTCCCCCCAGTCTATACAGCTCCGGTACTCTCCATTTGTCCAAACCTTGTTCTTCTGTTTTTATTACCATTCCTTTCATCTATCTTCTCCCCTTTACAAAGACAGCTATGGAAATAAATTTTTTATATCCTTCCTTCTCTCCTGAGATCATAATGAGATCAGCAATGCCTCTCCCATGCCCCGTTTTTCACCAAATTTTACTGCATCAGAAAAACAGCTGTGAATAACTGAAAGTGGTCAGTATAGTCAAGAACAGAAAGTTTTACAGTTTTGACATTGTAATCCTATCCTTTTACAGCTCATGGCTTTACAAGCTGCAATATGGTTTGCAGACCTGGAAGGGCACTGGAATTTGGCATCCTTTACAAGGTCTGATGACATATAGTTTTAGAAGAAGCCACTCTTTCTCAAAATTGTTTTTATCAGTTTAAACAAATTTTCTCCCAAATACATGACATGTAGCTTAACAAAGAAGTACGGAAAACAGGGAATACAAACCCGGAAAATCAGGACTGTAATGCCTTTCTTTCACAATACCATTTAGTTTTCAGTCTCACTATTCAGGAAATGAAAGAAAAATTGTACTTCTGTCTATTTTATCCATGTAGGAAAGTCAAGGAAAAGCGAACTCTGTCGTCAAAGCTTACAACAATGTATGTCCAAGCATTTCATTCATGAATGCTCAGAACGGAAAAATTCCATTTATCTTTTATCTGAATCCCGGATAAGAATTAACTTGGCAGCTCTACCAAGTGCTAAGTGCTGTGGAAAAGAAACTACCTTAAAAAGAAGAGTATTTAAAGGTATTTAAGGCATTTAAGTACTAATGCTGAAATTTAAAACATAAAGAAAACCAACCAGTGACAGAACTGAGTTGGCAGAAGAGCCCAGTCTTCCTGGGGTCTGTTCTGATGGCGGTCAATGGTCGGTTCAGTGAAATACGGAGAAAAAAGAATGTCATGATATAAACATGTAAACAGTACTGCTCAGAATACTCTTCCAGACTATGCAGATTCGCACATCAGCAATGTCTTGAGCTAGAGGTGCTGTGGGGTTTTTTTGCTTGCTCGTTTGTTTTTTTCCTGTAGTTAATAGCTACTTTTCATATATTAATTTGCCCAGTCCTATTTTCAGTTTTTTCAGTATTTGTAGTAAGAGCACTCAGGAAACATCCCATAGCTCTTGGCAAATTGGCAGGGCAAATTAGAAAATAATTTTGATGAGGTATCAAAACATTTAGAGGAAAATAATGGGAAAAACTAGATTGATGCATGGGAGTCCTGAAGTCAGGGGGTTGCTGAGAGTCCTACGGGTACATAAGTTCTTACTCATAAATTATACAGAGAGTATACTTTTTGGATGTCGGTAGCAGTTTACAAGTCAAACAAGACTCAGATGCAAGGCATAAATTACTTTCTCATTTAATTTTAAGCAAATTCCCCTGAAGTAAAAAGCAGTGGTTATTCTTTCCATTTTGTGAGGATTTATTTCATTTTCTAATCTAAAAATTAAATACAAGATTTAACCTTATAATCTTGAATCTCTGACAGCTGAATGTTGGTTGACACCCCCATAATTTTTTTACATTCTATGCCAGCCACAGAATAGTTTACAGCATATGCTGACATTTAAACCAGAAACCCCTGTTTCTGAGCACCGAATTACATACAGTAGAACTTAACCCAAACTTTTAATTAATTTTATTTACAAATTTAACTTATCTATTGTTTAACTGTATCACTCACGGTCCCTCATCAGGACCAAGGCCTTGCTCTGCTGGGTGCTGTACAAACACAATGAAAAATCCTGCTTCTCTGAAGGACTTCACAGTGCAAGCCAAGAGACAACAGATGGCTGGAGACACACATATGGGGAGGACATGGAAACAATATGGCTATATTAGTCACTCTTCTAGACATGGCTTCAGCATGGAGCCAAACTGTTGTTGATGAAAAGGTGGAATTTTTGAGAGAGTTTTCATGAAGCATTTATTTTGCAGATGTTTAGAGAAAGCTTCTTCTGTGTGGAAGGGGCTATGAAATGATTAGATGAAAGTGCACTAAGCACATCAGAGTCAGAGGTGAAATGTATATTGTCATTTTTACACTGAAATTTTGGTACTCGTGAAATTTTTGCACAAAATGAATTTTTGCGGATATTAATATATTACCCAGGGAGGACATAAAGAAGTTCAGATACTGCCTTCATATACTAATTCCTGCACAAGTAGAGGTTATGTATTGATTTCCTGTGCTGAACCATTATCTGACACTATTTATATGTCTATGTGCTAATTGAAATATCCCCATGCTTAATATATTTCCAAACAACTCATGTTTTGTGTTCCTCACATCTTCACAGCTGCCTAGTTTGTATTATTTTGCACATACTTTCATAAATGTTAAACATTTTAGGCACAGTACTTTCAGCTAAGTCCTACAAACTTGTATTTTGTTCCTTTAGACTGTATGCACAGCAAACATGAACCATGTTTTTATTTCATACCACTTTGACTCCTGCTCATGCTTTTTTTTTTGCACCATTTTAACTCAGACTGCTATTCCAGTGTGGTATGAGGTAGCTTAAGTAGGAATGTCTTTCTTCCCTTTTTTCTTTCCTATTCTTTAAAATTTCTCTTAATTTCACTAGTGTAGTGTAGTGCTAGTAGACATAGTTACTCAGACTTTATACTTGCTGATAGTTACATACTTATTTCAGTGCTTTTCTAGATCAGAACCCTTAAAGCACAAACAGGTTCTCTGCCAGATTAGAGAAACCTGTTTTTTTCAAATCTCTTTTCTTCTCTGTCTTATCATTACTTTGACCTGTTGCTTTCCAATTTTGCTTTCTGATAGTACTGTATATCACAAAATACATCAGAAGACATCAGAGTAGGCACAAATGAATTAGGCAAACAGTAATCCTAGAAGTCTAGGTTCCAAATGTAGTGCTGTCAAAGTTAAAACATTTCAGGGTACAATGCGTCCTCTTCTGCTCAAAGAAGTAAATTCAGAAGAGTAATTACCTGTTTTAAAACCTGAAACAGAACTGCCACTGCCAAATCTTTTGCGAACAAATATATCTGTGACAACCCTCTGAAAGGGGTGGGGGAAATGGGACTAGGGAAAAATAAGAAAATAAAATGAAAAATGAAGGAAAGGTCAACAAAATATCCACTACAACTCCTAGGAGCCAAGCTAAGTCAGGTTATGTACCAACACAACAACAACAAATTGTTTGGTTCAGAGGGCTCCGATTGAAAACAAGTATCAAAGACAAGAGAGGAATTTTATAATACAGACAAAAATGTTCAAGTAGAATGAGACCAAGACAAATTTGGCAATAAATTAAAATGCTAGAAGGCATTCACCTGCAGAGGCACATATTTTGGGGCATTGGTACAATTCTTACTTCCTCTGTGTGCTCTCTGTAACAACACAGTAAGGGATGGCATCTCATGATGCTTCTCCAAGCTATGCACACATAAATAGAACCAAGAGATTATTAATAAAGGATTAAAGGAATAAGAATTTCAGCCTTTCTGTAGTTAACATTCCCCCTCAAAATAGAGAACAAGCCCCAGCGAAATTGAAAGGGGCTGCAACTTGGATTCTGAATAACCAATGACCCAGGAACTCTTTTCCAACATCCAAATTTCTAGCATTCTGGAGTTAGCATTTGTTGAGGAGATCCACACTTTCTAAATGCAAGAAGAAGTATGGTTTTCATACTGTTTTTGAATTTGAATATGGGTGACATACATGCACATGTGTATTTTACTGCATTATGTATCTGTAGCTTTCCTGAAATGTAAGAAACAAGAATTTGTGGTCAATTATTTCTCCTCTTCTTCCAAACTAGAATAACTTTCCTCTTCCTTGCCCCCTAGTTTTAGGAGTTTACATGTTTATTTATTATTCTTTACAAATAAACACCATTTATTTACAATCCGTATTTATTTATAAACTCTACTAAGATTGGTGACTTTGAGGCAAAATAGCTGTTTTATTGCGTTGATGTATGATTATCAATTTATTTGATTTATTGTCTCTTAAAACAAAGGTAAAAATATACAGAAATTTAGAAGAAAATGAAAGATGGTGCCTCAGAGGATCTCCCTACACCCTGACAGATACGTTTAATTTCAATTAAACTCCTGAAAATAGCTGAAACTCTGGCTAACAGCTTCTAATCACCAGGTCCTGCTGTTGAATTTCCATCTTAAACAGTTCAGAGTCAATCTGCCAGTGTCACGCTGTTGGAATCAGCTTGGTTTGCCACATCCCACCTTGCCTGGAGACGTTAGTGGCAAAGGACCATGGGCTTGGAAATTCTCCAAAGCACCTTCCACTGTCAAACCTATTATTGGAACAGCTTTCAGGTGAACCAGCCTCAGTGTTCAGAGCTAAAAACCAGCAACTCTACTACTGGAGCACGAGAAGGACTTGTTTCATCTAACCTGGGTACATTTTCCTCTTAAAAATATTCCACTTCTATGGTCAGACAATTTTTCCTTAGTAGGAAGATGGGGAAGGATAAATACAACTAATGGAGAAAGCTCCTGCCTGGAGACAAAGAAAGCAGGGATGGAAAGAAACCTCTTCTGCAAGCAGACACAAGACATGGGAGACTTATCTACCTGCTGCCTGCACAAGTCCACCTGCTGGCACTGCACTCTGGGACTGCCAAGAGACAGTTTAAAAACGAAACATAAAAATCTGCAAGATCTATGGGATGCAAAAAGCTTTGCATAACTCGTGGATTGGTAGGCACTGAACAGCTGAGAAAATAGGTAGTATTCCACTTGGTAAGGGAATAGGTAAGAACAGAAAGAGCTGTGGTGTACTAGAAATTATCCCTTTGAACAGAAATGCTGATAAAAGGCTTCTCTCAGTGCTGCTGTTGAGATTGTTGACTTAAGAATATTGGAAAATTTCTTCATAAATAATAAAACTGATACATTAATTTAGATGGTATGGCTGTAAGCATTTTGGAAACAGTTATAAATAAACACACAGGCAAATGAGAATCCCATTTCCTCCATTACGTTCCAGTATCAAATCTGAGGGACTTTCTGCCCATCTGTTACACACATTGTTGGCCTTTAAGACTGCATAAGCTTACTGTGGCAGAAATGTGAACAGGGAAATAACCTCACCATTTTATGATTTTCGAGCACTCTGAAACAATGTGGTAAGTACTGCTGAATGCATATGGGGATGGTTATGGATATGGAATGATTAATATATAGATATTCTGCAATTAATTAAAGTTCATGCTCCATGCTTCAGTATTATAAAACTAACATATTTGCTTGAACCTTACTGAAAGAGTTGATTAGGTGTGATGTACTTACATAATTACGCTTCTTGATTTTGCTGCCTGAATAAGCTTTTTAATACACACACAGTTCAACATACACAGCCCTTTATGAAGGACTCTCAAAGTACACTCTTTGTTAAACTCATACTCAATTAAATTCTTTTTAAGCATCAGTTGCAAAATAGTTTCACTAAATCTTCCTCTGGTCAGGCTGGATGTATTTGACCTTTGCTATGATTCCTAACATGATTGAGGATGTAGACCAGAGCAGGATTATTTATTTAAGGGTTTTAGAATCTCTGATTTTTCAGAGTTTAGGGAAGGTAAAACTTAAGTATAGTGATTATGTTGGGGCTCTAAATATACACCATTTATACTACATTGTTAAAATAACAGAAGTACAAATCTTGTTGTTTTTATAGGGAATTGTTTGATTTAAGAAAACACAGATAAAAATAAGAATCAAACTATTAAATGCATAGCCACAACCTATTCCAGTGGGAAAAAAAAAATCTTCCAAAAATAGAAACCCTTTCAGCTCAAAAAACTCCCAAATAAAACAACAGCCTGGTTTAGAGGTATGTGTCTCATCCACATCCATGGTTTTGTTGAGAATTCAGTGCAGATCTTTCAGCTCTGCACAGAAATGGACAGTAATTTCATGGTGTTATCTTAAAAGAGCAGGATGAAGAGATGAAATTCCCACTGAAAAGGAAAATGGGGCAGCTCAAGTTACCAACACAGACCCTCTGGTATGTTTTTCTTTGCCACTAGGATGCCGAAACATTAACTTCATGATTAATGTATGGAAAGAGGATGGACAGAGCAAGTCCTGTACCTCTGCTGGTAGCATGACCGCTGTGAAGTGTCACACTTCTTGTATCCTAAGTCACTTTGATCCTTTTGTAAACATTGCTGATGATCTCATTCATTCATGATTTTGGTAATTTTTAAATTCTTTCTGACAGTTTCAAAGGGCTGCCCAACAATTTTTAAAGTCCTCATTGACTTTTCCAAGTGGTATCATTCTGCTTCTGTGCAGAATCTGAATCTTTTGTACTAGAGAAAGACAAGTTTACATTGACATTTTTAAAATACTCCAAATGCCCCCACAGGTCTGTTCTGTATACATGTTTATTGCTCATAATATGACAGAAAAAGCACTGCAGAGCCACTTGGGTTTTTATTCATCTTTTTTTTCTAAGCAATTAACTTCCTGTTTTTATCACAGTACAGTTTCTTTTCCCTGAAATGAATCATTCCAAAAAAGATAAGGAGCTCTAGGATTCAAAGCTGCCACTCATGCATACAGCTGCTGCTTTACTAAACTATAAGAAACTTGCAAGTATTTCTAATAAAAACTAAAAAAGGCAACTTATTTTTTCTTCTACTGTTTTCAGTTCTTTCATTTGAGTTACAGGATGTTGTTTGAGCCAGAGTAAGGCAACCAAGAAAAAACCCCAAATTTCCAAAATATCTGAGGTTTTTCTACAAACTCTGTTCACGTGACCCATCAGCATCTGAAATTTAATATTCTTTTCATCTAACTCGAAAATTAGACAAGCACTAAAGTTTTAAATAAATTGCATTTTTTTTTGTGTTTGAATTGGCCTGTCACATCAGAATAAGGAAGACATATGTCCTCCAGTTTTAACTACAGTTAAACATTAAGGCACTAAAGTATTTTAAACCTAATGGCATTCAGAATAATCAACATGTCTTTAACTTTAGGCCTAACAAAGCCAATATACTGATCAAGGCATTGGATGTTATGTATACAGACAAACTAACTTATTCTGGGCACATTTTATGATGCTTAATGAAAAAAAGCACATTTCATCATAGCATTTGTACTTCCAAATAAATGCTTGGCATTGGTAAGTATGAACTGACAAGTATTTTGCTTAAAACATTGTAAAGAAATTTAAAAAGTAACAGTCAGGGAAAGATATATGGTAATAAAAACCATCTCCAAGATGTGTACCATGCACAAAAGGCATGTTCTTCTTCAAAGGAATTTCTGCATACATGGTTTGCTTTGTGTGGTTGTCTAGTATTTCTTTTATTATCTCTTTGGTTTTCATATACCACTTTTACTTGAGCAGAACTGTCAACTTTGTATGCTTAAACTCAGGCTCTTAAATCAGTAGAGCAGATGCCTATTTGATTGAAAATAATGGCATACATTAATTTTCTAACCTGTAGGGGTACTCATAACTAACTTCAAATCAGTCAGACTAGCTACGTAAATCACAGACAGTAACAGTTGTTTATACATGCTTGTGGGGACAATAGCATATGTTGTCAAATTTGATTTAATTAAAAAGTCTGTGCAATCAAAACCAGCATGATGCATGACACTTCTGTTCAGGATATTTTTGCTAAGAAATGAGGATTCTGATTGACCATGTTTGTAAATTATTTTAGTAAAGAAAATTAACTGCTCCAGATTTTCCTTAAAAATGTTTCCTTCTTGGGAATTTTTAAACTAATATATTTTCCAAATGGGTAATTTAATTTTTCTTAAGTTGAAACCTTTTATGTAGAAATTTACTTGTTAAAATACACAGTTCCTCCAAATCAAAACTTTCTTTTCAGTCAAATCTACATTTTCCTAATTTTTTTTCTTTTTAATGAAACTTTAAAAAATGTTTATATTGTTTGACTCAGAAGTTTCCTTTCTGGCACATCTCCATGTCTGAAAGCAATTTACAGAAGATTCTGCCAGAAACTGGGACCAGCCAAACATATTTGCCAGAATCAGCATCTAAGCAGCTTTGCTATTTGCTAAAAAGAGAGGTAGACTTTCTTTAATGGTTGCTGGAGACATAAATGAAACATAATGAGAAATAAATGGACCACAAATACACCCTATTTCACAACTCCGCCGAAAAGTAGAGGGCAGTAGGCTGGGAGAGGAAATTTAGCAGGACTTTATTCCAGCAAGACTGAACCATTCAGAAGATAGTGGGCACTAGAGTGCATTACAGATTAAAAATTCCTGCATTTGTTTACAGGAAAACAGCTCCAGAAACTGCTGCTTAAGTTATTCCTGTCAGAAAGCCACAAAAGATACAAAGGAGCAGGGAACCATCTCAATGCTGGGCATAAAACAGGCTTCCAAACCCATTTGGTGGACCTCACATTAACATAGAGCTTTGTGCCATTCAACAGCAACGTGAAAAACATCAGCATGCCATGGGCTGCCAAAACATGATCTGATATTGAGCATTCAGCCCTGAGGCTGTAGATTCATTTCTTTAACTAAATAAAACAGAGAACATCTGTTTCTGGTAACAGAAATAAAGAAGTCACTACATTGATCTTTGCATCTGAGGGGGAAAAAATACGTAGAAGAATAAATATAACCCAAATGTTACTGCCTTAAGAAATCCTTAGTATGAGAAATGGACACATTTTATTCCTGGAGGCAATGAAACAAGTTAAGTATCAATTTTGTTTGTAACTCTCACAGATAAAGCCCAACTTGTTGGACTCTCTTTAGGAAAGAAAGAACTTAGACATGTCACATTCCTCTGTGGGAGTTTATCCTCTCACAGAATCCCAGAATGGCTGAGGTTGAAAGAGACCTCAGAAGCTCACCTTGCCTTAGCCCACACTCAAGAAGGGCCACCAAGCATGGCTGGCTGCCCAGGATTAAGTGTCCAGATGGCTTCTGAATATCTCCAAGGATGGAGAATCCACAGTCTGCCTGGGCAACATATGCCAGTGCTCAGACACTCTCAAGAGCAAAAGAAAACGTTTCCTTGATGATCAGGCAGAGCCTCCTGTGTTGCAGCTGGTACCCATTGCCTCTGGTCCTGTCACTGGGCACCACTGAAAAGAGCCTGGCTCCGTTCTCTTTACACCCTCTCTCCAGATATTGAAACACATCAGAGAGATCCCCTCTGAGCCTTCTCTTTTCTAGGCTGAACAGTCCCAGCTGTCTCAGCCTTTCCTCACAGGAGAGATGCTCCAGTCCCTTCATCACCTTTGTGGCCCTTTGCTGAACTTTTTCCAGTATGCCCATGTCTCTCTTGTACTGGGGAGCCCAGTGCTGGGCACAGCACTCCAGTGCAATCTGTGACAATGACATTCCTGTTCATCCCATGACACTATTACAGTAATGCCCTCTGCTCTGTGAAAATGACTTAACTGCATGTTAAAGGATGTATTTTTACACACGCATTCCATTTCCACTTTGCTTGGAAAGGGTTTGTATTAAAAATACAAGGATGAAGATAAAATGGATTATCTTTCATCTGCCACACCAAGAATAATTGATTTTAAAACCATCTTTTTATAAAGAGATTGATGCATGGCAATGTTCCAACAAAGGTAATTTCCCTAATACTTAACAATGTAATCCGTATAATTATTAGATTAAAAATGTAAACCAGTTCAGTTCGATAAATAAATCAAAGATGTGGATCCATTATGTTTTCAAGCCTTCTGCTTCCAGAAAACATGGAAAAGAAGCAATTGTACAACTGGAGAATACTGATGCAACTACTTTGGGACCTCAGGAAGAACTCTTTGGGATCTTCTACTCTACATGGAAAATGAAGTACCATGAAATTTACATGAAAACAAAATCCAAACATTCTCTTGTGCAACAGAAAACAGATTTAAACAAACCTTTTCCTCTTGGATCTGCTACAAATTCCGTTTTCCCATATTAAGTGTCAGTCAAAAACTGAACACAAGGAAATGGTAGCCTAAAACCTTTTCTAGCTGTTTAATCATAAAATGCTACAATATAAATTACTTATCACAGTTCAAAGAATTCTTTTGAAAATTTATGCCCTGCTTTGTTCATCATGATTACTAATCCACTGAAAATGATCATGAAGACAACAAATCTGTTACAATGAATAATTCTTTATCCAAAATTCTTTATGAATTCTTTATAAATATAATACCCCAAATTTCTGATATTGTTTACCTGAAAAACATGGTAATAATTAATGGATTTTAATTGAGTATGAATATATAGTGGTATATTCTCCTGTCTCCTATTAGAGGACTAAGGAGGAATTATTCTTAAATTCTATGGGTGCAAAACCCCCAAGTTCTGGCCTGGATAAAAGCTGCAAATGAAAGCTCTATTTACATCTTGTTAAACCACATGAAAAGAAAAGTTCAATATTGCTGTATTTATTTTTCTTCAACTCATGAGGACAAGCAGAAAGAAATTAAATTGTTGTTTTAGCTTTAAATTAAATTCAACATGTTTTAAATGGTCACAAACCAAAATTATAGCTTCTTGTTGACTAACCACAAAACACAGCTTTTCTTTAGACAACAGTAAAGCATTTGGAACAAGAATTAAACACGCTCATTCAGTGAACAAAAACGGAAAAAAGTTGCACAAAGTTGTGCATTTCATTAGAACGTTTTGAATATCAAATTGAAAACATGATGTGACTATTAATAAAGATTCTGCTGTTGAAAATAAAAAGCGCTGAGAAGTTCAGATGAAATTTCTGTGCAGTATTAGTTCTGAACACCTGAAGAATGCTGTAACAGAAATTTGGCTATTACAATTCCTACTTATTGAAAGCAGTAGGGAGTTATTTGAGCCTACATTTATGAAAAAAGAATGGAGAAAACCACTGTGCCTTCACCTTACAAAAAATACAACTTATTACATCTACTATGTAACTGTTTTCTAGTCAGCAGAGAGACAAAGGGAAATGTGTTTAGAGAATAAACAAGAATCCTCATGTTCCATGGAATACCTAGTTTATCATAGTAGTGTTCCTAAAATATCTTGTATGGGAAGAGAATTTCTTTGGAACATACCCATGATAAGAGCTGATTTTCTTGGATGAGAACAACCTGTTTAAATACTATCTTCTTGTGACCAAATGGAAGGTCAGAGCTGAGCAAGAAATAGAACTGTGACTGTAGACTACAGATGCTACAGACACTGGGAAACCTCTGATGTATTAAGGAATTTCAGGGACAACAGATGGACATGTTTGGATCTGCTGAGCATTCAAGCTTCCCACTGAACTGTTTATTAACTTCAGAACTACAGCAAAAGTCTAACAAAGCAAAAAAATCTTACAGGACTTCTCTCGTCTTTCCCAGAGGCAACAGGCACTTTCACAGTTTCATTTCAGGTAGGATAATGGGATGGAAGCCATAATGGAGATGTCACTCAAACAGTTGAAATAGCTTATTTATGCTTTGGCCATTAATGTGTGCTAAAGGAAACATTTCCAAGTACAAGTGTTCTATGTATGGAAGAAATGAGTGTCTCTAACAAGTAATGCAGTGTGACATTAAAATAGATTAAAAAAGTTAAAAGAACCCACCGACTCTTTTCTGCTCATAGTTTTGCTTTGGGAACGTGAGCGGGAGATGGTGCTGAAAAAGGAATCCTTTTTTGATGCAGACAAAGGTGGAGATCCTGTAAATTCACGTCCTCCAGACAAGCTCTCTATGCTGGGAGATGAACTCATGTTTTTTGAACTTTGGCCTGTAAAGCAAGTATAAAAAACCAAAAGGGTTAATCAATGGGCATTTTCCTTTCCCCACAAATACCTCCTTGTCTTAATTGACATTGACTGGGAGTCACAGACAGCTCAACACAGAATGAAATGTTGAAGTGTGTCAGCATGCACTGAGAGATTGAAGGACTGTTCTCACATGGAACTTAATTTCTGTATGAGAGAAGAACACAAAATCTTTGTGTCTATATAGATATATACACGAACATACGCTATCTAGTACATACCTATATATATATATATGCTAAATGATGTGTATATATATATATACACACACACAAATATATACATATATATAAATACCACCTCAATAAATGCACCCTAGTATATCCACAGACTGAGGACCTTCATGCCCTGTGTAGCGAAATGAGTGAAGTACCATCTCTTAATTAAAAAAAAAAAAATCTGATGTCACCAACACTGCGATGGAAATAGTATTTCCCAACTATAAAACTTGGCAAAGAATGCTAAGAACAAGAACTTCAGATTCCAAAAGTGGGTTGGACACTGAAGGTCTAGATCACAATATTTAGACTTTAAACAGGGAAAAAAGTAAGTTAAGTTTGGAAATAAATGTAAGTTCTCATGCTTCAAATTTTAAGGCCATCTCCACCTAACAGACACTTTGATGAAGTCTACCAGTTACTTATTGTCATTTCATGGAGCTTTTGAAGAGAATCTAGCGTTGTCCACTATCACAGGGAAGACATCTGAGGAAAAGCCTGGGCTAGTTCACCATGGCAGTCAGGCAGCCTCTGATAAGGACCATTTCTTCTAGTTCAGGCTTACAAAGTGTTTTCAAATATTTAAATTAAAGTTTTGTTTTCATTAGTTCCAGGAGGAAAAATCCCCGAGTATGTCAATTTTCATCAACTTTCATTAAGAAAATGTTGCCTTAGGAGAGATGCTAGTTTAAAAAATCTTTTTATCATGTGTATGATGAAGTCAAGCTAGAATGAGTCCATGAAATTGTAGAGTTTTCCATTCTGGAAAAAAG
Source organism: Dicrurus megarhynchus (assembly GCA_013399195.1). NCBI lineage: Eukaryota > Metazoa > Chordata > Aves > Passeriformes > Dicruridae > Dicrurus > Dicrurus megarhynchus. The sequence goes on from VXAD01002022.1 coordinate 488,967, forward strand.
TTACATAGTGCATAAAGCTAATGCTCAAGAACTCTACCTGTCTATTGTTTGATGGCTATTCTGATGAGAGAGTTTATGTTCTCCTTTTTCCTTTCCTTTGTTTTTGGTGTGCTTTCATGCTACCATCTATAGCATCAAGTATGATCCTCTGCAACTAAATAATTCACATTTTCTTAAGGGAATAATTACAGATTTATTTGAAGTACACTTTTTGCAAGGAGGCTGTTAAATGCAAAGAGATTGAACTACCAAAGAACAAAACATCACATGTGAGTACACAGACCTTAAATGACAAAACTCAAGAAAGGATCTGGGTTTAATATTCTTAATATTTTCTATAAGAAATCTCATATGAACTGCTTCCCACCTTGTCCTTCATTCTCTGTTGCTTTATTCTCCTCACCTCTTCCATGACCCTCCTACATTTTATGTCCTGCTTCTCATGCTTCTGTGGAACTTCCTGTCTGCCTCCATTTCTTCAGATCCCTCCACACTGCCTCTTCTGCAACTTCTAACTTTTTTCTTTATATATTCTTTACTTCCCACCAACTTCATTCAACTGGATTTTTCTGTTTCTTCACAGTCCTCCTCCAGGAACTTACTACCTACCACTTAGTCTGAGGAGTTTCCTTAAGAGTTTCCTTAAGATAGAGGCTATTGTAGATCTCACTTAACTTTTGCTTTCACATTTCATAGAAAAATGGGATATGCATTAATCAGGTATACTGTAAATAATTCTGGAGATGAAAAAGGAGAAAACACTGCATGGCAAACAGCAGAAATAATTCAGTCACATGGAAATTTTTAGAAGATTTCTAATCTTAGGATAAAATCATGTCACTTGGCAACACCATTATCCTTACAGTTGCCTTTATGTAAGAAGAAGACTTTTTATGCATTTCATAGTGTAAGAAGAAGACTTTTTATGCATTTCATATAATTTACAATGGAAGTATGGTTTTGCAGTAGGTAAACTTAAAAATAGTCTTGGAACAGATGGAATCACATATTTTAGCAAATAAAGCATTTATAAAAGCAATTCACACAGCTAAGCAAGAGTAGGCAATATAAATGCTAAATGTAAAAAAAAATTATTTGGTGGACAGAGTAAAGTGTAACAGAAAAATATTTATTAAATATATATCAGATTAAATAATCTCTCTTTACCATCATAGTAATAAGAAGATATATTCCCCATAGGGTCAAGATTAAAAAAACAAAAAAAGTTAAACAATGAGCAATGTCTATTTTTCACATACTCTTCACTGTATGGCCTGCACTTAACACACTTCACTTGCAAATAAGCAGATTATGTGACAAAAATTCACAGAAAATACTGAGAAAAGAACACTTTAAATAAAATTGAGGAACCCACACACATGAAATAATACACCTTGTTAAAACAATGGAAAAAAATGATGTGTGAAGATTTTTTTTGGTATACTCTTTCAGCTCTAAGGAAAAAAAGTCAAAAATATAGTAAGAAATTGACAGAGAAGTGTCCCCATGGCCACTGCAAAGAGCTACACTTCAAAAGAGGGATCACAGTTCAGAGGAACAGAATATGCAACTACTTTCATAACCAAACAAGATTTTGTGGACAGAATAATACAACTGTCCTAAAAGGGAACGTGCTCAAATAACACCAAGAGCTTTGAGCAGTCTGGTTTTTACGGCCTATAAAATATATAATAAAAACAAAAAATAAGAGCAATACAAGATCTAGTTAAACTACGATAGATACAGTAAACCAGATGTGGTAAAAATACTGTATCTGTACATTTTATACTCAACTAAGAAGAAAGGTTAGGATGCAACTGGTCCTTCTGCATGAATAAGCAAATCTGGGAAAATTATCATTAGGAAACATGATTTTTTTATTCTGAATTTAACCCTGCGAACAGTGCCGTGACACGGATTATTTGGGGATATGATTGAGAAGTAAGACAGAAAGAACAGCACTTATGAATAATTACAGTATGTTGCAAGTCATAAAGCAGAATTCTTGGATTGTGATAGGTTTTTCTAACTTCCAGAGGCATCATTGTTTTTATAACTGTAAATAAGAAAGCCGAAAGACATGTCACACCAAACAGAAATTTAATGAATCACAGAATATTCTGACTTGGAAGGGACCCACAAGGATCATCGAGTCCAACTCTTAAACGAAGCTGCTGCAACAACATTCAACTGAGTCACCATGTTTCTTCTGAAGTCTTTCAGATGTATAATGCATGCACCGAGGCATTAACAACCCTCACATGACTTTAGAAACAACACTGTAGCACCAACGTGCAGATTTCAGGATCTCAGGACAATGACACAAATGCCATTTGTACCTTCTCTGTTGTGTGTCTTACTGATTCTACATCTTTCTTATTGTGCAGTGTGGTACATTCTGCTCACTCAATAGCTTCACAGAAGAAGGTAACGGGATAGTTTCTACTTTTGTATTATTCCTCAAAAAAAAAAAGAGGAAAAAGAAAAAAGAAGTCTTACCCCTCATGTAGAATCAAAATTCATAAAGTTTGCAAAAAAGTACAGTTAATAGCTAGACAACTCCATGTCCTCCTTCTTTAGCAGCTTAATCAGCAACCTGAGAACACCACTGAATCAAAACTCTCATTTTCATCTGCTCATTCTGTCAATATCAGATAAATACGTTACGGCTCCTTAAAAAAAATTGGAGAAATCTAATCTTTGACCATCTAAGCATATACCAGAAGGTCGTAAAACCTATATAAAACAGGCTGAATAAACCCCACAAACATGGAAATCAAATACATGCCTATGAAGCACACAGAACAAATATGTAAGGATTCCTGACGTACGCAGTAGTCAGAACACATTACTGCGTAGGATGTCTCAAAAATATATATATGCACACTAAAATGCATAAATAGTTCACAGGAATGATGCACAGGATTTCACACACTAAAAATACATCCATTTCTGAGGCAAAAAGGAGCAATGTTATCTCCATGTGCTGGCTTCTAAATGGCTCACGACTTGCATGTTGCTAATGATACCGGGACTGACCCCAGGGTTACAAATGCTCTGCCTGAAAGTCATTTGGAAAACACACAGATGTGGCAGTGGAAAGAAGGACCAACCTGTTGGTATTGTGGAGACCGGCGATGTCTTGAAAAGAACGATAATTTAAATTCAATGTGATCAATAATAAGGCCGTTTAATAAAGTAAAAGGTGATGGCGAGGAGGAGAAGACTTACAATGCAAGAAAAGTGAGCTTCAGATCTTACTAAGTTTGAGTTATGTTATGGGGGATACAAGCAGGAACTTTGGAGGTCACTGCTAAAATATATGAAAAATCAGAGGAAGATGCAAAAAAGATGCACAAAACTGATGGCTCATTCTGTTTGGTCCCTACAGAGGAAAAGAATAGCTTTCATAGTTATAAGGAGAGCAAGGACAAAGATACCAAGAAGAACAGAAGTATGGCACCATATATAATTCAAAACCATTCAGATCTGCTCATCTGTCTGTATTGGCCACAGTCAGGATGTAGAGTATTAAAATTTGCAAAAAGAATGAGATGAGTTTTGTAAAACTTTTCAGATAAATTAGTTTCCCTTTTTCTCCTACAGTGAACTTGGAACAAAGGCTTCCAGCACTTTTAAAACTCATTCAAGCCACCTCATCACACAAATCCATATGCTTTTTATTTCAGCCAAGGCAGGTAAGATCCTTGTTAGTCAAGTCACTACAGTAGATGTTCAGCCCAAAATACCTGCCCCAAAAATAACAAGAGGGAAGTAATGCAGCTAAAAGGGACACTGATGGTGGAATTGCCCCCCCATGACAGTGTGAAATGGGCTACAAAGTGCAAGCACATAGAGATTTGTAATGCAGACGGATGCTGATGCACAGCGGATGCCAGTGAGGGGACACAGACACGCAGACACACACAGACACAGACACACACATGCACAGACACACAGAGAGACACACACCACACAGACACACACACAGACAGGCAGACACACAGACAGACATACACATGCAGACACACACACACATACACACACAGACACAGACAGAGACACATACACAGATACAGACACACACACCACACAGACACACAGACACACAGACAGACACACACATGCAGACACACACGGACACACACACAGACACACACACACANATACAATTGGTCCTTACTTGTTGCTTAGTTGGGATCCAGCCATGCTAGCAGATGTCACAGACACACACACACAGACACACAGACACAGACACACACACACACAGACACACACACACACACACACAGACACACACAGCGGTCGGGAGGGACGCGGCGGAGCCGAGCTCTCTCCCGGCACAACAGCGGCGCTCGGTGGCGGGACAGTGGCA
>VXAD01002022.1:493374-762215 GCA_013399195.1 Dicrurus megarhynchus
GCGCCGCCCGGGCCTACCTGTGGTGGCCGGGGGTTGCTGCTGGGCCTGGGCCGGCCCCGGCGGCGCCGCCTCGCCCGCCTCGCCTGGCAAACAAACAACAGCGTTAGCGCGGCCCCGCCGCTGCAGCTCGCCGGAGGGAAGAGCCGCAGCTTTGGGGGTTCAGCCGGAGCACCCTGCTTTGAACAGAAAGGACATTGTGAGAGAGCGCTGTAGGGACAGGCAAAAGGAAATGGGAAGGTTGGATAACCAGTAGTCATAGGCTGCAGAACCCCAGTGCTTTTAAGCGATGATTTGGATCAAAATCTAAACTTAACCGAAGAGTCAAAACCGTTTTGTTGCTGGCACTTTACACAGACAGTGTCATTCTGCTATTTGGGAGCATCACAGAATGGCTGAAGTTGGAAGAGACCACTGGAGGTCACCTGGCCCAAGTCCCCTGCTCAAGCTGGGTTCCCTAGAGCACATTACTCAGGATCGTGTCCTGATGGCTTTTGAGTATCTCCAGGAATCCACAGCTTCTCTGGGCAATCTGTTCCAGTGCCTGGTCACTTGCACAGTAAAGAAGTTCTCCCTCATGTTCAGGTGGAATTTCCTGTTTGTGCCCATTGCCTCTTGTCCTACTGCTTGGCACCACCAAGAAGAGCCTGGCTTCATCCTCTTCACACCTCCATTTAGATACTATCCCCTCTCTATCTTCTCTTCTTCAGGCTAAACAGTTCCAGCTCCCTCAGCCTTTCCTCATAAGTGAGGGGCTTCAGTCCCCTAATCTTTGGAGCCCTCCACTGGACTCGCTCTGTGTCTCTCTTGGAGAGACACTCCATGAGGAGCTCAGAACCTGTATCCTTACTGTCAAAAAATTTCACGATTGCCTAATAATATGTAGATTTATATGCTTTTAAAAAAGGAAAATAACCGCATTTGCTAATCTGTGTTTTACTCCTTTTTGTACTCAGTTCTGCTATTAATAAGGACAATTTCTCTATCCATATGAAAAGCATACTCATTTTCTAGAGACACTTCATAAATAATTCTAAATAGGAGGATCATGTCTTCAGGGCAAACGCAGTGACTGCAGAAATTCTGCGTGAGTTACAATAAATACCACAGTAGTATCAACTCATGAAAACAAACAGTAGCCTGGAAACTCTTTAAATAGCTGATCACATTTTTGGCAGAACTTTGTCTTCAAACTGGTCCTCAAACGTGTCCTAGTGATAAAGCTGCATACAAATCAAAAGCCTTTTGGGTTTCACCGTGAAATAACCTAGAAGGAAGACTGTATCTGGCGCTATCAGGGAAGAAGAAAAAGAGAAATGCTTTTCTTTCTTGGCAATCCACTGCCATTTGGTAATCAAAGAATATCCAGTTTCTGAATGATGAAGGATCCACTGGAACACTAAGGGCAACGATTCTGCTTTTTTTTCCCATGTTTTTTTCATTATCAGTATTTTTATCTTTCAAAATAACCACCTCAACTGAAAATCCAATGAACTCAGTATTTGAATTCAACTTTTGTGCCAACGGATTACTTCACTGTGCAGGATTAAGAGAATATTTTAATCCCTCTTCTGTTAGCAGGCTACCTTGCATAAGAAATCAGTAATGATACCCGATCTTGTTCTGTGCTGAGGACAGGCTGAAGGGGATTAATATATTATTAGGAGGAACTGAATTTCCAATTAGGTGTCTGGATACTTCGTTCAACCGTGATTTGTAATGCTGAAGACTCATCTGGAATTACAGGCCTGCAATTATGATTGGGGTTTTTTCAGTCTGCTGTTTTTCCATTTACATTATCTAAATTATATGCATTTTTTTCTTACAGAAATTCAGCAAGTACCAAAACTTTGGAGTGAGAAATAATTACAACTGATCATGTAACCCAATCATCCCTCATCTAGACTATGGCAGCATGAATGATAGCTGGTTTGTGAGTGGTAACTGTCGAAACAGAGCTGTTAAAGCTGGGATAGGATTATTTGGACAGTCCTGCAAGGTATTTTGTTACCAAGGTCTTCTTCACAAAGTAGATCAGCCAATTAATTTAATCTCTTCAAACTTATAAATCTCTACATATTAATTTAAATTATCAGTACTACTTGAGCATTCAAAACCTGAAAGGACCAATATGAGAAAAAATGGATGACTTACTTTACGGCTTGATGCCTGTTAGATTTACAGCACTTTGGCCTGTTATACTGTCCAACTGAACATCTGTGGGTATTAGATCAACTGGAAGTGCAAATTTAAATCCTAAATCCATGCCTCTGCCTACCTCAGCTAAATAACCAAGCTCCAGGAGGCTGAGGAGAGCTGAAAACACAGCAAAGAACAAGAATGGTAGACTATTAGTGACAGCTAGTTAATAACTTGGGAGCCTTGGATTTCCAAACCATGCCAAATAGCTTTTAGATACTCAAAACATACAGCAGAATCCAGAGCTAGAAAAAAAACAGTGTAGAAGCTAAAAAGTTCAGCATGGGTGGAACGAGTATACTTCTGAGAGTAAATCCTAAACCTTAATGCCTGGGATAGAAGTACTGGCAGCTTCTCATAGCTGTGGAGAGTGCCCTCATTCACTGGAGTTGCTGTACAGCTCTTTCTTGAGGTGGTGTTACTGTCCTCCACAGAACTGAAAAGACTTAATCTTGCTTTTAAGGTGTGATGGAGATTGTGTTGAGTTGTTTACAAATGTCCCTGCATCAAACTTCAAAAGGCTTTTTAGCCTGTCTCCATCACAGTGTCATTACAAATAGGGATTTTTTTTGCTAAACATTTAAACTTACTTCAGAGAGAATTCACTAGGGAGCCTCTAAAACACTTTATATTTCCTTTTGTTATTTTTTGTGTCTCTTTAACTTGCAAACATAGCTGCCATCATTTAAAATTTCTATACAATGATAGGCAAAATACTTAAAACTGTACAGGTCTGGGACAACAAGCATGGCACTAATATGTAAAACAAAACTCTCTGTCATCTGATCCTATTAAAAAAATAGCATATTTACATTTTGTTGCCCTTAAATGACTTTTGCAAAGGCTGTACCAAATATGGATGGACAGAATACACTAAGAGGAAGCTGCAGTATGTTTTTTCCTCTTACCATGAAAATGCTTTGCGCCCTACATCATAAATTCTTCATAACTTTACCAAATCTCCATATTCCTGTTGATAGAGAAATATGTGCACAGCTTGTACATGACAATGACCAAACATAACTACAATTTTTTATCCTGATTCTTGTATGGAAAGTATCAGGTGCATTTCCTGATGATACAACATGTTAATTGGCACATACAACAAGCCATCCTTTAGCAGCCACATCAATATTAAGCTACAATCAACTCAATCTAAAGAAGTTGCTTCAAATTATATGCTTTTATTATATTAAGCAGGGAAAGAAACAGCCACCCAAGGACCACTTTTAAACTCAATAGGGAAAAAGAGAATAATGTGATAAGGGAACTATGGAAAACTTTTTAAAAAGCAAGGAAATAGTCTCTCTGAAATAGTGTAAATAATTTTGTTTTACACCTACTTTTACTTCCATTGTTGTGACAGGATTTGCATCAAAGTTTCACTGCACTTCAGTTTCCCTGTAAAACCCTTGCTGGAGCAATTTCTGAGATTCTTGGGTGATTCTGAGACAAGCTGCATATCTGGATTTTGCCAAGCAGCTGCAGTGGCCCTTACAGAAGTGCCTGTATGTGTCAGCTCCAAAAGAACAGCTGCACCTTTCAGTTCTGCTCCCTCAGTGTCTGCTGGGGATGCCATGCATCGTGAAAGGACCTTTGGACCATATGGGTGCCACAGGAAAGAGAAGGAACACCAACTTCAGCTATGAAGTGTTATTTCCCTTCTCTTACACTTTCAAATCTGGTGAAAAAAAAAGATGCAATCCTATGCAATGGTTCAGGTCAACCAGCTCATAACCATGACGCTGGGTGAGTTGCTAAACGCAGGAGATACTGTTTTGCTCTACATACTCCTTGAAAAGCACATACTGCCATGGACTGGCTGAAGATGAAAAGCAGTAACCTACCTTGAGCATGGCAGAGTATAGCAAACAACTACCAAAGCTGAGCTTGTGAGTTTGTTGTTTGAATAAGTTGTCCTCAAGAAATATAAAAAGAAAGGCTTAAGAAAAAGACGCAGCGTTTACTAAATAAAGTGCAGAGGGCCATCACAAATTATTAAAAGATAAATTCATGCGATGGTTCAAATAACTTCTTAAATAAGCTCCACACATTCTAAAAGGAATAAGAATTTGTTTATTAAGAATTACTCTCTAACTTCCTTCACTTATTATTATGTATTTACCTAATACTGTTATGCATGGGATTTTTTGCCAATAACCTGAAAAAACATATATGAAATTAGTCTTCCAGTTAAAAATAGGTTGCATTTAAAAACCTGAAAAATTACTTGGCTCCTGTTTATGGTAATGATGTAGTTTGTTGGTCTGTCTGATGCAGTTTCTGGTTAATACATTTTTAAAGGTTCAAAACTTCTTACAGTATTTGTATATTCTTGAGATAACATCTAATTCTGTGTTGCACTGCAAATGTGCTGTTGTACTTGGCAGAGGCATCCTGCCTAACAAAATACTTTTTTTTGCTGTTTCCTCCAAATATGTACATGCTGATATAAAAATCAATAGAAGAAAGAACTTTCTTCAGCCCTGAAGATGTACTGCTTCCCTCAGTCATGGCACTGCCACACGTTTCCCCTTTACCTTTGCCCAGCTGAACTGGCATGCTTTCAGACTTCATCATCCTCTGCTGCTGTGACTGGTGGTGGTGGTGCTGCTGCTGCTGGTGGTGGTGCTGCTGGGGCTGGGGGGCTTCCACTGTGCTCCTGGTTGGCATGGAAGAGGGAGGGAAGCTGCTCCCGCCAGCAGGAGTGCCCACTGCCCCACCTGAAGCCATGGCCGGAGCAATGAGCTTTCGGCCAAAATTCAATAAGCTGTTGGAGACCTTGTTAATGTTCAGAGGGGCGGCCTTAGCACTGGCACTGAGAAAAGAAGAGGAGAAATTATCACATCATTGACAATGGTTTGGACAGGCACAGCCATACATGTATCATTCTTCAAAACTGGGAGATAAAAATCCAAGATTTGAACGTTACAAAGAAGGTGTTTTACTACACTTGCACTGGAGTATACACAGAGAGCACAGGGACTGGGTGTGGTATGCATTTTTTCCAAGCAGTAGTGGACAAATTTGTTGATCCTTCTCCTTGAAAAATGCAGACTAACCCCAAACAAGCGAGTTTGTACCAATTTTCTTAATTTTCTTAACTTGCCTTTCTAAATTTAAAAAAAAAAAAAAAAAGAGTGACAAAAAGCAATCCAGGCTCTACAGAATCAAAAACTTTATAAAACTGATTTTTTGCGCTAATTTGAAGACTGCTTTAATATTTATTTCTGCTAGATTAAATTCTCTCCAATGTTTAAAATGACTCAACCCCAAACATTTCTTTCAGCAAACAAAGCTAACATTAGACTGTACTTTTAGGTTGGCAGAGCTAGATGTCTCTTGCTCTGAGTTCACCTTCTGCCCAGCCCAATCATTTCAAGCCAAGCACTTTTCAACAGGAATCCTGATTTCTAAAGTGATTTTGCTGAAGAACTGCTTCAGGGTATAACACATCTGAATCCTTATCATTGTTACTTTTTATTTTTAACTACAGTGGCTATTTAATTCACTTCAGTTATATGGAACATTAAGAATGAGGAAATTGTCAAACCATTTAATTTGTCTAAAATAAAGAGGCGAAGAACCTTCTAATTCCCAGTGGAAGTGTTCACACAACCCACAGATCAACAAAGCCATTCCTATTCGTTCATGCAATAATTTCCTGCCTTATATAATTAATGCTTGAAATACCCTTCACAGAAATATATCACAACCACAAAGACCTTTTCACTCCTGAGGTTTTATTTTACTAATCTGTATTTCTATGATATAAATAGCTGTCCTTTAAAAACATGAAGTAATGTATTAAAACCAACACAATCACTGTACTGGGGAAAAATAGCTTTACAATGTTTTGGGGAAGTTAAACTAAAAATAAACTACAAGTGAATTAATACGAGTAACTTGTAACTTCTCCAGACACCTGGAAGACTAATTTTGATTTTGCTTTTCCTATAATTTCTCTATTTGTCTCCAGAGATGGTTTTTTTTTAGAATACACAATACAAACATGCATACACATATAGAGCACATCCAGAAAATAACAACAGCTGAGTTGTTCAGGATCAGAATAGATGCTCAGAATAGACAGAAAAGGAGAGCTATCAGAAGGAAGTATGAGAGCCTGCACACACACAAGATACAGACCCAAGCTGGATGGGGACACTTCTGCCATATACTGGTGATGAAGAAAGATGGCATCTAGAATTTTTTAGGAGGAACAGCAGTTCAGAGACTGGGACCAAGTGTCGTTTCCCAGTTTATGGAAGCTGGGAAGGAATGATTGCTGAATAATAATTACAGGATGTTTCTGTGTCTCCCCATTGTATTGATTGCTACTGGTGTTACCAAAAGTCCTTTCATAGTCATCTGAAAATGACTGACAAAGTCACTATGAAGAAAGCACCTGCAGAATTATAAAATACTCTTGCAGGAGGTCCAAATGGTTTCAAAAGCACTCTGAGTTGTTGCGAGACTGAAATGTTAATGGTTAATAACTCAAACAATTGCTGATGTGCAAAAGCTGCAGGTGCTTTGCTGAGGCCAGGTTTGCACCCCCCAACTGAAGGGGAGGAGGGGAGTTTTGGATGTTTAGTGGCTTCTGGGTGAGAAGTAGAAGTCTGCTGATCCTGACCCTAAAGGAAATCCAGAGACTGCAGTGCACTCGCTCCACGTGGTGCCTGCCCTGACCGATTCAAGGATTGCTGGTGTATCACAGTGCTGCATCTTTGCTGCAGCTCAAAATGGAATTTCTGAAGTTATAGCTGATTTGGCTCCACTAACAGCTGCAGCACCCAACACTGCAAACCTAACAGCCACAGTACAAGCACCCATGTGACTGAACACTAACAGGTCGGTTTCAAAGTCCCCTTCTAATTCTCCTGCCTGGGTGGTGAAGGAGCCAATAGAGAGCCCTGGCTTACACTTTATTATAGGCAAATGAATGCCAATACTGCGCCTTTAACCACTGCTCAACTGGCACGTACTTGGAAGGGAGGGAAATACACCTTTAACAGCCTCCTGCAGGGGTATGAATATTCACCCACAACTGCACGGGCTGTGCAATGAACAGTCTCATTCCCTCTAGACAGGAAATTAATTGGAGGAGACCCCGCTGAAAAGGTGGGGGAAGCAACAACAGCAGTGCAAAAAGCACTTCATGAGACTGAAGTTGAGATTCCACCCGAGAAATATTAAGTCCAAGCTGTCAAGCAACTTGACCCCCTAAGGGGTAACCCCTCCAGACCAAGCTCTCCCAGGCTTGTATTGTCAGCTTTTGCCAGGAATGATGCCAGCACACTCCCACCAAAGATCAAAGGACATGAGTCACCCTCTAAGGGTAGCCCCCTCAGGAGTCCAACACTTTGGTCCCCTCAGACCGTCCAGAACCTAGACTTACCAGTTTAACCAGTTCTGAGTGAGGGATGGCCAGTGGATTTATATGAGAAGGCTCAGAGAAAACAGACAGGGAGATTTGATAATCACTTTTCCCTTGGGCCCTTTTATATCTTTGGTTATTTTTGTGGTAAACACAGGAACACAAATGTCAGCATTTCAAACTGAAGTTGCTGCTCTAGTGGATTATGCCAGACAAGAAAAGGAATTGGGTAAGTTAATCACCACTTAATGGATTGCTTCTTCTTTTTAATAATCTGCCTGTAGTAGGCTGAGTTTTCTCTTTTTACAGGAACCTGCTAACAGATGAGGTCATACCAGTAATAACTTGGCTGAGATTCAGAATCCAAACTTTAGTATATTTTGCACATTCTTCCCCTCAGTCTACTGAAAACAATCACTAAAATTGTAGTTTGGGGTGGTATATATCACTCACTCACCCGAAACATCACCTTCGAAGGAAGATAATGGCTTGCACATTGAGTCCTAGGTTTATGTTGTCTCTAAGCCTACAACCTTGACAATCACTAAAAAACCCCCTTGACATAAAAAAATTTTATTTACTGAAAATAAGTTATTTACTCTGATGGGCCACCCGAGCAACAAAGCCACTGGATACTTTGAGCTAAATGTATCATTGGAATTGTGATGGTCCACAGATGCAGGAAACAAAGCTTTTACAGAGGCTTGTGTATTTGTGTCCTGCAGCTTGTTTCTTTCTTGTTTCTTTTTTTTTTGGCTATATTTTGCTTAATAGAAAGTGACAGTTTTCCTTCTACACTGTTTGACTTGCTGCTTTGACATATATGTACACCAGGACAAATTAGTTTATTTGCATTTTTGAGATGGTTGGAAAGAGACTTTTTGAGAAAAACTTCATTTTACAGGAACAATAAACATAAACAATTTCTAAGCCTTCATGTCCGAAACATGATTTTTAGAAATGCTTCCAACAGTAACATGCAAGGATGTTTTAGAATTACATGACAACTAGAAAGGATAGTCATCACATAATCATTACATAATAACCTGTGGTGTGATTTGGCTGTGCTATATACTGACACTGCTAATGATCAGCTCAGAACACATATAAATTCATAAAAAATAAATAATGATGCTAAGTACCTTTTCAAGAGGTGGTTTTAAAAAATGCATTGTGAAGTAAAATATGTGCAATTTCTCTGAATGACAGCTTCAGAAAATGAACAATAGTGAGGTGCTATATCTCTGGAGGAGTTACATTAAAACTGAGCTGAAGTTCAGGAAAATAAGAACAATGTGTCTATTTCTTACCATTTATATGTCTGATATATTAATGCAAAGGATGATTACAGCCATTAAACATGGATCAATCTACATTTTAGCCATCTAAATGTACCAGACATGCACAACAATTACAAGAAAAATACCGATTGATTATGTTGTAGAGTTATCAGCAGATGCATTTAAAAGTAAGGCATCAGTTTAAAAATATGAGTATCAAGGAGACGTGAATTCCATCTATGAAGCAAACAATTTTGTTTCATCACAATAAGCATCATTGACCTTGACTGTGAATGGTGTATTTTTAAACTAGCAGTAGGAAGATGATTCAATCTTTGCAGTTTTCTGCTAAGATGGAAATGTTTTGTTTTAAGCAGGCCTTATTCAAAGGCATTTCTCTTTTCAGTAAGTAATCATTACAAAGAGATGAGAGACAAATATATGAACATGACCAATTAAAAAGTTTTACATGCGATAAAATAAGCAATATATATTAGAGATTTGTCAAGATATTTTAAACATACCACTGAGATGAAAAGATGAAAAAGACATGGTAGTTGATTTAATCCATCTCTGCTCACTGCAGAAATATTTCCTAATGTTACATGTTCCAGTTCTCTCCCTAGTCCAAGCTTAAACAGTTTTACCACATTTGACCTACTCTATGTGTTTCTGTCTTGAGATGAATTTATCTCAACTTTTCTTCTATGTGAATTATTCTAAACAACTTCCCATCTCCTTTGGTGTGTATTCTGTGTATGTGTGTGCAATTAATTTATATTCCTACACAGATTCAATGAATTTATTTTTTTCTTGGAATTTAGTTTTCCAGCAGGTGTCCTTCTTGTTTGGGCTTTATGATTTACTTGTTTTTTCAAAATCCTTGAAATCTTTCTTTTTGAAACTTCAAACAACTTATTTTTCCAGTTTAGGCAACATTTGAGATAATTTTTCAAAAGAGTAAGTAAAAACGTTAGGAAAATGCAATAGAATGCAGTAATTTTTGACACCTGTCCTCAACTTTAAAGCCTGATTTATAAAGAAAAAGATGTTTTTTGCACTCACTGTACTTAGCTTTAATTTCTGCCTCTTTGTCCATTTTTAAAAGCTTTTCAAACTACTCCATTTGAACTTCAGTTGGCTTTCAATGTAGCCAATTTCAACAGAATGTGACAGAGATGCAAAGGTCCAAAAGCCAGCAAGTTCCCACGAATCAGCAGGCAGAGGGTACGGCTGGGGCCACGTGCAACCCAAGAAACTGCCTGTGACTGTGTCAACTGAAGCATTATGTCTTGTTCTGGCTTGCCCTGCAGCCACCAGCAGCCACCAGGCATCAGCACCCACCTTGTGGCCACCCAGATAATATGGCCTTGATGAGGAATTTTGGCATTATTGATACAAACCACTGCTAAAAGAAGGGAGGAAAAAATTTGTAAAAATTACTTCAAACTGGATTTACATTAATTCAACTTAACTTAGACAGCTTCTGGTACACCGATACTCCAGACTGTGATTAGGTGCATTATCAGAATTAGTTCAGCTACAGAACTCACATTGGCAATGTTTTACCCCCTGCTTTTAGGACACATGTCATCGTGTAAAAGTGTCCTCAGCCTTCCTTAAAAAGATGCCAGCGAGTAACTGCAACACTATGTGTAAAAACTTCAATTTTTTCAACCATATTTATTAAGGGACAGATTTGAAATAAATGTCATGAAATAAACACATGTACTTCTAATACTGCTTATGTAATTCATGTTTAGAATAAACGTGACTTCTGAAACATTTTGTTTATGTAAGGTCTTAGTTTGGTGAACACATATTTAGAAATAGCTTACCGGGTTTTGTTCATCAAGTCTGCCCCACGCGCTTTGTAATAATCTAAATTTTGTTGGAACTGATGAGTCACCGGTCTTGGATTTCGCTAAAAAAAAACCCAAAAAAACAACCTCATTGTAATTTTCTGGGAGATTTTAAGCAGAGACATGAAATATGTTCATTAATGAGGATTAGAAACTTATAGAACAATTTATTTTCCTGGGATCTTGGTTTCTCAAGGCAGTAATGCCATTTACGTTAAAGTGAAGACTTAAAATACTTACCATAATACCAAATTCTACCTGTAAGTTCATTCCATGCTCACAGAAATCAGTATCCTTCCACACAGTGATGAGGCTGTTTGCTGTAGTGGTAACATTCCTAATTAAATCAATAATTCTTGGACAAGAACAGATACCGATCTGATTTCTTCCTGCAGGTCAGATATAGAATTTTACCACCCCCAAGCTGAAGTGCTATGCTTTTAAAGAAAACAGTAATAGTACGGAGAAAAGATAGCAAACATTTTGAACTTAGTACATCACGAGCAGTATTTCTGTTAAGCAAAGAATTAATTTTAGTGAGGCAACCTGAGCATTCCCACTAGATGGCACACGGAGCCTATTTTTGCTCTCCGAATTTCACCCTACTCAAAACCGAGGCCATGAATAAAGAACTGTTGCCCTATAATAAAGTGTATATAATTAATATTGAAACCAGAATCCACTTGTTATTCTCCACTTCTGACACAATGAAACTCTTTCATGGAATCGTGCTGCCTTCAGTAGTTCTGAAATCATCTTTTTGGGATCTAAGAATACATTGAACATTAAGGGTAGAGTGCAGTGTATGCATAAAGTATCTTGACTGAATGCATGCATCCTGAAGGACACTATTTGGAGGGACAAGTAAATATTTTTAAGTAAAAAAATTTGCATGCAGATGGAGACAAAATAACAGAGCGGTACACAGAGGCCTTTATAAAAAAATACATATAAATGAGAAATGGGTTAAATAATTCCTAGTGTAAGAGAAAACAAAATGGTAAATTTCTGTGTAATGATCAGATATATTGTATAAAAGAGATCTAAATACTTTCTAAGTATTTGCCACAAAGGTTTAATCATTTATTGGCTGTTGCCTTGTATTCTGATCTGCCTTCTTAAGTCCTGCTAGTAGTAAATACAGTTTTAATGAACTATACATTGACCTTTCCAAAGCAGTTGTTCACAGGTGAGAGTACATTATATTTTTGACAGTGCCAGTCTTCAGTTGTTTCAGTTTCACATGTTGTATATTTGCTCTCCAGATTTCATTACAGACTGGAGTATCCACAGTCTCATCATCTCATTTTCCATGTGCAGAAAAGCCCTGCTTTCTTTTGAAAACCTTGTTTTTGGAGGAGGATACAGGACTTGAATTTTAAAGACCAAAACACTGCATGAGCACAAAAGGAGAAAAGAAAATTTATAGAATTGGTAGATACCAATGGCCAGGATGATTTCTGGGAGCATATTTAAGGGTGGGAATTTCCAGATTGTTTCCTGCAGTTAGACTTAATCTTGTATGAAATGTCTCATTTTCTTTCTTTGGAAACACAATAAACATTTTAAACGTATATGCTGTTTATAATGTTCATTAAAAAATGAAGCGACTAAAAGCTATTAGACAAGCATTAAAAAAATTCTCATCTATCCTACCACCCATACTGTAATGGTCGTTCTACATTTTTCATCTCCTGTTATAAAAACAATGTTTCAATAACTCTACCTATTCAGAGAGCTTGAAAGTCAGTCCTCATCAACTGACAGCAATAACAATGAATCAGCTTTAGTTACCATTGCTCCAGTTTGGTAATTCAATACATTTCTATCATAATCAAATCCAAACTGACGTGATGAGGATAACTGATGGTTCTGTGACTTCTACGAGAGTAATCAAACAGTGTAACTTTTCTCCTCTGAATTAAGTAACTTCTTTCTTTACATGTCTTGAAGGGTAAGGTTGAAGAGTAAGAGATGGCTAAAATAATGGGCACTTCTAAGCCAAAAGACAGCTTTTTGAAAAATACATGTTACCAGGTGCTAGCCAGCTTTAAAATTTGCTTCCAGTAACTCAGTATATATTAAGAGTTAGCAAAAACATTGAAGTTTCTTTTCCAACATCCAATAAATAATAAAAAAGATTATTACAAATTGCTTCTGAATTAAATAAAAACCCAAAACCAAACCAAGAGGAAAAGATCATGTGGAACAGTATCTTGAAACATATTTATGCAGAAATGACAAGCAATTGAAGACACGAAAGGCTGATCTGCTATCTAAGCACTTAAAGCCATTAATAGGAATAACATCTAACTCGAACATATGAATGAGGCTCAAGCATTACTTTCATAGGGGCCTATTTAAATTCCTGTGAGGTTTAAAGGTATCAAAGGAAGAAGCAGTTTAAAGTACTATTACATGCAGTGAAAAAAAAGCTCTCTGAAAAAAACATTAGAAATGCAATATAATAAATGCCAAGGGTTACTACTGCAACTTCTTTTGTAGCACCACTGAGAGATCCTCTCAAAAAATTTCAATATTTAAAAAACCTAACCTCACATATATGTTAGCAGACAACTATCTGTGAAGTAACAGAAAATTTAAATACTTCTGAAAACTGAAATTCAGACAGTAAAAAATACGTTATTTTGAAGATTATGATCTTTATGTCACTGTGGTTGTCCTTTAAATTTTGTACTCTTTTCAACCATTTCAGTAAGTTAAATGTAAAAAACAGAACAGAAAACCTACACAACTACATTTCTTCCTTAAGAATTTTAAACTAATTCCCCTCTCTAAGCATTCAATTTGAACTGTCCCCTAAATTACAATCCATGTATTAGAACTAAAGGCTAAGCAATTTATTTACAAAAAACATACCTCTGTTGCTTAAAATATTCACAGCAACCAGTTTTTTCCTACACAGTGCAATTTAGAATGATCCAATTTGTATTTTTCATTACTTAAATAAATAAAGTTATTCCTTTTCTTTTTCAATTTATGTACATTATTTTGCTAGATAAATTTAACTTAAAAAAACTTAGATAATTTTTTTTTTTCTTAAAAGGATAATGTTAAAATGACAGAGAAATCAATCCTTCAAATTTACAGTTTGTTGAATCCCTCCAAGAAATTGTGTGAGGGCATTATAGAGATTAACATGTATATGATTTTCCCCTTGTAAGGAAAGAGAGCAGAAATCAGAGAGAAAAGCTGTCTATGCCAGTACTAGACCCTCCCTTTCCCACACCCATTTTGTAGGAGCAGTCTGCTGGATTTATAATTCTTCTAATCTTAACGTCTATCTAGAGCGAACATCATTTCAACTGGTAGAAAATGCCCAATTTATGCTTTTAAAAGGACAATGTATGAAATTCAGATATAGAAACACATAGAAATTGACATGATTTTGGACTTCGTCTCTTCAAAATGTATTAGCCAGAGTCCAAAGGGAAAAAAAGCCTGAAAACGTTTCAGGTATCTCTGAGGCATTCCTGCCTCTGAGCCTTTCCTTGCCCAAAAGATCCCCTCGTACCGCCTGCCTCGTCCCCAGCTCATTTGCCTGCTGAAGTCCTCTCCCTGTCCTCCTGTCTATTCTCAGCCACCACCAGACTAACTCACTCCAATGCCCATGGCTGCCAGGTTCTTGGGGACTTTCTATCTGCCTTTATCCTCTTCCAGGGACATGGGGCCAAGGTAAGTTATATCCACAGCAGCACTTTTGCGAGGTGGGGCATTGACGCTGTGGTCAGAATCAGACTGAATGCAGCAGATTCCCTAAACCTGCACAAACTGCTGAAAAGCAACTCCCACCAGCTAAGGATCATGCTCCATATGCTCAAATTCCCAAGTAAACCCCTTTTCCTCCTTGGCCTCTGGAGACGTACTGCATCACATTACCCCCGGAATAGACAGGATATAGCAAAGCACGTTCGTGTGTGACACAAGTCACAGGCTGTTCTACAATGTACCTGATATTTCACCCTCTAAGTACACAGCATGTTTAGAAGTTTACATGCAGGTGGCAAGTGGAGGAATCTCTATAACACTCTTCTTTGTTGAGGTATTTTCTTTTCTCCCTTTTTAGTTTTGTTAACAAGGGGAAAAATCAAATACAATTTTGCACAAAATCTGAAGGTTCAGAATAAAAGACAAGAATGAAAAAAGATTTTCAATATATCTAACAAAAAATGAGACTTATTTTAGCAAACATGCTATTGCCTCAATGCCAAGGGAAAAGCACTTGTCATTAGAGAAATGAATCGCTCAGCTGTTTATAAGCAAAAAGCTCTGGGGGAATTTCTCAAGGCCCAAACCACAGAGCATTGCAGGGTTACACAAACGTATGTTGCAGGTGTTTTGGGGTAGACAGGTGGGAAAACCTCAGCTACTAAAAAAATACTCCACTTAACAGATTGCATCTGAAAGTAGATAACCTCAATGCAACAGAGAAAAAACAAACAAAACAGCAGCAGTGAATTCTACATCCAGGCACAATAAGCTTACCAAAATAATCATTTCACTAGTGCCAAATGGAATTTTTTAAAACTAATTTTTTCCAATATATTAACCAAATGCTGGCAAATATTTATATTTTTCTCCCCTAAGCTACTAATATTTTAAACCTAAACCAAAAACCAGACTGAACCAAACATATGTAAAAAGAAAAGAAGGATCATGATGCAATGTTGTCCAACTTACTTGAACAATTATTTTTAGGGCGCCAGTTTTCTCCTTTTTCCCCTCTTCAGCTGACATGGCAATATTTGATTTCTTCGTAAGTCTTTTACTGCCTAAGACCTTTTTGTATTAAAATTCTATTTTTTCCCTTTCATTTGTTTCTAATGAAAGTTGGAGGGTGATGTGACCCTAAATTCAAATAGGACTGAGAGGTCAGGAAAGGTTTACCTTTTCCTGCTAGATCATCTATGCTTGTTTCTTCAATAAAGATGACATTAACATAGCAAAAATTTGAACTGGGAACAGAGCTGATATATAGCAGCTGAGATGTGCATAAGTTTGTTCAGTTCAGCAGCACCTTTTCTACTAGGCACTAATAATTAATATGAAGTATTTACTAACTATTACCTAATTACTTACAGAGAGAACTTCACCTTTCCTCTTTTTACTCTTTTGTCAGATATTTAAGCGGCTGTCTCCACCCCACATGAACAGAATTACACAGTATAATCAAAGGCTTAACATTACAGAAACATATCACAGTATTCTGTATACTAAACAACCAACCCACCCCAAACTCCAAAGCACCCAAAGCAAACACCATTCCTCAAACAAAAAACCTTTCTTTTCACCTGCTAATTCTCCTCTTCCCTTATTACACCTTCTGTAGAACACACAACCTGCTGGAGCACATAAGGTATTTTATCCGCCTATGAACCACTGAGTTATTAGAATGAAAAAAAACCCAGCGAGAATTTAGATGACACAAGGTACTATTGCCAATTCGAAAGTGGTTCAAGGCCAAGAGCAAAATACCATCTAAAATTTGAATTGATAGTCTATCAATCCTGTGTATGAAAACAGCACATGAAGTGTACACTGCACAAAACTAATAAAGAACTTCCTTGAATCACAGGAGTCAGGAGATCCATATTGGTGTTGGCAAAGGAATGCCATAATCCTCAAACTGGGAATAATGCTTCCTGTTTACATTTTTCAGAAGATGCTTAGGGTCTCAATCATGGACCTTGTTATTTACAATGCAATAACAGCATGAAGAATTATCATATTTAATTGTTTCTAAAGAAAATTAAGAGTTCTTTTTTTTTTCCCCCCTAAGCAACAAAATTTCTCAGAAAAAATTGAAAAGGAAAGAACATTCAGTTAATTGGGTCAAGAACGGAAGACACCCCTGAACTCTGATTAGGCTGAAATAAATTATCTCCAGTTTTGTTACGTGACAACCCTCCATTCCCCTGGCAACTAGAAATTTCAGACACCAGGAAGATATTTTAAATTCTGTGCGTTATGGTCTGTTTTTAACTTCATACACACATGCTTTCTCTCGCATGGGCATTCTATGACAAGAGATGAAGAAGTGAAAAAAAATGACAAGTGAGATTTAAAAATGCTTCAGTGACTTGACTGAAAGAAATTTCTAGTTGTGTATTTTGGCTTCTTGTCCTAACTGCTTGGGAAGCCTTTTTTTATTTTCATTTACAGTATTATAGCATACTGCGTTTTAACAGGTAGATCAAATCCTACCAAATCAGCTTTTATTGATATTCCAGACAAAAAGACTCCGACCTGCCAACATTCAAGTTCATAACCTGCGTAAAATCCCCATCTTGCATCAACAGAATCGCTTAAGTACCTTTTAAATCTGCCTCTTAATTTAGTTGCCTATTTTTCAGCTGAACCCTTGGTTTTAAGAAGTAAATTAACTAAATAGTAAGGTATAAATCCGACAGTGTTCAGCTCTACCCCGTGACAGATTTATGCTCTGGCATCTTGCAGCCTCGCACAGTTAGGAACAGGAGTTTTACAACATTGCGGAGGAAAGCTCCAGGCTTTTGAAGGGAACACACAGCAAGCCTCGCTTTAAACCCTGGAATGCTCCAAATTATGAGATTTAAAATATGACATCTTTATGTACAGAAAAGCTACCACATTATGGTTTTATTGGCACTCGTTTTGGACAACCTGCATAACTCACTGATGGCTTTGTGAGTAATGCAGTTATCCGAAGCTTATACTTATACACCCCTTGTAAGCACACTTACAGCATTTTATCTTCTCCAGATACATGCTTGCACACAAATCTCACATCTCAGGGAAAAACAAGAACATTTTAAGGTGCTATTTGGTTATTTCTGCTATGTGGCGAAGAAACAGAATAATTCATGTTCTGCGTGTAATGTGCTATGTAAAACCACTTGAAAAAGGTCCTGAGGGGAGTGAAAAAAGCTCCTTCACAGAGCCCCATGCACACACCACACTAAAAGGAATATGACATCCAAGTCTTTTCCTGTGAAACACAGAGAGAAGCTAAGGTCCTGGTGCTGTGGGACAAGCAACTCCTTTCATTTAGGATTCCAATCATGAGGAATTATCCTGCAGAACCATTTTGATCACTACTGCTCCTTAAAAAGACAAAGGACAAAGAAATAATGTTTCCAAACCTAATTTTCCATAAAAATGTACAGCAAAGGATAAAACATACCATTCCCAGTTCTATCTTGACAGTATTTTGCTCTTTCAGAGAAGCACTTCCCAATACAAATGTACTCAAATAGCCTTCATTACAACTGATACACTAATATTTACTATGAAATACGTAGGTACACAAGCAGTATATCTATATTTATATCAGAAGAGTCTGAACTCAAATTCCATCATAATAGATTGGATATGATTTAGTAGCTGATCTTTCATATACTATTGAAAAGTTTTGAATCCATTTTCATATAACTCACAGCTTGTGTTTTGCAGATTTTAGTAAATAAATAATGATATGGAGAACTTTTGATTAGGTAGAATCAAAGTGCTTTAAGTGTTTTAAGTGCTTCCTTTTGATAAACTACCTTGCAAACTAGAAATGATTAATTGAATTGTCAGGTTGCACAGAAGAACCATAATCACCTCACTCTAACACTGTTAAATACATTTTATTAGTGTAATTTTATAAATAACATTATTACTTTTTTAGAAGAGGGTCAGTAGCTTTAGATGACTTTTTAAACAGAAGTAAACCTATCAACTGAAAGAAATAGCCCCAAGAAATTCACAAGCAATAAGTTTTATTGGTAGCTAAAGTAATTAAAAGCTTAAAATGCTTCAGCTTCTTGCTTTAGCAGCAAGTACAATCAGAATTGCTTTTACTTTGCTACTGAGGATGTCAACTTGCTCAAATAGAAGGGACAGTTTAAAAATTCTGTCTTCCAAAGAGAACTTTCTCGCCCATCTTGTCTTGGAGACTTGCTGTCAAATGTTAGCCAGAAGTAGAAACACTAGTTCCTAACTCGCCTTTAGCCATTTCCTCTGAAAGACTCTGCACCTCCCCACCCTCCCAGAAATCAGCAGCCACACCACCCACTCCTTCCTGGCCTTAAGGTGGCCAGTGGCTCTCCTTCCTGCTGGGCCACACAAGATGGGCTGGGCTCTGCTCTCGCTGCCAGCAGGGGACTGCAGCCCCATCTTGCTCGGCCCCACACAGAACTGGGACAAATCCTTCACTTCTGCACCATCGTACCTGTGGCATGGCTTCAACTATGCGAGGTGTTACTGTTCTGGAAGCTTTGCTTTATTCCATATTATTTCTTACCATATTCCTATTAATTTAAATGTAATGGTTGTTTAACTTGGATGGATACAGTATTTGTGAGGTCTTACCCACACTACTGGCCTGTATGTGCAGCACTAAGGAGAGAGCAACACTTGGGAACTGCATTGCCATTGGCAATCCATGAGATCAGCTTTCTCCCTCGAGTGATGACTACTCTGTTGCACATGGTGCTGCAGAATGAGAAGGACTTTGAAAGGCTTCTCATTTGAAAAGTCTTGACTAGATGACTAATCAACCACTTTCCAAGTTTTTTTCCTGAAAATATTGCTTGTGACATACAGGATATATTGAAGATGACTATTTTATGGTGGGTTGATTACATGGTTAATGTACCAGTGAAGAGATTGCAATGAACTTTGAGAGAGATAGGAAAGCTATTGTATCACAAGTATTGACCATGTAGCCTCTTTGCATTTTAAAATGCATAGGTGCACTGGGAAAGAAGGTGTTGAAACAAATGTACAAAAATGAAGCGGATTTTTAATTCATGTTACACTTACTATTTTTATGTGGTACTATGGCAACATGGTTATTCCAAGTAATTTATCATTAAACTCTTAGCTGCCTGTCATACCTTATTCTATTAATGAAACACAATAACTGAATTTTTAAATCAGTAATTCTTAAAGCATAGACTATTTCATTGGAAAACGTAAGTTTCTAATTTTAAGAACATGAACATAAAGAATAAGTTAATATCATGGCCCACATTAGAAAGCTTAGCGTGCAGTTACAGAAAAAACTTTGATTTATTTTAAGTGAAGTGTTTAGATTACATCTAACCTTACTGTATTTGCAAATGGGAATGTTAGAACATCAAAATGCTTGAGTGCACTACAAGGAATTGAATGTGGTTATAAAAGCAGAGGTCGAGTTGAGAATGGTGCCACATTTTTGTCTGTAAAAATCTATCTACCTCACATTGAACATGTGAGATCTTAAACTTTCAGAAATTAAGGCAAATGGAAGTTCTCTGTGAATCACTGAAAGTAAATGCATTTCTTTTTTGTTTCTCCTAAGTCCTTTTCTCCCAGATGAAGAGATGGGTACTCAGCTTTTCAGGAAAACCTCATTTCCTTTATCAATCATATCTCATGTAAAGGTAACTCTCCTTTAAAGTACAGGTGACCTCACCCAGTCAGACAACTCTCCTCACTTAAAGCACAGGCAGCTCATACTGCACTAGGATATCTATTATCCCAGCTTCCCGATAACTTCCTTTTCATGCACCTAACCCCCGCAATGTATTATTGCTCCTGAAATATCAGTCACATTCTTCATGATCAAAACTAAAAGGCAGAAGTGTTTGTTCAGAGACCCCCTCCCCCTTGCTGGTACCCCCGTAACGAAGTGGACCCGCAGCCCAGCAGTACCTCTGCATGGAGGTACAAATTAATGAGCTGCTAATGCCGGAGCAGCGCCAGATCCCAACTTCTGATTGGCTGCAATCTGGTCATTAAAGAGAGGTAATTAATGCCAGATTGCACACACAATGCTAACAAACAAACAAAACAACCCCAAACCTGCTTTTCTCCTGCCACAAACGGCAAAACAACAATACTGACATAACGGCAGCATTCAAAGGACAGTTGCAGCTCTGCAGCAGCACCTCAGCTAATGAGTGTATAGAAAAGAATTTATCTGAAGAAGAAGAAAGTGAAACTCAACAGCCTTTCAGGCACATGAAACCAGCTTGGAGAAAACTCTGAGACGGTGGCAGCTACTTAAGAAGAAAATTCAGCTGAAAATAAATGTACAAAGAGTTCGGTTCAAAATTTCAGCAATGTGTTTTCCCCTTGTCACTCGTTGCTCAGATAATGAATAGTGTTAAAAGCTAGAATGCAGATTTCTCCAACTATTTGTTATATGAGTGATCATGACCATATTTTATTGCTTAAGTTTTCTGGCAGTACCCGTAATTTCAGTCATGACGAACTAATACGACTTCTTTGAAATGTCATGTATGCTTATCCATGGATTTAGTTAGAATTTAATATTATTATATAGCCACTTTCAATGTCAGCAGATAGCTAAAATACAACGTTGAGTAAATATAAGCAGCAGTAACTAGAATATTATTAGCATAAGTAACAAATTAATTTCCATCAACCAAGCACATGCTTTTTTTCTTTTTTTTTAGTTGATAGCTTATGATAAAAGATGTCTCCACTGAAGTAAGCTCCTAACTAGCTTGCTCAATGAATGGGGCAACTCACCATGTTAAAATATCTGAAAGCAAACTTATTTTACAGAAAAATGAACAATAAATACAGAAAGCTTTCAGACAAAGGATAGTTGTCAGGTTCTTAGTATGCGATGCAAAACTGTAATATTCTATGTAGTACTTTAGTTTTCTAATAAGTCATTGTGATAAGGTTAACACTTCAACATAGAACAACACACAAATAGGAACACCCAAAGATGAAAATTACTTTGCTTATGTTGCTGTATTAGAATTTTATTTGCTAAAGGGTGAAAACAGATTTGAAAATTCACAGTTAACTTAAAACAATAGTTTTAAACCTTTTATTCCTAGCCCTGGCTGCCTTCAGGAAGGAAAGAACATCTGGTTATTTAAGGAACACAATATGTTCACATTTTCTGTGACTTTTGTTTCTAATTGGGTTTTTTAATTTTTTTTTTTATTTGAACAACTCTAGTTAGAACTATGTTTTTTAATCACTTTATATTTTTTCAATGCCCTATCTCCATATCTCTACTTCTTAATTTTGCTGCCTTTGCTTTGAAAATTAACAGTGCTCAATGGCTTTTGATAAGGAAAAAAACTGAAGAAAATGAGCCACTCGTGGTGTATTAAATATGCAGACACATACCTTCAGTAAATGTTTTTGGATATACATAAAAGAACCTTCCCTTATTTTTTCATTTTACATATACACAATTTTAATAGCCCATTCTTCCATAAGAAGCTCTACTTTTACATTCAGAAGGACTGTAAGTGCATAGAAGTTACTTTAATATAAATAATTGAGGCAATTATCTGTTCAAAGATTAGAAATGTGAAACAAATACTCTGCTAAGCAGGTTAACTTTATCACCCTATGCAAAGACAACAACACTGATTTGAGCTTTTCATTCCACGTTTTCCTAAGAAGTGGAGCTAGCCAAATGCAGAAAAGGCTGAAATTCAATTATTCTGCATTGATCCATACTCATGCCTGTAAAATTAGTATCTCTCAGGCCCCCCCTCGGAGACAGGTGCATTAACTTGTTTTCAGCTATTAGAGAGATGTGTATTTCTCTTCTGTGGCACTGAAAAATATCAGAGACGTGGTATCTGAAATGTTCTCTCATCTCAACTGCCAACTGGGGTTCTCAAAGTGAACAGGAGAGCTGCTGCAAGCATTAGGTTAATGGCAAGTACTAATTACTTTTCATATTAGTGCTAATACTGGATAATGCTAAGGCTTCTGGTAAGGTTTGATTCCACAAAAGGTCAGGAAATTGTATTTGTCCATCTTTAAGAAAAAAATGCCACCCATCTTTTAAGTACAGCTTTCTTCTGTACTTCTTAGGTTGCTCTCCTGGTAATGACTGCAGTGATAAGAAGCAAACAAAATGTGACAGGTTCATCAAGCCAAAGTTTAGCTCTCCTGATAGACTACAAGACAAAAAGTAAGAAGGATATACCTGTTATGTCAGACCAAGGAAACAGAAAAAATAATAGATGTTTTTAGATGTTTTTAGACCCAGGTTATCTCCAGAACTGGAAATTACAGATGGATAGGCTATATCAGGTCCATCTTAACAACTTCACCATTTATGCCAAGATTGTTCCTTAAGAACCTTTCAGTTTTATGCACCTACCCCCAACCTTTCTTAGTCCAAATATCCTACATCATCCCCTCTGTAAGATGACTAGGTATTTTCCTAGCTGCAAAAATAATATGAAAGACAATACATATTAGAAAACCTGCAAGAGGTAGATACCTGTTTGTTCCTGGCCATGACTTTTAAACTGCATTTCTTGTCCAGCTGAGATTTAAAGCTCCAAGGAGCAGAGAGCAAGCCTCTCTCAGATATTTGGAACAACACTAAACTTTTTTGGTGTGTTCAACAAATAATGAAATAAGCCACTGAAGCATGCAACAGTCTCCCAGAGAAGAGTTCCCTGATTTCACATAGTAAAACCCAAGCAAAATCTTGGAAGAAATGCCACGCAGAGCAACTCAACCCTGGATAAGGAGAGACAAAATTGCACTGAACCAAATGTAATTTCCTATTAGAAACCAGAAGCTTGTGATGGAGAAATGCACAGGAAAACATCAAAGAAGGAAGAAAAATAATTAAGCACTGAATTTGTTAATCACCACTTACAAGTTACACCACAGACTAAAGTCTCTTTGTCACTTCTTCTAATCTCCTTTTATCTGCACAGGGAATAAGGGCAAATTGAATTATTTCTATGCATCTAGCAAAAAAAAAAAAAATCATAATTTTCCCACTTATTTTGGTATATAATCTGTGCACTGACTTTAGACTCCTACAGCACCCATGATGCCTTGTTGAGTCTTCCCTTTCATTCTGTTTAATGAAAAATGTTGACAGACTTGGAAATGTTTGTGCATAGGTCTTATAGAACACCAAGACTTCTATTTCAGATATATGGAAAAAAGGGACTGAACAAACATATGCTTACAGACATGTTAGTGAAACTTAAAAGTCATACCTAGGAAAAGGTAAGAAACAGGTACTCAAGTCACAGCCTTGAAAATACATTTCTTTCTCAGACCAGGAGCTATTTTTTAGTTTTAGAATGATCCTTTAGAACAGGTATTCCTTACTGTAAGAAGTCTTGATCTGTTTACGCAGCCTCAACGCAAAGACCCAATGTAAAATGAGAGGTGGCTGCAAGTCCCCTAGGCTCTTCATTCTCTGGAAATCAGAGCTACTCAACCTTCAGAGTATTTCCCAAGCAGAAAAGTACAGCTCAGAAATGAGAAACAATTGCATTTTATCATATTTAAATTGATGAAGCAACTACCACTCTTTACATCAAAGAGTTTCAAGTACTAATTCACCTGAGCAAAGGGAGAACTACATGAAAGACATAGTAGAACTACATCCAGTATTTTTCTGAAAGGTATTCAAGGCCCACCTGAGAATGTTAATGAATAGGACCCAAGGTCTTAACGTGCCTGACAATTTAATTCTGTTGGAGACAAGAGAATAAGGAGTCCAATAGTGATTAAGCCTCTTTGTGGGAAGTTGGTGGTTAATTTTTGCCCCCTTCAGCTGATAGGATATCTTGTATGCTGCCTAGCATGTTTCAGAGGACAGCTGAAGAATTAGTAATCACTTTATTGTTTAACATATCTCTTCAATAAATGACAGATTACATATTGAATTCAGATGCATAACTGAGCAAAATTTTCCTCCCTTTGTATCTTTCTTCTAAAATATATTTCTATCTTCTTTTGCTAAGAAAGTACATAAATGATTTCACAGACTGCTGCCAAAATCTTAAGATCCTGAGATCTAACGTTAGAAACTTTCTTACACACGGAAAAGATGATACACTTTAATTCTCATCATGAAAGTAATCTTTGTGCCTGAGAGGAATGAAGAAAGCAGTTATAAGGATGCAGATTTCTGCAAAAAACTGATACAGAAAAACAAAGAGACAATTTTTTTCTTAATCTGTAAAAGTGTAAACACTGGTACAGAATGAAATTTTGCAGAAGGCAGGCAGAGTGCAGAAGTGATGAATTTTTTGCTTTCAAGGATGTTGTGCATCAAGATGAGGGAAATCAGACTTTACACTGGCAACCTACTAATGGGACATGTACAAAGACAGTTCAAAACCAGCAGCACAAATTCTGCTATCTGCCAGAGATCTGAGTAGGAAAAGATTACTGTGTACAGCTTCATCTCAAGCACTTAATCCACTATACAGTGCGTATCTCCTGTATATTATACCCACACATATACACGTGACATTCTAAAACAGCAAGTGGTTTTATTTTTTTTTAATAGATGAGTATATCAGAAACTGTATGCTAGTAATATGTGACATAAAATGTATGAATTTATACATTTTATTCATGCGAATCTTTACAGGCTGTAACATCAAACTCTTGTTTTTAGTGAAAACCATCACATAACTATTATATATTGGGCAGGGGTAGTGCTTTAAGGATTAACAGTGATTAATCCCAGAAATCCCATGAAAAAGGTCTTTCAGATGAAATTGCATGATGCTTTCTATACAGCTTACTAGGTTTTATAGAGTAACATCACTGTTTCCCTGTAAAGTACACTTTATCCTAAAATTCTGTGCAGAATACCAAGCAAAGTTATTCTAAGGAGCACAGCTGCAGTTACCAGAGCTCTGGGATAACTTTAGCGAATGGTCCTTTAAAGTATCCTTTAAAGTGGAAAGAACTTGTTTCTACTTTGTTTCCAACTCTTTCCTTCTTTTGTCAGGTAAAAAGAAACTTGAAACGACCATTTAGTTTCCAAAATGTAGGTTGTTATTAACTTCATAGCATTTACAACTTTTTATTACAGTGATTTATTCCTGTATTAACAGAGTGAGCATCTCACCTTTGGGTCTCGGAGAAAAAGTGCTCTTAGGATAAGGGAGTGAACATCTCCAATAGGTGGATAATGCATCAGAAGTCCCAAACAGGTCTGATAATTACTTGAAATCACTACGTTTAAAATGAAAATAAAAAGGAGAGAGAGAGAGAGTATTACTGTCTTATTTTGATATTCCAAAACAGTACTTTTTCCAGTAAATTCATTACAGTTCAGATTTTGCTGTCCTTTCCCACATGGTCTCTCAGAACTCAAGCAGAATAAAAGGAGATATACATAATCAAGCTTCATGACTACACTTGGACCAGTTTAATTAAGAACAGTTCTAAAGCCATGACTTTATGTCACAGACATTTATGTTAGCTCCAGATTCAGATGCCTCAATTCAGACCTCTGTAGCTGTGCACCTAAATCCTGCCCCAGTCAGTGGAGCTCAGGGCAATACCGTCAGCAGAGCCTGAAGAACTAGTCCTGTACCCCAAAATGGACATGGACTTTTCACACTCTCCTCCACAGACATCTAAATTTAAATATGATAATTTGCGTTTATGGCTTCATGATAAGTTTGCCCCACTCTGATGATTTTTTGCTGAAATACCTTTTATGTTGTTCTTATATACATATTTACATACATACACACACTCAGACACCTATGCATACGTAAAATTATTCAACAACTTGTTTTCTTCTAAATCAGAAATGTCACAAAATGCTCAGGAAAAAGGGAAAACACTAGATTTTAATTTCATAAATACTAAAAAGATATAGCACACCATTAACTTGCTTAGATTTTTTCACTTATTCAGAAAATTTTCAGCATGCTTTGCTAAAGTTTATAATTTTTGTTCTAACCTGCTTGATTTTATCTGAATCTATGTAAGCATACTCTATGGCTTTTTGCTTGTTGTTGTCATCTTCAGGTTTTTTTTTTCCCTTCCCAAATCAATCTAATTATGAGTGCAATTATTAAAGACATCTTTTCAAGCAGGTCTATGTAAACTACTTCATTTCTTTTGCACCATCTAAATCCAGGCAATCCATCTGCCACAGCTGTCAAAGCAATGCCTGTTAATGATGCCTCCACTCTGCAACGTAAAGACAGCCTCCAACAATATTAATTGTAAATAAATTTCTAACAAACTTTACTATTCTGAGAACTGTAGCTGTAGTAAAAAACACCTTTAATTAATCAGGGATATTGCAAACACAAAATTATTTTGAATCACTAAAAGGCAAAATAAAGGGCGGTTTTGCGGGCAGAGAAATTTAAATGGCTTACTTTTTCTCTTTCATGTGAATAAGCCTCATACCCTCCTGCACCTTACCTCCCTCAACAAGAGGATTATGGGGAAAAGATGCAGGACTGGGCAAAATGAATAATTATAATCTGTGTAAGGAACCACTTTATCATCTTCATTTCCGTTGCTGATCCGACAGCTTGTAATTTCATACATCTGCTTTCATTTGTAAAGCACTCACTTATCCTACTCATTCTTTATCTGTTCTGCCTGTTCTTTTTCCTACCCTTTGTTTTTCTTGTTCATATTCAGGTACCTGCTTTTTCTTCTTGAAGTCACAAAGCTGGCATAATGAACACAATACAATGGCCTCCGTCAGAGTTCTTTCAGAGTATAATACGAGCACCACACAGAACATACCCAATCAAACTTTCATACGTAAATCAAATTTAAGATACTGAACTGCAGTTGTGATCATGATGCCTTTTTACCAAAGCAAATAAAAACAGTGAATATTGATATTAAATGATAAATAGTTTTATAAATGATAGACAGTAACACCAATGTGTTTCTCTTTTGAACAAATAAGTATGTGCTCGATTCTGCAATGTAAAATGGATTAAAAATATCCTTTCTTTATTTTTTCTGGAAGAGTTCTTTGCTGTCTCACAGATATAGAGAAAACGAAATATTAAAAAATCTAATTTATTTTAAAGGTGCAGACTTGACCCTTGACAAAAAAACTCCTTATCATCTGGAAAGTTAAAAAACTTCTAGCACTTTAAATGGAAGACCTGCTAACTTTTATATAGGGGTTTTTTAATCTTCAGAGTTTCCCCCATATATTTAAATTGAAAGAGGGTAGATTTAGATTGGACATAAGGAAGAAATTCTTTACTGTGAGGGTGGTGAGGCACTGGAACAGGTTGCCCATAGATGTTGTGGATGCCCCTGGAAGTGTTCCAGGGCAGGTTGGATGGGGCTTTGAGCAATATGGTCTAGTGGAATATGTCTCTGCCCGTGCCAGGGGATTGGTCTACATGATCCGTGCAAGTCCCTTCCAAACCACACCATTCTATGGTTCTTGTGTCTTCAGGACAAAATGTATAATATTACGCAACCAAGTGGCAGTTTTCTTAAAAAATATAGAGAAATAGAAGTAAAACAAAACTGAATATACTTATTTGTGTTAAAAGGATTTCTAAAAATCATCTGTAGGATGAAGTTTCTGGAAGGAGATTCTGTGAAACACAAATTTATCCAGTCTCAGCAGTAGCTGGTGTGTCCAGCTGCCTTGTAAAAAGCTTGGTGGTTCTTCAGCTGTGCTTTTCCTTCTCTCATTGGCTTAGTGAGAGTCACATCTGGATCCAACTTCTACTGTGAACCACAAGTTCTCACTTCCCCAAAGAAGAATGCTACTGGCATTTCTCAGGAAAGGAGGAGAGTAACTCTTCTCCATAGAGAAAACAATCTTACAGTCCTTTTACTAATATTGTAATTCAGGGCCCAGAGGAACATCAAACTGCCTTCTCCCTTCTGCTTCAGAAGAGACTGACCTTTCTCTGGCCCAATAACCACCCCTGGATACAAACAGCAGTAATGTGGTGGAAAATCTGAATATCCACAGTACCGTCCTCAACAAAGTCCAAATTTTCTGATACATGTAATTTCTTAAAAGTTTGATATCACTGATCCTGTATCCAGATTACTTTGTACCCCTAGAAGGGTGGGACTACTCCCCCCTGCTGCTTTACACATGGCCACGTTCTCCTTAGTAGGCCCTGAATTGAGTTAAACATAGACAAATGAACATCTTGCACTATAACAAAAATAACTAATCAGTTCCTCTAGGAAGAAGCTATGGCTCCTTTATTTCTCTCAAAATATTCACAGCACTTTTAGAGATGAAAAACTAAATTCTAACAATGGCCATAACCTACTCCTCAAGTGGAAACAAGATAAACTTATTCTAATACTGTTCAGTCAATATGAGCTCCTGGTGAAATAATGGCATTAATTTACTATGCAAAATATGGACAGGTCTTCCAGGTCTGTTCATTCTTGTCCTTCTGGGAAGGAAGTAGGTAAAATACATCTATTTTTGTATCACATCCTTCCCTCCATTCTGATTTCATCAAAAAACTGCATGGATATTCACACTGGTGAAGCAAATATTCATGCTTCTGATTTGACAGATTAAAACAAAGAAAGTATTGCAAGAATTTTTCCAAAGAAACACAAGAAATAATTTATTAAAATTTACAGCTACACTGGTACACAACCCTATGCTTGGCTTATCACTCCACAGACAAAGATTTGCTTGGATACAGATGTAAAACTGAACAGAGCAGTTTACAGAGTGGCTATGTACATGATTATGTATCTATAATCTCTAAAATATATATGCAATAATCTGATAATCTAAATGTTCCCTTCTCCTTGAATTATATATTGTTTGTGCAACAGAGGATTTCAAAACTAAAATAAAAAAGAGAAATACAGCAGAAATAATACTTTCTTAAAATCATGTCCTTGAGAACATCATAATAGAGCACAGAAAAAAAATTCATCAATTCTCAAACCAGCAACTTTCACCCATCCCCAAATGTGTTGTTATAAAGGAATCAGCACAATTTCTAAACTTTCAAATGCTTTGAGTACTGTATTATTATAATTGCTTATATTTGACATTTTTATAACATAATATCTTAGGAGCTTTATTAT
Organism: Dicrurus megarhynchus; assembly: GCA_013399195.1. NCBI lineage: Eukaryota > Metazoa > Chordata > Aves > Passeriformes > Dicruridae > Dicrurus > Dicrurus megarhynchus. The sequence continues at coordinate 522,921 of VXAD01002022.1, forward strand.
TGTTCTTATTGTTTCAAAGTTTCTAAACTAAAAATTTCCCGATGGTTTATTTAAATTAAAGATGATTATCACCATTGGATGTTTTGAGCTTATATTTCCTTTCACCAAATAAAGAGAAGCTTTTATAAACTTATTTTACTTGAAAATGTTTTCAAAATTTTGAACTCTGTTCAAAGCTTAAACATTATCAGCAATAAAAAAAAAAGAGGAAAAATGAAAAATTTTTCTTTTACAGATTTATAACAAAAGCTTTTTTATGAAACCAAGAACTGTGGAAATTGTTATGGTTCGAGTTTGATGTTGGAAAAATATATTCAACTTTACAGTATTAATGACTTATTTTGCTTCCCCATTCTATTATGCTTAGAGTAACTAACTAGGTCCAGCTGTAGAACAAGAAGTTACTTATTACAGAAACAGTCAAAATATGAAGTATTAGCTGTCCTGATGAGATGACTTTGCCTCTCATTTGGGCAAATGTACTACACTGCAAAGCTATTTACTACTCTATTTACTAAGCCTGCGAAGTTCAGAGAAAAGAGGGAGACTGATTTCATACAAAAGCCTGGAACATATTTTTAGCTCACATTTTAGTTAATTCATACTGATACTTGTATCTCTGCACCACAAATCAAAAGAAAACAAAGCCAGAACAACTTTCCCTCCCCAGGAAGAGAGAGGCTTCTTACAAGCACAGTTCTAACGTGGGTTTTTTTTAAAGGTAAGCAATGACACAAAATAAAATACTGATGCTAAGAAACTTTCTTATATACCTCTTCAGTACATATCTCTACCAAAAATGTTAAAATTACTTCAGTTCACTGCATATAAATAAGCAAGATTTAGATTGAATAACATAATGACCTGGAATCAGATCATCCTGAAACATGAGCATTATTTTTGAAACCTCTGACCAGAATTAAATGTCCACTTCTTTGAGAGGAATGAAAGGTAGCTCTATGTTCTGCATGTTTATTAAAAAGTAATTAAAAAACACATGAAGGCAGGCAGTGGAACGACATGTACGTGTAAAGTACCACGTTATATTTCCAAGACTGGGCCCTAAAATAGGAACCACAGATGTTGAAAACTTCCTATGTCCTAGAATACAAAATTGTGTCAAATATGTGACCTTGTTATAAACTAAAGCTTACAGATGGTATATACTTAACTCTGAACAACTTGCTATAGAATTCATATACTTAATGACAGCCATACATCTTGCTGTGAAATGCATACTTTGTTGCATCAGTTGCATACAGAATTTTTTTCAGAATATGATAGGACAGAAACAAATGCCTCAATTAATCATTATGTATCTTTCTCCTCCCATTTATAATTTTATAAGCTAAAAGCATTTTATTGATTACTTTGTTGTCCCAACTTAATATTATTGGTCATCACTAAATTATAAGAATTCACTTGTGCACAAATTTCAGGTGTACTGAACCAAAATAAAATAAATGATAATTTTTTTAAGATGCTACTCTTGCACACAATAAACATATTCAGTAATTGCTACTCATCTTTGCGTTTCCTTCAAGATAGCTCTTCAAAAATTGTGAGTCATTGTCTTGTGCATTTTCTCCTTTCTCACAGGGGAACAGCATAAAAATACTTCAAGTGTCACAGGGAGGCTTTAGTCAATTCATCAGCTTGGTCGGAAGGTGGAGCTCTATACTTGCCTGTATCACTTACTGCACGTAAAATCTGCAACTCCATGTGAAAACACGGAACTACTCACAAAACAAACCTGCATTTAACTCCAAGGTACAATTTGTTTCGTAAATACAGCAGGCCATGTCTGATAATAAATAGCTCCTCTCCTAGTATTTGGAACGATTTTCAATATGTTAAAAAAGTCACAATGAAATTTAGCATATTTTAAAGTCTCTCTTTCTTTCAAAGAATAGGCTTGCATTCTTTAAAAAAAATTGCAAGTTAGCTGATACTTACAGGCATCTCTGATATACAACAACATGGCTACAAAAATGTAGTCAACTAAATTCAGGGTGATACTGTCAGCAAATAGAGCATCCCAGACAACCAGAAGATCCTGAAGTGGGAATTCACGTCCAAACAGGAGCCTTACCCATCGCCTGAAAAAAAGGGAAAAGTTATGATTTGTATTTCTCCATTTTACCAAGTATGGTAAAGTCAGGACACATATCCCAGGATCAACTACAGTCCTAAACATTTTACCAGTAAATTTTGCAAAGCATCGGGAGCTGTTATAAAGACTTAACTAATTGTATTTGTGAAAATGTTACTGCATCTACATCAAAGAAATTATACATTACAGACTGTAGAAGCTTCACTCACTAATATTATTATGTGGGTGACCCCCAAAGGACAAAATATATCAATCCCATATACCACATTTTTGAGTATTTAATGTGATAGAACCTAAGATGAAATGGAGAAACTGTTATGCAAGAATGGCCTGGAACAGCAAAAACAGGAGGATGAAGCCAGTAGTTTATGAGAAGCCCTGAAAAGCCCAGTCAAGCGAAAGCCAGTTTAGAAGCAGATGCCAAACAGCAACTAAAATGGACCAGGTTACAGTTACTGCACAGGGGCTTTCTCCCTGTTATGGATCACAGTGTCTGCAGCTCCATGTAAAATATGCTATGGATGCTATTTTCATTAAATCTTATTTAAATCTTTACCAGATTTAGTAATAATCTGCATGTAGACTATACTGTTAATTCCTGTTCATCTCTGTGTCTTTTTTATACCTAGCAAAAAGTGAAAATTTGTCATATTAAATGCAGTATTTGCTTGAGGCTGGAAGCTTGAGACGCAGTAGAAGAAAATTGTTTCTCTAGATTTCTCATTTCTAGTTCTGACTCTTACACTGACTCACTTGGTGACCTCAGGAAAGGCACTTCTCTTCCCTATTCCAGAACAGACCCAATAGCTTTGTATCTTTTTAGGTAGGATTATCTAAGGTCACATTTGAACGAGCTAAAGAATAGTTAGTAACATTAATCCTGAAATAGTTATTACGAAATGGACTTAAAAATAATGAATTACATTTTTAGCTGGGATATGCAAATAGCTACGCATGTGGAATCTGTTTATTCAGTGGCAAGAAAAGATTGATTGCAAATTTCTGCTAAGCAAATTAAGTCATTCTTTAAAACTCACAAAAATTTCTAAAAAGGCAACTAGAAATTTCTTGTTCAAGATTAGTTTCACTCGTAAGAATTCACGTTTAACCACTTTTGTTCCAGAACTCATTGTCGGTTTAAGGCATCTGGGGTTTTGTTTTTGCTTTTTTTTTTCTGATTACGGTAATAAAGAAAATACTGGACAAAGGAATTCCAGCATGCCAGTCTAGCACAAGCTTTGAAGATAGTAACAATCTATACAAAAAGACAGTCTCTTATAAAAGAAATTCAAAGGGACTGTTGTGAGTCAAGGTTCACTAAACTTTTATTCCCCATGCCACTGGAACCATATGTACAATCCACAAAGATATCTATGTACAGATTTAGAGATCACTATATAGAATCTTTTCCTTTCAAGATATGTTCCTTTTTAAAAGTGAAAAGATGTGATTTCAAAGACAGCATCATCTCACACTCATATCAAACATTTATGTTCTAAGGTCTTGTAACTTTTTATGTTAGTACAGGAATTACAAAAGTCCCAGTATTAGCTACAACAAAACTAAAACTCTGTCTTTCCCTCTCTGTTCAAATCCTTTTCCTATGAGGACTTATTTTGAGACCTCAGAAAAAAAATCAGAACTGTTAGATAAAAGCAAGGCTTAGCTAGTGCCTTTAATACCATGTCTATTCTACCTAAGGGATTTTGCCATAGAGTGGCACATTACCCTGCAGTGCCTAGCCTACAGGAGACTGTTGTCCTGTGGTGACACAAACATTACCCAAACTCTGCGTGAAGCCCATTACCTGCGTTAGCAACTCCTCCCACTTGTAAAGCCACAACTTTCAAGTTACACAAACTGTTAGGCAAGAAATCTCAGCTAAGCTTGAAGCATTTGAGCTGACTTTGCTTGTAACTACCCAAGTCTCATTCAAAAGCCTTGCTTAAGAGTCTAATACACTTCAACAGAAAAAAGACACCATGGTGTAATGGGATTTGTTATTAGTCCTTTATTAGAAATCTCTTTTGCTTCTTTACTACTTCATTATGCAGTGTTAATCGTTTGTAGATGCAGGTTTATTCTGCTCAAGCAGAAGTCATTCCTTTTTTTCCTCCTGCTTTTATATTTTCTCCTGGGAAAATGAAATCTCATTCCCCAGAGGTATCACGTTTCACAGATGTAGACTGCTGAAGAACAACTGGACTTCCTTATGCAACCATAATATTGCCGTTAATTATTTGAACCTTCCCGTCTTAAAGGGAGTAAGCAATTCATACTGTTGTAAATGCATATATACTAACTGCTCTCTTAATTTTTTCAGCAATGCTTAGCTCACAGCATCTATAAACCAAGGGTCCTGTTGCCTATGAACCATGCTGCCATATGGCAGGACTTCACTCAGCTTTTATATTCATAAAAAAAAGATCTTAATTCTTTAACTATGGGTCCACACTGAAAAGCTGTCTTTCAAACTAACACATTTTATTGCTTTTACAAATATTTGCAGAGAATTAAGACACCCTTAATAATTGCCTTGGACATGATAAACCTTTTCTTTTTGCTTCTCACCCTCCTTCCCTCCCTTTTTTGTTTTTTTTTTTTTTTTTTTTTTTTTTTGAGATGGCTGTCTGTGTTTTAATTATTGTTCTGTCCTGTTAATCTTGCCTTACATCTGTTACACCTGCAGACTGTGAGTCTCACAATAGTATACCTTTTATCACATGTGGTAATACAATAATTCATATTTTACCAGGCACACTGAGCAATTAAAATCTACAAAAAAACCCCCAGATTCTTTAAAGCCATAATACACTAAGGTACTACTACTACATTGTAGAATATGTAACCATATCTTCCACTTATGATTCCTATATAATTAAACTAATATTCTCAAGAGATCAGTAATTACTAGCAATAGATAATGATTCATTAATGACCTTACAATATAGGGAAAGCAGGAGAAAACTCTGCATTAGTGAAGCCATTAAATAAGGCAATGATCCAGTTTTACCAGTTTTAACTAACACCACAACCATTTTGACTGAGATTTACAGGACAATTCCCCAAGCATAAAAATTTAAACTTATGTTACGTGTTCCATATATTTAGTTACTTATCTTCTCAGTCTTCTTGGAAGGCAGAGAATTCTTTTTAAAAAAATTAAATAAGCCCAAGAAATGGTTACAAATGAGGCAAAACAAACAGTTTAGGAATATTTATGAGGCCAAAACAACACAATGAAATCAGAAAGAATAAGAAGAAATGTAACAACAGGAAAAGGGGAAAGCATCACTCTGAAGCTAAATGACTTGATCTAGGACTTACAACTTGACAACAAGGTGCCTAAAAAATTCTACTGTTAAGAGCATGTTTTCAATCATTTATACATTTGCTAAACTCAATGTTCAGTACAATTTCCACTCCAAGCATCTGCTCAAGGCTTGATTTTTTTCATTCATTGATACTATTCATTAGAATAAGGCTAAAAAATTCTGCTTGTGCTTAACTTAGTTTTTTCCGCAAGCATTTCACTAAGGTCTAGAATCAAAACAACAAGGTCTCTGGTATTTTCCTTTTTACTGTGCATATAAAAAAAAGAGAAGCCCAAATTTGGTAATTCCCTGTTTGACCTAAACACAGCAGAGTGAAGATTTCCACAGAGCATGTTCTGTTTCTTCCTAACTCTTGCCACCAGCCCAAAAATGCATCTGCCACCCCATGCTTCATCCCGGCTACACTATTCTTCCTGCATGGGAAATGGTAAAAGTGTGTATCATCCCCTGCGTGGCTACTGTCACTTAGGGGATGTGGTGGCAGAGGATGCTATTGCTCTTGTTTCCAATGCTTGCAAGACTAGTCGAGGTCTTCCAAAGGAAAGGAGGGTCAGTAGGATTTTGCAGGATGTAATTTCATTTTCAATGCAAGTCTTACTGCCTTTTTTTTTAAATAAGAAAATTATTTAAATGGACTGTAAGTATTGAAAAGAACACCATCTTATCAAAACTAAGCACTCGGAAGCTGAGAAATGCCAAAATTAACATCAGTTGTTTACTAACTGAGAAAATGATATGTAAGCTCTGTCTCTTTAAACTCTGTCATGAATTATGTTCAAGCAAACATTTGTAGCCAGTGCAATTTACTATGTAAAGTCATGGTCAATAATTTAGGAGAAAGGGTAGACACACTTGAGCTGTGATCTGCTTGTTCAAAAATAAGATATGGAAAAAGGATGAGGAGTGACATTTGTATAACATTTTCAAAAGAACTTAAAATTATACAGAAGATGAAGACTTTAGTGGTTCAATGCTAGCCAGTAAGCACTACTCTGGGCAGACTTGATGCCTGCACTATGATTTCAGGCTGTTTCTAAGCTATGGACATGAGTGGGCTGCAGATGAGGAAGGCTGAGTACCTCCTCCAGAGGAACCCAGGGGTACCATGGGGGCTACTGCTCCTTCAGCAGCGCTCACCAGCACTTGCATGGATGAGAGGGAAATACACAGCAAAAGCACCCTCAAAAGAAGACATTTGATTCCAGAAACTCTCACAGATCTGATAGTTGCAAGAGGCAGTCAGAGGGGAGACAGGCAAGTTCAGTCAGAGGATGTTTACGGTAGTTCACTTTCTTCTAGTGACACGAAGACCAATCAAGACAAGCCTCAGCAACATTCCAGCTTAGACCTGTTACACAGCCCATTTCTCCAGTGCTCCATCTCCTTCCTTAATAAATCTCATTTTTATTAAAACTTCCATGGCTTTATATGGTTTAGGATTTTGTACTGAATGTCCTAAAGAGATTAATAAAACCTTCAAATGATACAAGACAGAAGGAAACATGCCAGAAGTATAATCACAACTTGTTCTTTCAGCTATAAGGCTTCTATAAGGCTTTTGTGGAAGGGCAGTACTGCTTGTGGTGCATGAGGAACTCTTAATGATCACAGATGAGAAGAAAGGCAAAACAGCTAAGTGTCACAATTAACAAAATGGCATTTCTAAGATAAACAAAACCTTATTAAAATCCAATACTTTGTCAGAACAGAAAAAAAGCCTGTGAAATCCCTGTAAAGCCAAAAAACTGGTTTAAGTTATGTGGGAAGCTCACCAGACTTTCAGGGATTTACAGAGACTTCTAATGTGTTCGATTTAAACACCGAGAATTTTACACACGGCACAGCCTCATATGCACACTACCCATAAATGATGTACAGTGTGATATTGTTACAGCATATGCTCCATTTTTTGCCTTAATCTACTTAACTTGTGAAGGGAATGAAAACAGACATCTTGCTAGGAGATGTGTTTACTTCAACCATAAATTCAAATGTTAATTCTGGATTTATTAGATGAAATTATGTGGCCTTTGTCATTTGAGAAGGCAGACAAGATGATCAGATTTTCCTTAGGCTGTAAAACATTTAAATATTATAGATTTCTACCACATTGTCTCCAGCAGTGTATGCTGATTGTAAAAATGTGTGTGTGATAAGGAGGGAGAAAGTATGTGACAGCATCTAACGCATCATTCAGCTTCTCTTTAGACTGAAAGATAATAGTGAGTATATAAAAAGATTCTTCTTACGTGTGTCTGCCTTACCTGTTTAAGTAATTTCAGACTTGTATATGGAGTACTGTTCTGCTAGAGAATGACATACATGCTTTAATGTGTCTAAGTGGGATTGTCCTGTCCGGGACTCCCATAAAGGTTGTTCACTTCACCCAGCTTCTCCTGTACTAGCTGTGTGAAGATTTGGTGGATCATTGCACCAAATACAGGAATCATGGCCCTGTTGCTGGGTGGATACACGGTTGGTTATCTGTTTTCCCTTTTCTGTTTCAAATTCTGTTTGGCTTGTGGTCACATCCATACAGTTTGAAGTTTTACACAGTTATATTAAAAACTCCTCAACTTTAAAATGTATGATATCCACAAACTTTCTGCTCCACAGCTTAGACACTGGGGTCTTAATGCAAAGGTAAAAATTACAGTGTTTGAAAACAATTCAAATAAAAAAGAAACTAGACATTTATATTACAGATTATATGGGTTTCAAATCTACCGTAACTTTTCCTGTCAGAAAAGAAGCATTTAAAATTAAAGAATAATGATAATAAACACTCATTTATTAATATAAATCTACTCAAATTTAGGCTAAGTGATGAACAAGAATATTGTGCATAGTTTACTTTGTTGCCTTCATTCCACTTGAGAAAAAGGTTTTGATTTGCTCTATTGACATTTCCTCCTACTGTACATATCCTGAACTTTTTTATAGTAATTACCTGATCAAACACAGCCTAGCATATCTCTATAAAAGAAATACCTTGAATTTTATTTTTACTAAAAAGGGACACAAGCATCTAGTTCTTATGTGGATCCTTTACTTTCCTATTTGATTTCTTTCAGATTGCTGGCAAAGATGGCATTGTGTTTTGGGAAAATTCTATGCATTTCCTTATTAATGAAGGTTTTTCTTTCTAAAAAATGAATTCCTAATAATTACCTTTCCTTCTCACTGTAATTTACCTGTCTCTGCAAAAGCACTTACTGCAGTTTTAAGCCTGACCAATTCTAATATATTCACTTGCAGAAATGCACTTAAGGAAAAAACCAAACAAATGCCACTCCTATCCTCAAAAAGGTTAAGAAGGATCCAAGGAACTACAGGCCTGTCATCCTCACCTTGATCTCTGGAAAGATGACGAAGCAGCTAATTCTGGAAACCATTTCCAGGCACACGAAACACAAGAAAATCATAAGGAGTGGTCAGCAACTGGCTTTTCTGTAACACTACAAAGTTCAAAAACAGAGCTAGGAACTTGAATCTATTTAGAAGAGAAAACAGAAAGCAATTTCCTAAGTTTTCAGCAGGACAGATAGGAGAAACTGGACCTTTAGTTGGAAATTTATATTGTGGATGGAACTCTAAGTGATCAGAGACTTGCACTGAATGTAGCATTCAATTCAAGAAATTCTCTGCAGTGGGAGAAAAGCACAATGTTCAGTTTCTTCTTCATTCCTCCTAAACATTACAAGTTAAAATACTTCAATTTTAGTATTTCAGATACATAACATTTTATAAAGGCTTAGTAATTCACAGCTATTCAAGCACCGCATTGACACTGCCAGCCTGTGTTTGCAGCTAATACAACAGCAACAATTTACAGACCATTCGTCAGCGTGAAGGGGGGATAAAAATGTTGTACTCCAGTAGTTACCTACAGGAAGAATGATCACAATAAAATAGCTAACATACTTTCAGCCACTGCTGACTTTTTTAAAGGACAGAAGTTCTAGACATTTGTCATGATTTTTTAAAAAGGTGGGTCCAGTTGACAACAAATATCACAGATCAAAGCCAAGGCACACATTTTTTCACTTTGGCCAAAATCCTGATGCTACAACATGAAGGATTTAGCTGTTACACTGTGACTTATTTAGAAGTTATCTGGGCTAAACTGTGCTTTGATTCAAAGGAAAAAGACTGAAGAATATTGCTGTGTTTCTGTAAAACAACTTAATTTAAACAGCTCAGGCAATGTTCAGATTTTAAGAGTAAAGTTCAGCCTGATAAAATTATGGTGACAGACCAGAATGAAGAGAGGGGAGTGTGACATTACACTGGAAAAAAAACCCTTTGAAGCCAATGATGAACACTCCTTAAGTACTTGGAGTACGGGACTTCATCTCATCTTCCTCTTCACACTCTGTAAACCCCAAATATAATAACCAATATCTGCACTTGTGAGAGAAAAATATAGGAACCTGAAGTTGTGCCTACTGAATTCTTACTGTTCTTTGCCTCTGTGCAATTAAAACCTACAGTCCTAAATACTGATGATGCATGTGCATTTTGTTTTGAAAATCACTGCAGAGTAGCAAAAACATTTTCTTTTTTTTAACAAAAATAATTACAGGTGAATGATTTTAAACACTGTTTGCTGCAATAAACCTATTGAAACAAAAGAGGCACTTCTAAATTAGTGAAGTTCTTACTGATATCAGCTATTAGCAATTAGGAACTCCACCCCCCCCCAACTTTTCCATCTTTAAACAGCAATGATTAAATTTGGTTTTAAAGTGGAGAAATTATATTAGAAAAACAACTCTCAGTGTTGCAATTAAAGCACAGTTCTTCAGATGATAAAAATAAATTTGCTAATAGCTTTATCCACTGATTCAAGATGTATGCAGTAGGTTTAAAAGATATGATCCTCTTCTAAAATTTCTCTTTAAAAAAGGAGTTTATAATATTTTATTGTTCCATATTGTCAAATATTCTATAGTGTTAGTACATTTTTCTGTAGAATCCACTTGGGCAAGACTTAATCAAAAAGACATGTATTTTAAAATGAAAGGAAGAGAGATAATTTTGTTAATAGCTCCAAAGTAAACAAATAAGCACTGATAAAATATTACAAAGTTTATAATCTATCTTTGAGACTTCCCTATTATAATAAATAAAATGTCTTTTCTGTCCATAGAAAATTGTAATCCACAATTGAACCATCTTTCTGTTACCCTGTAGTGAAATGTAAAACCAAATGAACTATTTTTTTCTGGTATACCAACTAAAACATTTTAAAAAATTTCAGGAGATTTAACTTCTTTTAAATTCTTCAGAAGCTATCTGCCTATGTCCAGCAATGGAACTGCTACACTTTGCATTCAAACTAACAAGACAACATGTCTGTTGTGAATGTACAACCAGCTTACCAATCCATGTTAGTCTTTTTTTCTTCTCTAACCCTGCTTCTCCATCACAGGTGTTTTTTGGTGTAACAGAAAATTCAACTGATAACAAAGAAATTTTTAGGTTTTCATGGATTCCTTCTTTTTAATAATTGGTCTGTAGTAGATCAAACTTACTATTTTCTTCTTATAGGAACCTGCTATCAGACGAGACCAAGCTGCATAGGACCAATGAAGCTTTTAAATGTCCCCATAATTGCTTGTATTATCAGTTTATTAATTTTTGTTATTTTTTTTGTGTTTTTACCACAAGCAACTTATTGGGAGACCAAATATTAGTACAATTATATGTGACAGACCCTTTTATGTATTGTTAATTTGATTTTTACCATGTTTATTTTGTCATTTTACTGGGGAAAAAAAGGTGTGGGAAAAGTTTGTAATATTTTTCCTATGGATGTAGAATTTTGTCTCAATCAAATTGGAATCAGTGAATTCAAGCAAATTTAGCCTGGGAGCTAGTACAAGGATTTATGAGTACTTGGAATCATACAAATTAAGGAACATGTATTAACCTTCCCACTTCTGCCTCAGAAAGTTTTAGGTTTATGACAATCTGGCTGCATTTGTCAGAGATATTAACCAGTCAGCTAAATAATCTTAATGAAAAAAATGTCATATGGGTTGTTGAGTTCCACATCCTAGACCAGAAGAAGGGACAGCTATGGACTGTAAACAGGACACGGATAGAATATCAGCTCCCATGTAACTCTACTAGGAACCCTTAAGGGAACCTAAAAAATGCCACTTTTGGTCGAAGGATGTATTTGCATGAGAACTTTTTTTTTTGTATTTTGCACCTTTTTACTCATAGATAGCCTAGTTGAAGGTACAAGTATTCACTCTAATTTTTGTGTTTGTAATAGCATTAATATTAAGAGATGATTTTAACACCCTAATCATACCCTATGATTATTCTCCTGATGCCTACTGTTGTACTTTCATTTTGGTAATTGCATTGTATTTGACAATGATTGGTACTATCCCTCTTCTTTCTCTTCCTTCTTTTCTCCTTCTGTCTGCTATGTGAAAATCACCTCTGTAGGAGAAGATCTGGAGTGAGCAGCAAACGGAGTGTTTGAGCCAGGGGTGGTGTGAGAGACTGCAATGTGGATGGTTAATGACTCAAGCCATTGCCCATTTGGAAAAGCTACAGGGGCTTCGCTGGGGCTGGGTTTGCACCCCTGGACCAAAGGGCAGCAGGAGAGGTTTGGGTGTGTGGTGGGAAACTTCTGCATGAGAACAGCCTGGGTGCACCCACCACCAGAGGATGGCCACAACAAACTGACCTTTGTTTGGCAGCAAGCTGAGTTTGAGCCAGATAAGGGAAAAGGCCAGTGAGAAGCAGGTCCTGCTGAGGTGGGATAATGCTTTTTATCATGCCAGTGTCCTCCTTTCCACAGCTGGGCCAGGTGTAAATCTCCCCTCCCAGGGAAGGTCAGGACACTCACGTTCACACCTGGGCCCGAAGATGTTCATCCCTTCCTGTGGGGCAGAACTGGCTCAACTGCGCTGGTGTGAGAGGCAGCTGTCGTGGCTTAGAGGGTGTCATAACCCATCAAAGACCCCCAAAGCACCCCCAGACTCATTTTTGGGGCCTTCCACCAGACCACTGCATGTGATCCCCAGTGTTGGAACAGGCAGTGTAAAACTCCCCCTGGGGGAGGTACCTGGATGTTCCCACCTGAACCTGAACATATTGAACCCACTGAACTCTGGGTTTTGTGGGATTTCCCCACCCCTGATGCATTGAAATCTATGTTTTGTGGGATTTCCCCACCCCTGATGGATCAAGGCTGTGACCATCACCTGGACCATGAATAGGATGCTGAATCCATGGGTAGTGATGTCTTTTCTCTCCACTATCTACTCTTATACTTTCTCAATCTTTTCCTCATATATCTTCTTAAGTGCTATCTTTATACTTTTATATAGATGAAAAGTATAAGACAATAAAAAAATATTATTCTATGGATAATAACAAAAACATCTACATATCTCCTTTCCATTGCAACAAACTTGTTCTAAAATAAACCTGCATCATATATATATATATATATATATATATATGTATATAGACACCAGTCATTCAGTGTCGCTTCACTCTAATCTGCCCCAAGGGATCTATTACCAGGAAACTCAGTTACCCTTGCCTTCAGGGCTGGGTCATAACACATGGTAAAATCAAGGATGGCAATATATCCAAGAACATGAATTATAAAGTAAACTGGTAACTTTAAGATAATTAAATTATATATCAGATTGCCTCCTTTATCTCATAAAAATGCATGAATATATGTCAAACATATCTGAAGTAAAAGGACATGGCCTTTACAAAGTGATAATCTTTCAGTTGGGCTTATAGCAGAAGAAATTGAAATTGTGGTACTTTGATATGAAGAAAATAAAAATCTTGTTATTTGAAGTCATACTCAGAATCGAACAGGCATCAGTAATGAAGATTATTAACTTCAACAAAATCTTACGAAACATCTTATGCAGAAGCCTGTTTTAGTATTTGGAAAATTCCTCCTAATTACACTGAATATGAACATGGGTAAAACTAGATTACCACAGATAAATAAAACCCTTACCAATAAACTAGTGAGAAAAACGTGTAGAGATACTAGGATACCAAAACAGATGCAGAACCTCACTTGGATACTTTCCCCCCTTGAGAGTCAAAATTAAACAGCAATAAACCCCAAATGGACAAAATTCCTACCTACCACCTGAACTGGGGCCTTATTTCCGCAAAACTCTTTATAAGTAAGTATACAGTATTGCAAAATCTGTTCATGGAGCTCTGCTCCAAAGAAGAAATTTATTTATTTTTTAAAATGAGAAGATTTATATCATTGCTGAATTCAATATTACATCTATTGTATGCTCTAAAACTAAATTAAGAAGCTGTTCAGAGGCCATACATGCAGCAGTCCATTTCAATCTATTAGTCTGGCTAAATGCCTTCATACATCCAGTGGAAGGAGTCATCATCATCAATCTGCCAGTTTTAGTGACCAGTCAACTACGTGTTGATGCATGCACCGAGGAAAGACAAGTGTTTCCTCCCTGCTGTCGTACCCCTGAAAGAATCAAGGGAGGCTGTTCTAATAGGTAGCACACGATGATGATTTAGCTGCTTAGTGTAAATAACAGTGTTAGAATCACCACTTTATTTATAACCTTAGTTAAAAGGCAGAATATATGACTGGAGCCCAATTCCATTACTAAGCAGGGTAAGGCAAATAAGAGTTAACTTCTTTTGCCTGGTAAGTTAATTGCACCCCTGTTATCCATAGTCTTGCTTTCATTTAAACTGTTAAACAAAAAAAGGCACACTCTCATTTGTTTTATCCTTTCTGTAAGTGCAGGGATACGAGCTTCAACTTTTGTGAAACAAAAGTACCTCTGACTAGTGAAGTTTTGTGTTGTGTAGCTGCAGCCTTATGGGAATTCTGCATCTTTTCAGAGATGCACAAGGGCTTAGTGGCCTCATTTAGTTACCTATGTGCCCCTGAAGAAGCCCTGCTAGCAATAAAACACTCTGGTGGCAAACAGCTAATTCATTAATTAACCACAGTATTTGCTGGAAAGGAAAGCACTAAACAACGCTGCAGAGAAAGTGCAATTGTGGTTGTTCCAGGTCCCTGTCTGCAGTATGTGCGGCAGAGGCAAGCAATGCCTATGCTGTTTCTAATTATTCCAATTATCATGGCACACTATGAAAACTTGATTAATAACACTGAAGATATTGTTGTGGCAATTAGCCATATGGTTGTGGGACTTTATTCTGTCACGATTTAGCCATTAGCATCTACTTATGTTTGTCAGAACAGAGCATCCGTGACAAGTTGGAGTTCCGCTCACCTTGCCGAGTCCCTGGTGAGCAACACCAGAGAAATGTTTATTCCTGGGAGCCCCGTGCCTGAGTAAATTTTTCATGTGGCATCCGGTCTGACTGGGGACAAATGTCAAGTAGCTTATGCGACGACCCATCAAGCCAGGCTCCCTCTGCAAAAGGTGCCTCGTGAGCGGCTTGTCAGGGCAGACTTCTTTCAGGGGAGGATTTGACCAGTAAAATTAGTGTCAAATGTCTTGTATTCAATGTTTTCAGTGGTTAACTGTTCAGACAGCATGCACCTACCCTTATTTAGATGTGATGAAATGCTCTATTATGACTTTATACACCTATGAGTTACATATTACCATGTGCTTGAAATGTATCTCTCCAAGCGGAGGGACCACGGGGCAGCACTCCTGTCACGTTGGTCAGCTGAACTGACAGCTAGGTAAGCTGACAATATTTATGAGCCACCTTTTTAAAACACAGACTATACGCTACAAAACAACGCTAAGTATCCATTCCTTTATTTTGTGGTCAGAATAACTGCTCATCTCTAGAAGTTTGTCTCTAAGACAAGCGGAAGCTTTAGAAAATTCATAAATAATGGAAGGCTGTCTTGCTTTCCTCCTGGAAGCACAGCAGTAGTCTCACCACTTCCCCAGTATTTCTTGCAGATCAGCTAACGCAAATGTGTTTCTGTCAGCATGTCACTCAAAATCAAAAATGTTTGCAATCAAAGACAACTCCAGACTTGTCCACAGCTAGGAACCAACAAGTTAGTCCTTATTAAAAGGAGTAGGAAGCACTCAAGAACTAGCATCTTCCTGCACAGGGATGCCACATATAGAGCTGATGAAAGTGTGCTCACATGTTTCGGACATGAGAGGAGGAAGCAATAACCCAAGTTCATGGAAATAACAATAAAATGACACTATGAAAGAAGTTTTTTAAGAAGAACAGAACTTTAAGAAAAGCCACAGTATTGTAGAAACTCACCAGCTACTGTTAAAAAGAACAATAAGAATTGCTATTTTTCCTCTGTTTTTCCAATACCTCTACCCTAACAGTAGCTTTCCTTTTATAGTCACTATCTTCCATCTGTATAGATCTTTCACACACTATGAGGAGACAGAGACATCGTTTAAAACCATAAAAGTAATTGCAAAGAAATAAAAATAGACAGAGGACTCTGAGCAGGTGTAATATTTTAAACTAAATTTAACTCGTTATTTAATGACAAGAATTTAATTGACAAGACATCTGGGCATAAAACTTGCTGACAAATGTCCATGTGAGAAACCAGGACCGATGTGCACACCTCACTACTAATAGGGCTATATCAGCAAAATAAAGTTATTGGCAAAAGGGAGGGATTGGATCTGCTCCTCAGCAGATGTACCAACTTTAATGGAGAGCTAGCTCTAAAACTGAAAAAAGAAAATTTAGTAAAATCTTTTTTCCATTTATGCCCCTTTGATTGAGATGATCGAGTTTGTTTTAAAATAACAGTGTTTGTGGAAAATTATATATTGACTGTCCTAGAAATCCCATCTGTGCACATAGACATTCATATGTGGAGGGGGTTTGGGTGTAAAGGAGGTAAATAATTAAAAGAGGAAAACAAGGAGAGAAATAAATACTGCGCAGGAAAGAAAGAAGAGATGAAGGATACACAAAAGGTAATAGAAGACTTATCTGGAAGGGAAGTACCAGTGGGGATTTTTTTCATAGGAGCTATGGAGACCAAGTCATATAACCTAAGGGGTAGTTTGGATGTAATTTGGATGCTGGGCTCTGCCCCATGCCGGTGCCAAGGATTCAGCTATCTCCTTATCCACAGTGGGTGCTGGTAGGAGGTGAAAGCAGCAGCCTGTGGCCTTGCTCAAAGCTGAACTGACTGTTCTTTCCACAGGCGTCTGCAGAACTCACCCCCTGTCCACCACATGAATTCTGAGGTAGAGAGAGAAGACCCAGAACTCCTGCTCTCTTAGGATATATTCTTGTCTTTGCCAAGATGAAAATCTGCTTTCTACTTCACAGGTCATTACAAAAATACAATTGTGATTCCAATGAGACTGCAGACTACAGAGTCTGATGATTAAGATGATGTATCTGTTTTCTACTTGTTAACCAACCACAAATTTTGGACACAGTTTAGTTGACTGTGCTATATTTTCAGCTAGTACTGTTACTCAATATTTAGAGCAAACTAGAAAGATGAAAGAGGAGTTAAAAATTGTGCTATCCACATGCAAGGTCAACTCAGATCTATGCCTGAAATTCTGACAGACCAGACAAGGCCATAAGCATTCCTCCTTGGCCAAAGTTGTCTGCTAAAGCTCTATGCTAGGAAGAAGCTCTGTCCTAAGAAGAGATTTTGGCATGTGCAGAAAAGCAACGTGGGATAGGGAAAGTGAGAGTTTGAGTCATCCTGAGAGCTGGACATTCATTGCTACATGTGTTTATGGCTAGCCATATGGGCACCCCAAGTACAAGTGTCACAGCACCATGCACTTTAAACAACTCTTGTCTCTTGCAGTCAATGCTGCAGAGAGAAAATGAAGGATATTTCTTTTTCCATTTCTATCTTATTTAGACAGGATTAAGTATTTTCAGGAACTTTCTACTAAGTATATGTGGATTTGTGATTATTTCTGGCACTGCAAATTTGGCTGGAAGTTCTAGATCCAATTTTTCTCTGCTAATTCACTGTTTTATATTAACTTATTGTTATATATGGACCAAAACCAATGACAATGAAAAATACAACAGGTTTTACAGCTCTCTTACTCAAACAGGTGATTAATTTCAGAAATGAAAAAAAATACTTTTTATTTTTTGTTTCTTGCCAAACAGAAGTATTCCTCCAGCAAAGAATTCAAGTTTTGGTATGCTTCTCAGAAATTTCAGGGTAAAAAAGTGGCACTAAAAATCTCTCTCTGACCCTCTGGCAGAAAATCTGTTGCACACTTCAACATTTGAAATAATACATAACTTAAAATGACACTAATTTGAATTCTATTGACGTTTATACTTTACCTGTTTCCTTAAAACTGTATTTTAACTTCCTTCTGAGGAGAAAAATATTTTTCTGAACCTCTGACCTTCCAATGCTAATGTGAGCATTACAGGATTGTTTGCAGGCAGCTGAAAAAGGACCTGACATCCTGGTTCTCTGGCATTCCCATGACTAGCAAATGTAGATGGGGAAAGAGTCAGTCTGATGGGGTGGAGGTGAAGGAGGCATTTCCATGAATGCAGGTAGGCTCTTCTGCAGGCTGCTCCCTGGCTTTTAGAGAAATTGAGATGTGGGCAAAGAAGTGATCAAATACAGGATACTTGACCCCTAAGGGGAGGCATGTAAAGGGACGGCTGGAGGCTAGCTGTCTCTAAGGCTAATTTATCTGACCATACTCCTCCATGATCCAGCACAACGAAGCCACGACGTACCTGGAGGGTAAGAAGCCAGAAACATACCTGGTGCTGCATCTGGGCTAGTGCAGCCAAATAATTTGCCTGTTAAACCATGGCTGCGTGGCATCTAGCACTGGAAATATCCTGCAGAAGGGACTGAAATGTTCCCTTCAGCTTGTGGGAACTGAGCAGCCCTCTCAAACAGATCACACTGGTTTGTGATAACCTCAACAACTTCTTGAGGCACATCCTGACTCAGTCATTGCTTATGGTTGTTTGGGATGTAGGAGGCATTTTATTTGAAGGTAATTATGCTATTGAGCATTTAGTTGGCTGTGACAGGTAGAATGCATACTTTGAGGAGGTGGCATCTATCGCTGCCAGTTGAACCAGGCTGTGAAAACACTTGCCAACGATTATTATAAACTTTCTTACTGTCTTGGGTGGTATTCCACAACCTCAGATATGTGATTCCTTGACTGCTTTTGAAAGGTCACTGGTCAGGACACCAATCATTTATGGAGTTTACTTTCATACAGAACTGACATGGTCTCCAAAGGATCTGTTCACAGAGAGTTTTGCAAGCTTTTGACATCCAAACCAGGCTTACTCAGCAACAGCTCTGATTTGGATCAGAGACTCTGAAAATGGAGGCTATCCTTGCAGCATTATCTAACTTTTTTTTTTTCTTTTAGAAGCTTCAAGTCTGAGGTTTATACACACAGGTTCAAAGAGGTTTATACCCTAAGATCTCACTTGTAATTGAGGGAAGTAACTTGTACCACAAAAATGATCGGAGCATTCAGATTCTAATTCCCTGTTAAATTGTCTGCAGAAAATTATCTTCAGAAAATGCACATCATCTCAGACTTCAGCTTGGCTTTGTGAGAATTTGTGGAGTCTTGGGAGTTCACTTTGATTCTTTCCAATCATTAGTAATAAATGACTTTTTAAATCCAGCATCAACTTTAGCAAAGCACTTGGTGAGGACTGTAAGAACTACAGTATGGAGAATAAAAGAACTGAAAGCACATCCATCTTTTGAAAGCAAACGTAACCCACAGGATAAGGCACCAATTTAGGAACTGAGAAGCACAGCCATAGGCAAATTATGGTCCCATATAATTATTCTCTCTTTATGGAAGATAAGCCTAATAACTTTCATCAAGTGTTATGCATTAAAACCTTATCAGAGAAATTCTTATATTAAAAAGCAGTATTTTACTATTGTGATAAAACAATTGTGAATAATCTTATCATGAATACCGTAACATATAAAATGACGGAGTTTTCACACATCAAACCCAAAGGCTGAGCTTCACTCATATAAAGGATATTCTTTTCTTAGCATGGTCTAAAATTAGTGACAGTAATATCTATTTATCAGTTATCCTATCAGTATTAGAAAACAACAAGATGGCACAATTTTTGATTTAAATGTGTCTGTCGGAGACACAAATTTTACACACACGTCAAGAAAGGAACAAGCTGAATATCTGCGGTAAGAATGATGCACAGTATAAGACAATTCTGTCTTTGAAGGCTGACTGGTCAAAAGTAGAGATTTTATTTTAGAGAGATTAACAAGTTTGGATATAATAAATAAATAAGTTTAAAAACAAAAGACACCAGTTTTATAGCACACTGTACTTTCTCTCAGCCTTATACTTCAAAATGTGTAAAGTGCTCCTCTACTATACCTAGTCAAAACCACCTCACCACTTGACTTTTCTACTAACAAATCTCTATTCCACAGGTATCAGATCCTTTTCAGATTCAATGGCTGATGATGGCTGAACTTTCACTGAAACTACTGATTTACCATCACTGAAATTACATCATTGAAAGTAGACATCCTGCTACACAAAAGGACAAACCACACTTTGAAATTATTTGATAAACTTCTTCTAAAGCAGTTGAAATTTACAGAAAGCAAAACAGTGCATACAATTTTTGAGATTTTTGAGGTTATGCCCCTAGCAAAACCTTTTGACTCCAAATTCCCTTCAGTTTAATGTTGATAAATGTGAGCATTAAAACTCAAAGGCATTGAACTGATTGCTGTCAGTTGTGCCATTGCACAGATACATGCACAATCATTAATTATGCCAAATGCAAATTTACTGAGACAGTAAGTAAACAATTAATGGCAAGGATATAGGTGACTTGGGTGCTAATGAATTTGTGTATCACGGACGATTAAAACTTGGAGTGGAAGGAGGATGACTATGTTGGAGCAACATGTTCCATTACTATTAGCAATTCTGTCCTTACTGATGATGATGCAACTGTGACTGGTGTAGCTGCAATCACGATGTCTTTCTGCGAACTGAGGCCAGAGGAAATGTTTTAACCAAGGAGGTATCAGGCAAATAGCCTCAACCCCCACTACAAATTGGGCAAAGTACAGGTTCGATGAGCTTGCAGAGGCTCTAGCTGATACAGACACTAACTTTGTGGAGCTTAATGACTTCCTTATTGTCTAGTTACAACACGGAGTTTCACTACCATGCCAAACTGCTCCAGCATAATTCATTCAAGGCAAAGAAGAATGATGCTTCAAAGAGAAAATTTGAAGTTACACAGTTAAAACTCAGGAAATGCACACACCTAATTCCTGTCACACTGTGAAATCCTAGTTCTGCATGTATATCTCCTTTAGCTCTGATTTCTATCAAAAATATGCATAATTTTTACGCTAATTTCTATTAAAATACGCATCACAAAACATAGCAGATGCATGCAGACAATTAACATATTGTATTAACTTCTGCATTTTTTATTCTTTATTGAATCCTCTGTATTGCATTAACTTTATTTTGCATTTTCTTTGTTTTCCTTTCACTACCACAAAACCAATTTGGTTTTACTAATGTTATTCTAAATGCTTTCAATTGGATCAATTCACTTCTCATTGGGGTGAAGAACTGAGGAGGGGTCATCACGAACCTTAGCTGCTGAAGTCAATTTTCTGCTAGACTGAATCAAAAGAGCAACACCGCATCTGTTTGTATTATTCTGTATCGGTAAATGAAACTTTCCTTTTTTTCTTTTCTTTTTTTTTTTTTTTTGCCACAAAAGCTTGGTATTTGCAAAAGCTGTAAGACTGTGGAGACCATAATCTAAAATCATGAGAGCCACAATTTTTATGACTACAATCTTCTTTTCCTGGTGTTCAGGCAGTGGTTTTGGGGTGGATTGCGCTGCATGCGTTCTGATGAGACATTTACAATCTCCTTTATGCAAATTACCCCAGCAGCTGTTTAAGAGCTGTGGTTGTCAGACCAGCAAGGAGAATGTGATTTGGTATGTCACAAATGGGGCAGGGCTTTATTAGGCTCTGCTACAAAGTTTTAGCAGATGCCTTAGCACAGATTCAGTGTGATCTTGTAACCCCATTATAACTTTATTGCTTATGGAAAACACAAAAAGGTACCAAATACTGTGGGGATTCTCAGAAATAAGCACTTCACACTGCCTATTTCTGAATTAAGTGCAAATAATAAATGTAATCTTATCATTTAGAGTGGAAAAACTGCAGTTTTCCCCAAAGAAATAATTTGCAGCTGAAGGAGTTTTCCAGGGGAAAAAAACCAGCAATAACACCTTTAAGACTAAGAGAAAATTTTACAAATAACCAATGAAGACTGTTTCTTATCTTTAAAAACAACTCATCATTAAGCAAATACTACCAACAACACATAAAAACACGAGAAGCCTTTGATAAAACTGCCCATTGAAAATGCTACGTGTGGATTAACACTGGATCCCATGGTCAGGAGACAGATTATAAGATCCACAGAGGATTCTTTTAGGCCTGAAAGACACATCTCCTTTACTTGACTTCCCTGTGATTATGAGTTTATGTATTACAGGTTTGCTTTCATTAAGATTCAACTTGAACTGACGTTTCTTGTTCTTATGCTTGTCATCACTCAGCTCCAGAACCTCGCTTCTACAACAAGTAGTGAGAACTATGTTCCCCTTAAAGCTTTCTGATATTCAATATATAAATTTGACACCATATTGGATCATTTTGCTTTTGACAACATTGCTCAAATTTAACCCACTCCCTTTCTTATCCCGTATTTATTCCCTGACACATTTCTATTGACCATATGTTGACCTTCTTAACTTCTGTTTGACAAATGATGATGATCTGAATTTTTTTTACTATAGTTAACCAAAAATATATATGGCATTTCAGGTCAGGTCTTACTATTACCTGTACAATAGCACTGACACTTTCTTATTTCTTTTTGAAACACGGGTAACCTGACAGCATTTGTCTTTTACACAGCTCATCAATTTGGTGGCTCCAAGATGTTTTTCACTGTCATCCTTTTATCAAACTTTTTTGTTGAGTAAAAAACACAGTGCCCTTTTCTTCTGCTGTATCAACCTGTGTTTTGACACGCCTCATCTGGCTGGGTGGACAGGCATCACTAATATTGCCACCTAGTGACAATTCATAACATAAATCTGTACTTGGAGGGGAAACTGTTTTTGTGGATTTTAGGCCCCTTCAAAAATTTCTCAGAATACTCCAGTCTTCATTTTTTTAAATGCCAATAAAATGCAAATTCTAAGTCCTCAGAAGAATAATGTGACCAGTCCTCATTTGAGTCTATTCAAGGACTGAGTACTGGTAGAATTTGCCTGTTACACAAATACAAAAAGAAAATACTTCTAGAACATACATACATTTAACTATTTAGTTGTGTCTGTAAATACAGACAGGCAACTACAGCTGCCTGCTATTCTTCTAATGAATAGCAGCTTTACTTTAAAGTTTGAGTTAGGAACAAAAGACTTCAAAGGAGATGACTTGGAGTAGAGGAACAGTGAAAAAACAGTTGTTGGTAACAGAACTTGAATTTTGACCTTAAGTACATTATTTACTATGGCAAATATTATAACATGTTTAGCAGGCATAATAAAAAAATCTTTCCAGTTGCCACCTGCAAATGCTACAGTGGTAATCTATATACTGAGGGAATTAAGCAAAGGATAAAATTTTGTAACAACAATTTTAGTGGAAACCACAGTGCAGTAAATGTGTTACCCTTAATGTATCTGTGTTGCTTAGGAGAATATACTACATTCTTTCAAGATTGAAGGTCCATGCTCTGAAAATACTACCTTCAGAAGTCATCTGAAATGTAAAGCAACAAAAGAACTTGAATCCACTTTGTGTGTGTGCAAACACGTAGTGCAGTCCTCCTAATACCTGGGTGCCAAGCAAACACATTCGATCACAGAGTGATGGTACTACTCAGAAGAATTACTAACACAAGCACTGGGATTAAATACTTTTTTCTGAATGTAGTTATTTCATGAGGAAACTAGAAGTAACTGCCCCAAAGGACTTCAAAACAGTATGCTTAAACCCAGAAAAATGCAACAAGAGAGTTTCACCTTCCTCTGAAAGTATGATCAAAATAAACTTCTTACATTAGCTCAAAACTGTGTGAGGATACAGAAGATCTACTAAATCTCCCCTATAAATTACAACTTAAACATTTTCTTTGCCTCAAAAACTACTTTCTCCTACTCCTCTTGTACAATAACCTCTTCAATTATTTCACTGATCCCCTAAAAAAGCTGTCTTCCCACTTACACTCAAATTCTTGAATGGTTTGTGCCAGCTTTATACTGAGGGTTTCTATTACTAATTTAGCATCTGTCTGAATGGAAACTGCCCACGATTTCCTGGGAATACATTCATCATGATTCTTTTTGTTCAAGATTTGTCTGAACTTGGCTTGTTGTCTTTGTAAATACAGGCAAGTATAAAGAACTACCATGCTGAAGTGACCACTCTAACAAAACGCCGTAGCTAGCTTTGAAACCCACTGTATGGAACTCCCAAATCAGTTTTCTGGCTTACCAAAGAGAGTTGCTTTGTCCTATGCAACATCTCTCCACCTGGAAGCAATAGAACTGGCTGGGCACTCTTCTAAGCACACATTTCAACCTGACAAAAAGAGCCTCAGGCTTTCTTCAAGCTTAGCTCAGTAAAGGGAGCCCTTTCCTCATTCACACTGATACTCTCTACTCACTCTCCTCATACATGCAACTACCAGCAGCTCTTCCATCCCTCTACCCTTGCTTCTTTAGTAAGAGTTGCCTCTTTTGTGTCTTCTGTCATTTCGAATATTCTCTTCTACTCTGAGACCTAGCAACTTGGCTCTGTCCATACATCACGCTCCGTCCTGTCTTCTTTTTGTCTTTTTTTAAAAATACCAAGTTACTGTCAGTTTGAAAACCAGCCTGGGAAGACAGATGGCCAGATATACATCACAAAAGTGAACCAGAGTCAAATTCAAACTTTTGTTGAAATGATGAGTGAGGAAGAAGTCAGGTGGTCTGAAATACTTTCACCAGCTTATGTTACAAAGAGTCTGCTTGAATGGGGAAGGAAAGCAGAATAGCCCTGCTCTGCACCATTAAAGGTTCTGCAGACAGCCTTCCTTTGATCCCTCAGACTAGACATCCCACTGCCTCCCTGCCCACCTCTGGCGAGGTCTGGCACTGCTTGGAGCACGAGTAGATCTGGTGGCTGCCATTGGTCACAAGTGGCTGGATGAGGAGCTGCTGTCAGTCCAACTGCATTTGCTCCACCTCCACCACCACCAGCAGCAGCACCTGAACAGCAATTGCTGCTGTGCTGGTTTTTTGTGGAAAGGTGGTTGTGACACTGATAAGGCCAGAAGGGTCAGGGAGGAACAGTGGCAGGGATGTGTTCCCAACTGGAAATGTGCATGTTGCCCTCCCCAGCACTGGCAGGGACCTCAGCCGCAGACTGCCAGTCCCTGGAATTTCTCAGGTTCTTCTCTGAAGGTTCATTTTGGCTTTATGAGTTAATCATGTCAGGAGAAGTCTTTCAACTTTGAAAGTTGAATACTTTCAACTCACATGCCTTTAGGAGTTATATATTTAAATGATTAAACAGATCAGGAAGAAAACATATCTAGTGCAGAATGAAAGCAGTTAACACTGAAATTCTTTTTTATATTTTCATATTAGTATCACAAGTTGTTTGTAAATAAGTTGCTCATTTTAGATAGGTAAGGAGTCCTTCCATGCCCTGAAAAAATAAATTACATTTTATTGGTGCCCGGGTATTTCATAACTTCTATTTATTTGCTGCAAGAGTGGAGAATTAAGATAGAGTAGTTTATTTCACCAAAAGACTGACAAATGGCTCATTAGACACTTATGGAGCTGAAGCTAATTGTACGATTTTTTGTTGTATTAATTGTCACTGCCTGCTTAGCTGGCTAACATTGGTCATCAATACAGAGCTTTTTCCTTTCAATCTCCAAAAGAGGTGTAAAAAAAAAGGAATTTTAAGATAAACAGAACAGTATTTATTTCCTAATATAAACAAAAATACTATTTGGATTGGAGGAGCATGAGGGAGGAGTAAGAGAGGATTAATGTGCTGGCTGTTCCCCACTGGGGCCACCAATAACAATCAATCCCAAACAGCAGTCACCTCACATCATCTAACAGCTTGAATCGTCGATATACAAAGATTCTCTCCCCCCTTTTTTTTTGTTCAGATTAAATATCATTTAAATTGCATCCTTTTTTTTTTTATTTCGTCAGAGACATAAGGTCAGAATTGATTGAATATGTACTACCTGCATATAATGATTTCCAGTTTTTTACAATCATGTGCTAATGCTGCACAGTAATGGCCTATGGATGAAGAGACAGATGTACTACCAGTCATTCGCTACACATTTGCATTAACAAATCATCATTTAATTGAAGCCCATCCAACAAGTTTATGCTACTTAAATAAAGTTCCTTTCCATAAAAGATGCTGCAATGACACATGGTTGTTAACTGCAAGGTAAATAAAAAGTAGTATTTATTTTCTTGTCACTGGTTTAGGTAAGTATTAAAATGTACATTTATTAATTTGTATTTTGCTCAGAAATAAACCACCTGACATCTAACATAGCAATCCAAGCTAGTACTACTATGAGACGAGATAATTCACTTTTAGAAATAATCGTTTTGTAACACCACAATTTCATGCTTTACAGATTTTTATTCCCCCCAAAATATATAATAGAACATAGTTTATATGAAGGCTATACATGAGTTGTGTGTTAATACTTTTAGGCAAGCTCTAATAACACAAACCTCAAACCCTGCTGCTATCAACATGGGCTACAATTTTTTTTATGTCTCATTGTTGACTACAAACATTGGCACCACACTTAGAAACCTAGTTGCCTCCCTCCACAATTTAGATATTACTGCTTTCTTTTTAATACTGTCTAGGGAACAATTCAGGTAGGTTGTGATGCCCCTACATGCTTCAGATATAGAAAACCACTATCTATTCATTTCTCCTTTCAGAACATGTTGCAAAATATTAAAATCTGAGAAGAAAGCATGTCATAAAATGAGGAACCTATAAAACCAATTTTCTCTCCTTCTAGAGATGGTTTAACAGTACTTTCAGCATATTCAGTTCATGGTACATTTTTGCATCTGCAAAGCAGAAGAAAGATATTTTGATACTGTCTGTTAAACTGACAAACAATACTTCGAAGCTAACATGCTAGGACAAGGAGATATATTTTTAATTGTGTTTTTGGCTTAAATCTACATTTTCTAGAAACCACAATCTTTTAGGATGAAAGCACTATATAAATGAAAGATGGTATTAGTAATAATAGTTGACATCCTTTACTATGCTGGTATTGGCTTACATCTAAACACATCACTGAAATTTTCTTTTTACCTAAATACAAAAATAATCATCTATTTCCCTTTCCTGATGATACATTGAAAATAAAATATTTATTTAAAAAAAGGGAAAAAAAAGAAGTATCTTAGGAAAGCTAGAAAATTCATTCTGAGAGTGGGAGAAGGCAGTCTTTTTCTAACCAGAGAAAACAGAATTCAAAGATGAACTGATACATTTTACTTCCCTTCAGGAATGTGTGGGGATGTGAGGAGACAGGGGAGTCTCCAGGTTGACCTTTTGTTGTTGTCGTTACTGATGACAGAAAATATATTAAAAATTTCACCATACCAAGATTGAAACTACAATGGGGAACTCAGAAATATATCTAAAAGCACACTGCAGCATACAAGAAGAGATAAAACCTAAGATTTATTTCCTCAGACAAGAAACAGTGTATAAAAGCTACAAAATGCAATCCCCTACAAAATAAACAGACATACAAAAAAACCCTACTGTGATTTGCCTGCATGTTCTCCAAGCTTTTTTTATATGCTAACTCAGAACAGTAATTACAGATCTTGCAAGTTGACTTCTGTTTTCCAGAACTATGAGTTGTACGTTAAACATGCCTTTTCATCGAAACAATTACAATTAATCAAAACAGTGAAAGCTAATACCACTCAAGTCCAACCTACTGCTGTGCCCAGCAATATATCAAACTGTCTGTTGTCAAACAGACTAAACAAACTTCAACAGAATGTTTTCACTACAAATAAGAGAAAACATGCTTGCTAAGTATTTTTTAGTCAAATTGCAACCTCAGTAATCCATTCTGTCACTGGATTTTAATTTGCAGTAGTCAATCACAGTCTCAGACAGATCCGTATTTGACTACAGAGAGGTAACTCACTGGGACTAACAAATGAGTACCTGCAAACGACTACTATAGCCCCAAATTTGTTTAGGGATTTATATCTATGTATTCCGGTTTGTTCCTTCACACCATCAACTTTTTTCAACATGAGATTTTGAAATGAAAGAAAGAAGAAAAATGAAAACCATGTACTACTTTTCACTGTTACTGTCCTAGAAACACACCACCTTAACAGTACTGTATTCTCTTCAATGTTCATATCCATCTAAACTATTACTATTGTTTCTTGAAATCTTCATTACAAAGAAGCTGCTACCTCAGAATTTGTCCATAAATTAACAAAAGCCTACCTCCAGAAACTCAAATTCATGTTAAACGCAGATCTCATCTATGATATATCTCATCCATGACATATTATAAATAGTCAACAAAAATAGATATACTTACACTTCTCATGGCACCTCCCCTGCCCTACCTAGGAGTCATAACTATTTTCTTAATAAAGAAATATGGCATTTGGTATCTGACAGAAAAAAACTGTTTACCAGTGAAGTCAGTCTATTTTGCAATTGGTAATCAATGCAGAAACTGAAGTTTTATATAAAAGAAG
This sequence comes from Dicrurus megarhynchus, assembly GCA_013399195.1. Classification (NCBI taxonomy): domain Eukaryota; kingdom Metazoa; phylum Chordata; class Aves; order Passeriformes; family Dicruridae; genus Dicrurus; species Dicrurus megarhynchus. Next base: position 551,247 of record VXAD01002022.1, read on the forward strand.
AGGACAGGAATATTGGAGTTTAACAAACAGATCAGGCCTTTATTACCAGCAAGCTCCATTATGGATTTGTGAGCTTTGTAAGCCAAGCTCCCCCAAGTGTAATTAAAATTTTATTTATAATGTGTTTGTGACTGTTAACTTCGTGTTGCCTCTGCTTGTTCCCCCCCAAATCCAATGTGAAATAGTATTCCACATTTACTGCTGCAGAGAGCGGTGCTTTATTCAGTTGCTGATTTCATCTCTAGCCTTATAAGAGATGAGAAGTACAAATAAACATATTGTTTATTATTTATACACAAACACCCGTGTCTTTAAGCATAGATATATACGTATACACTCCTGCATGCAGACGCTCTAAGCCAAAACTGAGGACAAAAGAAGTACATGTCAGTTAAAATTGAACACATGTGAGCAAGCATCACTTTTTTCCTACCAAGAGCACTATTTATCACATATTTATATCGTGGAGAGACAGGAAAGCTTCAGTAAGATAGGGCGATGCAGCACTGCAGAGTACATTTTATGCCGCAAGCCATGTCTGAGATTAGTGTAAATGTACCAGGAAAAGGTTCTAAACTCCAACAAAGCTGGCATCCATGCTTTATTTTTTTGTTCATTTATGAGGAGGACTTCATGAAAAAGCCCTCTGACTCCAAGAATGTATTTTTCATTTTTTGCATTAACTCTATTCCTGCTTTCATTCAGGTATTACCCTCCGGTACCAATACTTATATAAAAAAAAAAAAAGAAGCGTAATATAAGTAACCACAGGAGGATCTCTTCTCCCCTTGAAAAACTGCAAATAAAGATGTCAGCTATTGAGTATATTTGTGGCGTCTCCAGCAGCTGCTGTTAAATACCAGCTGGTCTAGCTGATTAAAATTACCTCCGAGTTGGTATTATAAAGATGCCTGGGCAGCGTTGCTGTATTAATGGATTATTGAGTGAGCGATGAAAACCTTGGCCAGCTGATGCGTTTTATTACAGATAGGCTTTATGATGTGTAATCACTGTAATTTTTATAACTAGAGGAAACAGGAAAAAAAGAAGAACCTTCTTTCTCCCCTTACTCACAGCGAAATCAGTTGAACCAGATTTTTTTCTTGCCAGTCTGTTACTTAGGAGTTAGCTAAATAATTTGGGTTTTAACAGTTTCTGCATATGTAAGACTTTATCCACACCTACACATACACAAAGAATGAGAAGCTGTGTTCAAGGCTACCCTGTGTTTACCTATTTTACATATGCTTAGGTTTACACATTCGATATTTATTTCATCCTTTGACTACCAGGTGAGTGCTGCAACTGGCCCATATGAGATAAACCCTTGTGCATTATTTAATGACTGACCTACACTGCGAACACACCTCATATTCTCCAGGTTCAGCAATTCAGTTGGTGAGGTCTTACGTCTGGTCTCTCCATCTCCTTCCTCCCACATTCTCCTCCCCTTCCAGCAAAACCTTCACACAGCATGTCATTTAACCATCTCTCAAACTTTCTTCCCCCTTACTAACCACATATTTACCACGTTGTCTTGTCTTCTGATAGTAGTTTAGTTTGCTACCAAACTAAATGTGCTAATTATAAAAATCAAGTAACTGTTACCAGTTTTTGAGATTTAATAAAAAATAAATGACTGGGTACTTGGAAGATTCAGATATACTGGTGAAACATTTTATTATAGATGACTTCTGTTGTGAGGGGCTTCAGCATTCAAGCCAAGTGCCATTTACTGAGAGCATCTCAAGAGAAAATACTGCAATTTTTTCAGGAACGGACACACACCAAAAGCCAACTAATGATACCTGAAATTTTTCAGTGAAATGGGAACTGTTGAAACGTGAAAAAAGAGTAAAATTTAAAAAAAGTCTTAAGCTCTTAAAATTTTCTTAAGGAAAGGTAGCATTGCTTGTCTTTTTCCACAGTAGATAATTAACTCTTCCACAAAGTTAAGAAAACCATTCTCTGTAATGTTCATAAACTGATACAAGTTACAAAATTCTACAGGAAGGACCCTATGAAATATAGCTGGGTATTATTCCAGCCTGTAAAGTATAGAGACAAATTTTTGGGAGCTGGTACTACATCACACACATTCACCTGCAACCTCTATTGAGGACTTTTTCCTCACACTGGTGGAGTTTATGTGCAGTCCTGCAGAAAGTCCGACACTGATAGATCAAAAGATAATTTAGATCAAAGATAAATCAAAAGATAGGTTAAAGCTAATTTAATTAAGAAGTTTGTTAAAGGTGAGTCTTAGAAATAAATTTTGGTCCATCCAAGACTAAAATCATCTAGGTGCTCTCCTCTCTTCATACCAGTAGAACCTAAGCTGTACTATGGTGCAAATGTATGTTTCTAAGTCCAACATCTGATAATCCGAATACGTGATATACATCTCTGATGAATCACTTGGCTGTTCTGAAACACTTTTGCACTGCCACGACTAGCTGTTGAAATAATGATGCTAGTAGTCTGCAAATGGAGGGAGAAAAACATGTTTCACCAGGTAGATTTGCTGTAGATAGAAAAGGGCCTTTCCACTCTTTCTAATTTCACCTTTTTTTATAGAACTGTATTATCATTGATGTTGGAAAAGACCTCTAAGATCGTCAAGTCCAACCTAGCACTGCCGAGTCCACCACGAAACCACATCCCTAAGTGCCACACCTACGTCCCTTTTAAATACCTCCAGGGATGGCAATCCCACTACTTCTCTGGGCAGCCTGTTCCAGTGTTTGACAACCCTTCCCAGGAAAAAGTGCTTTGCTTTCTTTCCCAGAAGAATGCTCTTTCTGCAGAACATCTGAGCAGGGGTAAGGTAGATGGGCAAAGCCATTAGGGCAGGCCAAGGAGGAATGTGTAAGGTGAAACTACACCAAGCTGTGAAGCTGCACAGCTCCCTGCAGTACGTAATGACAGTTGTGCCAGTGTGAAGCACCTCAGCTTCGGGCCGTGCCAAGTGCAGCCGGCAGAGCCGCAGCCGGCTGCTCACAGGGGCATCGCCATCCAGCACCTGCCGTGCCTCCGTTTTACAGCTGCAGCCCGAGCGGATCCTGCAGGCAGAAACCTCTTTCAGAGGGAGGTGCATTTTCACATTTGTTCCAATAAGAAAATAAAATGAAATAATAAAATAGTGATGGTTTTGGTTTGGCAAAACCCCCACAGTTCCTATTTTCTCAAGCCAGGTGACTTTCATCCCTCTGCCGGGAGCCAACAATGGGTCCGCAGCTTGCAGCCACGAGTGAAAAATAACCCAGAGAGCAGCTGTCTGTCCCAGCCACTTTCTGGTTTTTCCTGTGGTGTATTCCATACACTACTCTAAAAGCATTTACCCCTTGGGCAGAGCTTAGGTGGGGTTTGCTGGGGCACTGGCCAGGCCAGGGCTGACGTTTCCTAAGGACACTGCTGGCACTCCATGCCTTGACCCAGCAAGGATGAGGTTCAGATGGCAGCTGTGGAGTTACTGCGACCCCAGTCCAAATCCCCCAGGCAGATGGGGGAATTCAGTTTCTCTGAGCTCTCTGGCTGCATATTTTTCATGCATTTAGTGAATTTCCAACTCAAGCAACCCACACAAAAATAAGTGACAAACCCACCCCAAATCTGCAAGGCTACGAGGCTTTGTGGATATTTCTGGGCTGAGGCATGTTTACCATACAGCATGGAGAGATGTCCCTCGGATCTAACCAGGGATGTGAAAAAGCCACCTTAGTGTAGAGGAAGACATAGCTATGGTTGAGACATAGTGCTAATACTAAATACTTCAAGTTTCCAACAGAAGGACTACTTGAAGTAAGATTTATATCACTGTCATCCATGGGGATCCACACCAAGACAGCCAACTGGAAGCACTGAAGAAGTAAATTATTCTGTCTGAGAAGGAAAAATTAAAGGAAGGCAATTCTCTAAAAGCTAAAATATGCTAAACAAGTATCTTTGCATTTGTGGTAAATACATATACATTGATAAGCTCTGAATTAATGGTCAATTTAACACGCATGCTATATTCTACGCAAAACAAGATTCTTAATTCACTTGGGTTAATAAACATAAAATTCTGATAATTACAGATACAATAATGTCATATGAGCACTTTAAACATATGCTGTGGGAATTAAATCCTGGCTATTCCTGCCCACTAAGGACCAGTTTTTAATCTTCGATGCATGATATGTAGTAATGGATTTTACGAGTTGACTTTTTTAAATTTGATGATCAGGTTAATGAAATTTATAATGATATTTTTCACACCAAGTTCAAAATAGTAGTTAACTCCTTGGCAGAGGAATTCAGATTGGACATGTAATGGATGTACCAGCAACTGCTGATGTGAAAGGATTAATCATCATTTTAGACTTTTATTAAATTAGATAAAATGGGATAGGCATGAATCAGAATATATAGCAATTAATCACTGGACTTTATTGAGTCTTTTAAAAATCTTATTTGCTCCTGAGTTGACAACTAATCTAGGCCATTTGTACCAGTTTGACAAACTCTCCAGATAATGACTGTGACTAGAACATTAATAATATCGTCATTTAGCAAAAAATATTTATTCGCTATGTAAACTATTTTTTTTAACATTTTTGGGTGCTGAAGGTAATATTAGTCACACCACAACATTGCAATTTGGGTCATTATTTGCTATTGACATCTTTTGCTTTTATAAATTTGCTTGGTTTTTGGAAATTTAGGTAACGGATAGACCAGCGTATACAGATGACCAAAGTTTTTGGTATATCCAACTAGCACTTAATGTAAACTGTTACAGCTATACACACTAGAATTGCTAGAAAATAAAAATTACTAAAACTTTTGAAGTTTATTTATTGATCACTGAGAACCACCCCAGTTAAATTACCATAAACCTCAACATCACAACAACTACTAATCCAGCTAATAGGAATTAAGGGAGATGGAAGATACATAATAAGCATCTGGGGGATATGGAATTTATCCCATGAGTGTAGTAAAGAGCTCATAATTTAAGAGTGCCAAAACCCAAGTGCATCATGAAGGCCTTTCCTCACAAGTGACATTAATTGCATATCCCACAGATGCTTATTACATATTCTATTTATACCTCTGAGAAGAAAAATATTCGTTTAAAGTTTAAAGGTTTAGTACTGCTTAAACACAATGTAACACAGCTGTCTCATGATGTCACAGGGAATATCAAAGGCTGTAGCACAGAGTCATAATGTAAGAAATAGTTTAGACAGAAGATAAATCAGGGAATGTGTTTCAGCATGAGAGCCCCAGAGCTCAGATGTACATTAAAGCAGGATGTATAACTACGTACTTCAGCTGGATTTGGGATTACACCATTAAAAAGGTTTTTCTAATTACGATTATTGAAATAAGAAAAAGGAGAATTAAATCTATTTCAATTCTTTTAAACAATTTTTCAATAAGTAGCATGTCAAACCATTAACACTAATATATGAATTGCTGAAGTCAAAGATGCCATTATCTTTTCTACTGCTCAGTCTATACAAATATAACTGTGTCATCATTAATACAGTTTCTAGATATTAAGCACATTATTATGTTGTAAATTTTCCGTGAGGACTATTTTCTTCTTTTGACATTACTCTTTTGTGATTTCGCTCACAGATAATTAAGACAATGAGAATTCTTTGATTCAAGATGTCCCATATACTTATACCTAACTGTATTTCCATTAGTACAAAAAACCCCAACCCTGATATTACTGATTCTGCATGTCATTCCTACATGTTCCTGTTAGAAATAGAATAAACTGCAAGGTCCAAGCTTAGACTAACAGCTCACACAACATTCACTGATGTATGCTGTAAACAACTAAAGACTTTGTTTAGATGTGTGGAATCTTGATTTAAACACTGTAATGGTATTTCATAACATACACCATGTTATGCAACATATTTCATAACATACAACATGCAGTTCTGCTGCTACACTGCACACGTGCGTATATGTATAGATTTATCCAAAGTAGGGAAATATTTTTTACTAACTTCTCCACTTCTGTGAATAAAAACCTGGTAGCATTATTGGTAGGAGTAACAGCAGTCAGAAGCTGTGGGAGTTTCATTATCTCATATTTTCTACATTATATTATATTGGGAACTTAAAAACCAGAAAAGATGAAATTTCTTTTCTCTCTCCACTTTCTCAATTCCAAGAACAGAAGATATTGCTTCTGTGGCATTCAAAGATCATTGTATTGGACACTTTCTCAGACAAAAATTGTATAAAAGGTAATCAAAGGAAGTATGCTAACCATGGTCCTAATTTCAAATAAGGTGATAAGAAGTAAAGAAAAGCAGATCATTAAAAGTGACAGATGACAGTATAAAGGTCTGTGAAAGGCAATGCTCTCTCATGGATTTCTCAAGCTGATGCTATAGTGGGTGATGCCATTTTGCTTCTCTGACATTTGGGAAGAATTGCTGTTCTGCTGTCAATACATTCCATAGTGAACAACAAAGTCTAGGTGCACCCACTGCCTTTTTTCCTTAGAAACAGTGCTATCTGGAAATTCAAGGGAGTCATCACTGGCAGCCAATACCAAGCTGCAAATGCTATGCTAAGAGTGTTTTCAGAGGAAGAATATAGAAGGGCAGCACCCTTGGCTTTCTGTAAAGATTCAGGTACGAGTCGTTCATTGATTTCAAAATACGTATTGGAAACCAGCTACTACTCTTGTCTGCTCTTGTTCTTTTTCACTAGACAATTCTATTTTGCAATGATGTGCAGAGATTTGCTCTTCTTGCCAAAATCTGTGAAGTCCTCCTGCTAAGTTATATAACTTAACCCTTTAGGGCCTCTTGCTATTACATTCAGTACAAGGTGCGATGAAATATTCTCCCCATTTTTATAGCATTAGTTTGGTGAAAAAATTCTATTCTTAGAAATGTTTCTCCAACATCATTTCTTATGCTTTACCTAGACTAAAATATTGTGAATTCATACAATATGCAGAAGTTACACACAAAATTGTGCAACCCTAATTAACAGCACTACTCTTGAGCAACCTATTCCTGTGACCTGTGTTAATGGATTTTATTCTTCGGATATGGATGGCTTGCTTTAATATTTCATAGGATACTTTTAAAAATTCTTGCTCAAAACCACATCAGAACCAGAAAAAATACTCAAGGCATGCACCTATTTGGAGCAAGATTTTTTTTTTTTTTAATTGATGAGGCTTCTACAATTCTAACAAGATGTTGGAAAGAGGTTCACAAGGTCATGGAGAACTACTATCCAGCTCATCCATTTTAAAAATTAGGACAGACTGTTGCATTATTTTCAGGGCAGGATCTTTTACTGTTGCACGGACTTCCAACACTGTCATGTAGCTTTCAAGCTACAACTCAAGAACTCCCAATCAAACAACTGCCAGAGAAAAATCAGAACATGTAAGGGGAATTATATAGGTTGTCTGTAGGATTCCCAACTTTTTTCCCTCCCTCACCCAAACCCCCCACCTCAGTCTGTAACCTCTGGTTAGACTAAAGGGCAGGGAGAGCACTGTCCATAGGGGTAGGAATGGCTATCCAAGAACTAATCTTGGTATCTGAAGTGGCAGCAGAGTGACTTGACTACCTGGTGAATTACTACTTTCATGGGGAGAAAACCCAAAAAGGAAGCATTCTTCCCAATGCTGACACTATACTGCCTTTCATTTTCCCAATTAACTGCATTCTACTGGGCAATCAGATGCATTTAGAGAAAATGCAGACTGGCCGTATTCCTACAGAATTACTATTTCACTAATTTTCAACAACATTTTCATTAGTGATGAATTGTAGTTTCAGGATATAATTTTCTGCTAAAATGAAAACCTCAGATGAAAATGACCCTGAAGAGCCAGATGATTAACATGTCCTCCTAGGCCAAAGGAGACTCAGAATGAAGACTCTGCTATCCTTAAAGTTGATATCCCACACCTTAAGGCAGTTAGTTCACTAACTGTTGCTTTCTTCTCAAATGCAATTCCTTGTCATCCTTCTCCTCATCTATAAAAATCCAAAATGGCCTACTTTGTTCTGGCATGGAATAATGACTAAGTATTAAAAACTTAGGTTTTTTAAAACGAGGTTTACCTCTGCTTCCAACAGGCCGACATTATGCATTTAAGTACTTCATGCTAATCTGTTTAGAGATTTCAAACAAATTTTTCTTAGCTGCATTACCCACTAGATATCAGTTGTGTATAACTTCTAAATTTTACAATTTAAACATTAAATTGTGTTTACTATCTCTTGCTATTGCTCTTGTTGGATTCTAGCAGAGGGTCCTCTTTGTGTGGCTCTTTTTCAAGTGCATCAAGATGATGCAAAAGCTTTTGAGGGTGAACAACTGTTTGTATTAATCTTCAGATTACTTTTGGATATTGACTTTTATCTTAAGGACTGATGACAGGATGATCTTTCCTTGCTGGATGGTGCACATGGTTCTCTTCAATACTTCATTATCATTTCTAAAGGTATGTCTTCACAGGAAAATTAAGGACTTGCTAGTCACATGTGATTGCACGCCCATACTAACTTGATTCACATAGACTCGGTAAGAATAAGCAGTGAGGATGAAGCACTGGTTAACCAAAACATTAATTATCCACAGGACTGGATTCTACAGGAAATGTCTGGGCTACTAGCAAATGCTTAAGTCCAAAGTGCTGTATTTTGCCTCCTAACATCATGTCAGCATGGGCATGTTAACACAGTTTCACTTTTTAGGCATATGCTGAGATAATTACTTTCGGCAACAGTTACTTGACCTACTTATTGCCTTTTTTGAACCAATTTCCAAGATGAGTTTTCTAGACTAAGTTCTATGTCATTGAAAGAAACAAAATGATGCACTAAATTAAACAGTACCTAGTCAACCTGAACAGCTGATGTGATTTAAGTATAAAGAAAGCAAAGGGGAAGTAAATACTTGATATATGGCACCTTAAATTCCTTACTGGAGTAGAACTTCTCTATAGATTGTTCTGACTTTACAGTCAACAGCTACTCTCTACATAAGTAAAAAAAAAAAAAAAAAAAAAAAAAAAAAAGACAAAGACAGCCTTCCAAACACCTGTCTATATTCCTAATAAATTCATCACAGGTTTAAGAAGATACTAATTCCATTCAAATCCAGTGGAATCTAAGCCTATTTATGTTTAATGCTACCAGCTTTTTTTTCTTTTTAGGGTATATGACAAAAGTCAAAATGGAAGCTTTCTTGCTTGTTTCCTTCCCAGATAAAGACAACTCCCTGTACTTCATATGGGAAGCACATCACCTGCATCAAGGAGCAACAAAATGACAAATCTGCATTCCGTCCTCACAGACATCCAGTACTACTCATTATCAGCTCAGCACATAATTATGCAGCAGGAGAGTAAAACTCTGACAAACACTTTTGACACCTCAACCAATCCTTCATTCTGTTTATAGAGTACTCTTTTACAGTATTTACATGTTAAATTCTTAAAGTCAGAGGTAAGACTAAAATACTATTTGTGACAGTTGGGAAAAAGGATAAAATCTCAAGTTTTTCATACTGTAATTTTCAACCTAATACACAACAAGAAGCAGCACAAAATGAAATATACATTTTTTCAATCAATGAACTAGAAAGCTTTCTGAGAAACTCAAAAATGAGGAACAGATATCTATCATTTAAGAACATGAAAGGGTGAGTAGCCTTACTTCAAAACAGAAGAAAAACAGCTTTTAGAGTTAAGCAGGATCTGCTTGCTGCCTGAGGTAAGACACCTTGATCTTCAAGAATTGTCCTCATTTATTTGCAAAGAGGAAGTAATTTGAATTAGTAAACCATCGCAGTCAATTGGTATGTCAGCAGTAGCTGAGGCAATCCCTGTCTCCACCAAAATACATGGCAGCTTTCTAAAGTTGCTTCAGCAGTGTTTCCTTCTGTCACCTAACGTAGAACTTAGAAAGGTTTCCTCTTACAGTACCTTTTTCACTATGCAAGATAGAATTCATAGTAATGTCTTCAGATGCCTGAGTCAGCCCCCAAAAGCTCTATCTAAAAATCCAGTAGACTGTATCTTGTAATTTGTGGGACCAACAGCGGACACTAACCTTTCTTAGAAAGGCCTGGTCCTCTGGCACTAAATCCTCAACAAGCCCTCTACTGACAGACAAGCTGGGATTTATAGTCCATTAAAATCTATTTTACATATAATGCTTTGTTTAATTCAAACAGGAAATAAATACTGGAAATCAACAGCAATTTCAGATACCAAATTTATGATTAATTTGGTCCTGGACATTCAAATGAGAATTATTGCTTTGCTCAGAAAGACTTTGTATTAGCTTAGTCTTACCCATTTCTAGATACTCACTATATATACTATATATACTATATATGCCATATACTTGCCTTTTAATAGCAAGGCCAGATTTTGGTGGTTCCTCTACTACGTGCATAATAGCTCAAAGTTGCTTTCATTGTAATTGCTGTCCAATTGATTGATGACACTGGATTAAAAGCTACAGAGGAAATGTAATGGGTTTGGACCATGTCATATATTATCTCATTTTCTTTTAGTGTGAGGATCCAAAACAAACTCAGGCATCCTGGATGATCTGAAAAGTTCTCCTTAGCAAGACTGATCTTTGTTCTACTTTTTCTGTAGATCATAAAGATTTCTTATTCTGATAACTAGTGGGATTTTAATTTTTTTTTTTGATACAATGAATATGATTTATGTTCCTTTACTACACAGGTAAAATCCTTTAAATTCTCCCTCCAGAGACCAATCTGATTACGCAAAAGAATACTGCCTGGTACCATAATGGCATGGGCGAGGAACTGAAACAGGTGGATGCCCCACAGCAGTGCTCATAGCAAAGCAAGTAAGAACAGTAATAGTGGAACAGCACATCTGCTGTTGACTTTTCTGTAACATAACCTTTCCAATGCTATCTTCAAATCTACACCCGTGCCTAGTTCCTCTGCAACTTGGTTTGCACCCTTCTCTTTTGCTTTGCATTTCTTTGCTTCCTGAGGTAGGCTTCCTCCTGAAGTGCCACGGTGGCACCAGGCTACGGGGCTGAGTGCCTCTGGAGCTGCATAGGCAGCATCTCTCTGATTGATGGCCGCAGAGCAGGGCGGGAGGCAGAGTCATCGCCGCTCGGTGTTCTGAGAGGCCCTTTTTGTACTGAGCTAAAGCCACCATGAAATATTTACGCTCACTTCTGCATGTGCTTTACTGTATGTTGGATATGTGCTTAGGAGGAGTTTGCTTTACCAGTATAATACTGCCATCAGTGTTATGATGCAGAACCTGGTGAGTTTATGCCAACATTTAATTTTTGTTCTTTAATAAAGCTTTTTATCCTTATGCCTTGTCATTATCTTTCTGTGTATTATTTCTATACAACTGTATCATATATATTTACATGATCTGACTGTACTTACTGCATGCAGTTCTGTGAGAAATTAATTTGGTGCAATATACTTCACCCTCAGTACATAAAATAAAGTGGTAATTATGACATTATGTGGGACCTTTCCAATGGATTTATCTTTTCTGTGAAATGTAAAAGAAGTTGCCTACTACAAATTCCTTTAAATGGAAGAAAATGTCATATAATACAGGTATATGAAGACTTTCCTCAAACCCTGTCCTTTTTCAAGCTGAGAGCCTAACCTGCTTAATTTGTCCCTGCAAACACTGGCCACTGCAGAAAATGCAGTATTGTTCTGCAGTAATTATTTCGTACTTTGACATGAATTAGATGTAAGGGTCAAAAAAATTAACATCAGAGTACCAATTAATCTAGGACATTAATCATTGTTAACTCATCTAATTTTAAAATTAAACTGAATATTCAATCTGTCAACCCTTTGGAATATCCAATCTTTATGTTCAATCCTAGCAATTTTTTCTTTTTATTTAGAGAAAGGTTTATTATCAGGAAAGCATGTCACAATTATTAATGTAATCAATTCCATTTTCTTTTCAAACCATTCTTGTACTTGACTTTACAAAGCACAAAATTAGATAATTATTACAGTTTGGTTAGACTATTCCCAGTACTACCAGGCGAGTGAAACAATGTTATTTTGCAAAACATTATCTTGGGGTCCAGGCTAGAGACACGGCAAAGAAAGAAGACTGCGGAATGATAAGACACAAAACCTTTATCTCTGTATTGCTGGTTCCATTTCAGCTGATATTAATAGCAGCTGAATAATTATCACAGGGACAAGCAGTGCCTGACTGCAAGTGAATGAAAGTGAAGTCTCAAAATTTCTGGACACAGAAATTCCTGTGCTAAGGCTGCTGCTGCCTGTGACACCAACTCGAACTTCCAGAGCATGGAAGTACGGCATAGCCAGGACCCAGTCTATCTTGCCGTACCTAACTGGGTTCTCTTCCCAACCAGCAATGGAATGAGACAGCCAGGGAACGCGAAGTCTGTTCACTGCTGCACTCTGGACAAGAAGGCAATCTACTGCTTTGGGGTAAAACTTCAAAACTGGGCAGCAACCAAAACTAACGAGTCATACCACACGTACTGAAATGTCTGTTAAACTTGGTATTGTAAGCAGGTAAACATGATTTCAGGAAGTGTATAACCACGTTTTATTGTAAAGGACAGTTTCTGAACATGGAAATGTACAAACAGCTAGGGTACCTGATCTCCCAGCAGAACAAGTCTTGCTAGTGTTTGAAAAATAAAAAGAAGCATTTGAAAACATCAAAGGATGGAATCAACTGTATGAAAATGCAAATAATTGTTTCTTGCCCCAGAAGGTTACAGAAGGATGCAAAGTATAAAATGTTGTATTTTAAAATAAGTGAACTTTATAACTTGTACAGGTTAGGGTAGACTGCTACTAAATACGGGCCTTTCATGTTGAGCCTTTTCTCTAGGAATGCCGTAATATCTTTTGAGCAAAGTTCCCAGTCTTTCTCCTACCATTTGTATATTTTTAGAGTGCTATCAAGGCTGACAGATGAATACTTATTGTCGGTAAATCTTCAGCAAAACAATAAAATTCAACAAAAAACTCAGATGAATTCTGCACTTTGGTTAGGTTAAGCAATTATTGATAACCTAAGTTGTTTAAGAAATGCTGCTGCTAGTTCAAGAAATGTTAAATGCAGGAAAAGATACAGCATCTCAGACTGTCAGCTGGCTCACTACTGGAAATTACTACTCTGAAGAGTTCAGACATCATTAAAGGTGAAAATAATACAACACAGTCATGCTCCTTTCCCTTTCATTTTCTCCTATCTATATCAAATCAGAAATCAGAGCAGGATATGACCTCACAGGTAACCTACTTTCCTCTTCTGCCAATGCAGGCTCTGTCTATACGATACCACCCATTTCTGAGAGCTTTTCAAAGCCTGTTTTTAAAACATTCTGATGGTTTTTCCTTTGTTAATTTTGATATATTATTTTACAGTCTAACAGCTAGCTCCCTGTTAGTAAGGTTTTCCTGATAGTCAGCCTGAAGCTCTCTCTCATAATTCATTCTCTTAACTGTAAATTTCTTTATTCAGATTCAGTTCTATTTATGCCACACCAGACTGCATTGTTCTTCTGTTATTATAATATTATGTTTAGAGCTAAAGTATAATTTTTTCTTCCAATTATTTCTCTTACTGAAAGGCAAAATCTTAAACTGACACAATACCTACATTACAAATTATTTTTGCCCCAAAATATCTGTTTGCAAATTTCTGAAGTTTAACTTATTTTATTCTCTCTTTGTTTTCATAAGTCTTCATAAATGAAACAATGTATTTTTGTTTTCCTTGATATTTATACAGCCTACTTATTTATTACTACCCCTGAAGTTTATTAGGGATGCTTGCTTTCTTTTCCCGACTAGTGAAGATATTAAAATACACGATGCAAAAAATCTTGTAATAGGACAATATGTCCTCTTTGTACTTTTAATAGCTTGAGTTTACTTGGCATATTTTTCCTCCCCTATAGGTAACCCATACCTATAAAATGTACTTAAGTAAGTTTTGTAGAATTAAATTTATCTTCCTAATATAAGTTATTAATAAGTAGTTCAACTCTTCTCTTGAGAGTATATTACATTGCAGCATTTTTTCATTTTACGGTAACATCAAATAAGACTTTAGTGTTAAGTATTGCAGTTATGGCCTGACATTTACACAGTCACCTTTTCCTTCCCTTTCTCTATTTTCTATTCAGGTGTTGCAATCCACAATTGCATTTGGAAATTCACACCTATAAATTACTTTTTTTTTTTTCATTTAAGGCAAAGCCAATCTTACTTTAAATCACTGTAAAAAATAATTTTAAAAAAAGTGTCATTTTTTCTGTCCCTGCAACTGCACATATGGCTTGCCAATTCCTTAAGGAATGATCAGAATGAATCAAATGTCCAGAATTCCAGACAATGAAGGCAAGATTCTTCTTCAAAACCACAGTCAATTCACCATTACTCATGGTTCACACAACTTGCACACTCTGTGTTGACCCAGACTGACTACAGCAGCTATCAGTGGTTTGGATTCAGTGCTGCACAGACACGTGGATAAGGCCACAACCAAAGCCACATCTGGCCCAATAAGCCCCCTGGAATGGGGGTATACAATACACAACCAGCTGAGTGGATATGAAGCAGCTTCATGGAAAAGGGAATACCTGGGCTGACTCTGTACACAGGCAATTTATTATACCCTTGCCTTCTCTTTTAACATGCCCCTCCCCTCCCCCTGTATTAACAGCATCCAAAACTGCATAACACAATAGGGAAAAGTTCACTGATATTAAACTCCTGATAAAATTAAGTAAATAAACCACTCAATGCTACCAGTTTTTTGTGTCTTATTATCCCATGTGTTCTTATAGGAGAACTCCAAGTAGACTCTGTACTTGATGCAGTAAGTACAGGAGTCTTCATCATCTTCTCTAATATGTAGCTGAATGGACATTATCTGCACTGGACATGCCACTGTCACAACTACAGCAGTAGGGTGGCATTTACTATAATGCTGCAAAACAAATAAGTTCTAAGAGATAAGTACTTCTTTCTAGTCCCATTCCTCTAATCCAAAATTTAAGGGAAAAAATTTCCTAATATAGTGAAACAAAATCCCCAAGGAATTAAATTAAATAATGCTTTGCAAACACTTACAGTCCGTAAATCTGTGGAGCAATTTCCAGTCGGTTCAGATGCATGTACAGCTCAATATCATGTTTCTTCAGCAGATGATCCTGAATTTGATTTACTTTTGCTACAATAGCAATAGATGGCCCCAAGTCCTGGGGCCTTGCAAAGGGCATAGGTGTTATCATCACATCTTTCTCCTGCAGATACAGAAAACAGGGTGAATCAAAGAACAACCCATGAAGCTTTTTGTCTAAAGGGATCGTGTACAGCAGATTTCATTTGTTGTAAACACTGGCTTCCAAATAAACATGGTAATAACTAATTTCTTCTACAGCAGAAGAGGAATCTCAAGTATCCACTTCTGCAGAATGTATTGTGGGATTCCCCTTCCCAGGAGTGCCAAGGAGTGCCTGTCATTCTGCACATCAATTTTTACGTGCATGCTTTACTTTTCATGCTCTGACAAAGTGTTGACAGCTTTATTTTAGCTTTAATATCAGCAGTCTGAGTCAGTCCAGAATAAAGCAGATGAATGGTAACTCAGCAGAGAATATATGCCCTCAGAGGACAATAAATTGCATACCAAATAGGAAGTAACTTATTTTCCAACAATCCTTTCTAAACAGGCTTCCCTTGCACAGAAAATCTGGTGGCTGCACCTTAAAACCTACACAGCTTTGATAAAGTATCAGAAACTTTTAAAGGAAAAAAGAAATAGAACAATGAGACAGCAGTTGGTTGGACCTGAGCGCTGTGCAAACTATGCCATGATCTACAACACAACACACATCAAGTGAAAACCAGCGGCATCCATGAACATGATACTGCTTTAAATTTGTTCTTCTTGCTAAAGAGTGAAGTATTATTGAAAAAGAGACAGAATGCCAGAAATAAATGCAGCAAGTAAGGAACTGCACCAAATAGGAAACACGTGAAAAGGAGAATGAGAAATAAAAAAGGACAAGTCAAACCTATCAAGAAAAAGATAGGGGGACAGGGAAACAGAGAATTAAGCTGTTAGGAACAAAATGTTAAGGTTATAAACCAGGGAAAATTGGAACAGTTAGAAGAGAAGAATTTTGCAATGACTTTGCTACAATCTGCCATCATGACCTCTGACCAAAAAGCTTCACTTTGAAAAACAGGTGCTGTTTTTCTACACTTTTGCTCACTATATTAATAGAGAAGCACTATCCAGCTCAAAGGGTTAATAATTTCAGGAGACTTCATTGCATTTTACATTGTTAAAATACAAATTCACTTGTTTCAATATTGTGAAAAGAGCATTACTTTTAGCAATCAATAAAAACGAAAGTTTGTTTTCGTTGTATAAGCTATCCCCAAGGTAGCTTCCCATGGTTATTTCAAAATCACTTACAAACTGGTTTAACAATCAAACGGGCAGTGAACATTTAATAATGTCTACCAAAAAGTCTATTTTTTATGTTGATCTTCTTTGCTTGAAGTACCTTTTCTTAATTATTTGATTTCTGTACTGCAGAAAATATGGTAGGATGTTGAGCAGTGATTTCTGTATGTTTTTATTTAAGGACCTGATTGATTATAAATTGTATCTTAAAATCTGCTTAATTGTTGCTTTGCTATGGCAGGTGCAGCGAAGGGACTGATCTGTCTATTATAGTGTGGTAGTTTAACCATGGTATTGTGGTACCAAGACATATTAATTTAAGATACTCCAGCAAATCACTTGAAAAAAGCTCCCTCAGATTATCAAATAAAGCTCACTGACATGGCATGCATTTATTCAAAATCTTTGCTATTCTAAAAAATAGAAACTTGAAATAAAATATCTAGTGTCTCAGAGGCTAATAAGCAATGCTGTCATTTAGTTAAATACCGGAGTTCTTCACAGCTGCAGGTACATTGAGAGGATATTTCTCCTACCTTATTTTTAAAATTATTCAATTAACTTCTTTCTTACCAAGTTGGGCAGCATACTTTCTACCCTGAATTTTATTTCTGCACTGTATGGCTATTTCCTATCATTTCAGACCCATTTCACTATTTTCTTGCTCATATGCTAGAATGCAAAATATTGAAAACAGGTATCTACTAATCTTCTTCTATACAGAAAACCACACTTAAAGCATGATATGGTAACATTGCCTTAATGTTAAAAGTCAGTTATATTAATTTTTTTCATAAACATATGAATTTATCTTTGAAACCAATCATAAAAGTCTGTAACTCTATGTATTTGTAGACCGAGCATGTTCTATCATTTGGCACACATCTGGGGTATGAACTTTATTGTGGTTTATTCAAGTTGACTTTAACTTCAGCTTGACCATGCATTCATGACTGATGATTCAAAAGACCTGAGTTTTTAAGCTTTTCTTTATTTTAGGCATAAAACCTTACATGGAAAGCTCAGCATCAGAATCTCTCTGCTTATTTGAACTTGTAATATGAAAAGACTAGCTATTACTCAGTTTAGTCTTTACACCATTAGTTGTCTGTGGGTTTCAAGCCATCTTAACAAAATTACAAGACAGATTATTAAACCCTGGCTCAAGTGTGGAAAGATTGTGAATATCAAAACTAATGCAAGCTTCCTCTGTGCCAAAACTGGAGTTATTTGTCACTTGCAGCATTTGTGCACCTTGGCATGATGCAGCAATGACACATTGCTGACTGTCAGACTGACTGACTATCAAACATGGCTAAGTGCATCCAATAGTACATGCTGGCTTGCCATTTCTAAAAGCACGAGATAAGTAAATGGTATCCATCAAAATGCAGTTTATCAGCATCTCGGAAATTAACCCTATTAACAGAAATCTTCAAGGCATGACAGAATCTGTGAGGAAGCAGCTGCAGTCAGTAACAAAGCCTTGCCTGTCCATGCCTCCTGATTCCGTGCACTCCACCAAGAAGCTCGGTGGATGACTGGAGCGCAACAAAGTCATGTCTGTTGTCTCCTCTCATGCAATTTGGTTGAGAAAATGACAATACCTCTAGTCAGTTGAAATTGCTCCAAAAATCACATAGCTGGTGTGAAACAAACAGCCCAAACAGAAAGATGCTCAAATAAACTAATAAAACCAAGCCGCCAAAATGTTTAACTAGAAATGACTCACAGTGCCTGTGCCTAAAGCCAAGTGGCCAACACAATACTGTGCCCCTGCCCATACTCACTATATAATTATTTGCCACGTGAGAGAAAACACCCGTTTTCTTTTTGTGAGCTTTTAAGTCTTGCAAAAAAAATTGAGTGCATGTGTTTAGTCATCTATTACTAACATGAAATACAAATGGTCAATCCTAAAAGGATGTGGTTCACAACAAAAAAAAATGAGGGACAGCTCAGAATGCGCTATATTGTTTATAGGAGAGCACCAGATTCGCCCCTAAGAGCAGTTTAAATATGAATACCAGTGAAATACAGCTGAAAACTTTAGCTAAGTATTAGGAACAGTCACCAAGTCCTGTCACAAAACATCACATCCCACAACACGAACTGGAATGGCTGGTAGTTGATACTAATACAATTTATATATTCATGCATTTAGGAAACAAATGCTGCAGCAGTAAAGAGAGGCTAGGACGTAGTACAAGTATAAACTGCGGACAGATTTCTCTCATTAACCACTAGGGAATAGAGTAGCTGGAGAAGCTCCTCTAATGGCAATTGGGAGTAATGGAAACAACTGTTAGAGGCTGTAAAATGTAACATGTCTCTCAGAGCACACACTCATTGCTTCCTTTGTGAAGATTCACACTTTATTATGTAGCTAACCCTCAAAGTCATGATTGTAAAAGCCTATGTACAAGAAAGGATTATTAAAGATTATACATGTTTGCAAAGAACAAGAACAAACAACGAGATATTAATCCATTCTCTTCGCATTGTTAATTTTTTATGCCATGAAAGGACTGGAAAGGGCAATGTAAACTTTCACCTTCTACCCAAGTACTGCAAGTCTGTAAGAAGACCTAGTTATTTCCTGGAATAACATTCAGCCTCAGACTTTACCACCTCTGTCACAGAAATTGGAACAAATACATTTGAATACACTGAATTTTGTAAAGCTACACTCAGAGAAACATATCTCACAGCCTTGTTATTGAAATAAAAGTGTTGAAGTAGTAACTTCATAAAATTTGTATCTCATATGCTTTATTCCTAGCTACTGAAATTATATAAAAATACAAGTAATTTATAACTGTAGATAACTTACGCCAAGATACCAATATCTGACAAAATATATAGTATTTTAAATATTTAAAGAAAATAGGTGCTTTTAAATGAGTCTTGGGTGAACAACTTTTTCTTCATTAGACTGACAAAACCACCATTCAAACTAGTACTCCCTAATTACAGTTTGCAACTGTAGGTTTTGGTGCACACATATGGACATTTAGAACCAAGCAAATTCTCATTAAGTTTTTGTTAACTCTAGATATTGTCCCCATGGTCTATGCAAAAAACGCTGAAGTGAATTAAGATGAAACTAAGTTTGGAGGCCAACTCTTTTAGGATATAATACATTGAAAGTCTCAGCAATACCCATAATACTGTTAATAATATTTTGCTAGAGCCTCCACACATCTGCTCCATCACACAAATAATTTTCTCTAATTATAAAAAAAAGGGAAACTTAAAGATGGAAAGAGAAAGGAAAAGAAATAGTCAAAGGAAATCTTGAGCAACTGACTGAGGGAATTGTCCTTCCTGCCATGTATGAAAAAATTTAGGCAAGGACTAGATGGTCTCTAGAAGGTCCCTGCAAAGGAGAGTTCTGCAGAACTAAATTCAGAACACTGCAAAGGTTTTATGAAAGCAGCAACATACTAAATTCAGTGGTGTCCATACAGATACACAAGAGTTCTGAAGGCACAGACAGTCCCTCTGTTTGAATATCCTGAGGTTAGGAAGAAAAAAATGAATGAAATGTAGTGATTATGCCAGGGAAAGATACACCCTGACCTTTGATAGACAGTCTATGGTTAAAGTTTCGGTTTCACAGCAAATTGTCTGTATTGTAAACAGCTGGAAATAATTCAAGCCTTAATACTTTACCTACAGGCATTTATTTAACATGACATTTGCACACGTTTTGGGCACACAGAAGTGCCTATGACAGGCACTCTTTCCCATGCTATGCAAGAACACTTATATACAGAAAAATCTGTGCTTGCACACTTGGCTTTTGATTACCAAGTGATCTTTCAACAGATAGGAGGACATTCCACAAGTGCTTATGACCAAATTCTGAAGAAACTTTAAAGATTGTAAACTTGTTTGAGACTGCTTTAACCAAATTAATAGATGTCTAATTAGCTTTAAGTAACATGAATCATATTAAAATCACATTTGCTTAAAAACACAAGTACATTTTAAAGCAATATTTACCTTCTGACTGTCATGTTCAAAAGTTGAAAACCAGTGTTCTGCTGTTTTCATAAGACGTGTGAACATCGCACTGAAAGGGAACAACCCAGAAACTTGGTGTTAAATAATGGTGTCAATTACAAATAAGAGCAAATTAAATGTAAAGAAACTTGTTAAAACTTACTAGGCATCATGTTCCAGATATTCAGGATTCAAAAGAACTTTCATTTCCTCGCTGAAAAAGGCAACAGTGAACAATCCAAATGTGAATGTTTATTTTTGGTCAGCGTTCTGCATGTACTATTATGTATTTATAAGCCAACTTTCACATAAAGTGCAAATGAGAAAACTAGCCTTTTTAATTAAAAAGAGCAACTCCATTGAACAAATGAAGTCTTTCCTTTTTATAAAGATCAAAAACAAATTAGCTGCCTTGTCTGTACTACAATGAAGTAACCATCTAATTATTCCAAATAACAAATTACTGAATGTCACAATGTATTATTTGAATATGCTTGATCTAGAATAATTGATTGCTGCACAATCTATCACTGTTTGTCCCAAACAAAAAAAAAATATGGTTACTGGTCAAATATGCAGTATCAAAACATTAATTTATTTTGTTTTAATAGCCTGTATTTTTATTGTACTTTAACAGCAATTAATCAGTGACAGCACCTCTTTTCCATCTACTTTGCTGCTTAGCTCTACTTTTTCAGTGGGGATGGAACAGAATGCTGTACATAACACATGGTTATTTTAAGTTACTTAGCACTGAAGAGCATCTTCTAGGTAATTTTAGGATATCTAAGGACAGACATTGAATAAAAACACACACTTGTAAATAATCATCTTAATGCTTAACCGCCTTTGGGCAGTCACATGGAGGGGTACCTACAGAGGTTATATTATATTGCACACATAATTAAATTGGTTTTGATTCACAGATGGACTCCAGAACAGAGTGCAAAAAAACCAAATGAAATGTCCTAAATATCACAAGAATGAAACTAGTTTCTTTTTTTTTTTTTTAATAAAAACAAACACCTTACATATGGGGCAAGAATAAAAGCAGACAATCATGTGTGACTCAGTATTTTATATGTATGAATATGACTGCATGCATACACACATAAACACTTTCGAAAGAAACGGAGAATCAATAGCTTAACATAATGTTACTACCAAGTCAAAAAATAGTTGGATATCACAGCTACAACACTGCAGGTGATGAAAGAAATATCAACCTCAACAATTTGTCTTCACTGGTTATTTCCCCTTTTAAGATATGAGGATAGAGCATCGGTGGTAAGATGTCTACTCTGTGACTGTAGCTCACTAATCTGTCTCCTCTGCAATGACAACAACAAAACCACTCCTGGCAATAAGGATGAGGTGGAACTGCAGGTAGGTATGTAAGCCTTTAGATCAAGGTTTTCCTTAGATTTCTTGTCTCCCCATTTTTTCACCAGCCAGTGTCTGTGAAGGGGCCAATGTATAAATGTCAGAAGCTGTAGTAGGAAAGATGAAATAAGGATATTCCCATCAAAGCACAAGGATGAAATGATTTCTGATATTAATTTATGAATTACGAGCAAAGAATTATGGAACACATATTTATAAGCTATAGTTCAGCCAACTTATTTTTAAAAGAAAGTGGATTTTTATACAAATAAAATGCAATGCTTGCCTTGGTTGTGCAGCTTCACTGGCATGTGAAAAAGCCTGGTGGTCACAATGTAGGATAAAGACAATGGGAGCTAGAAGTTCATGCATGCCCTAAACAGAAATGGAAAAGCAAAAGTATATTTAGGTTTTCCAGTCATATAATAGTTCCTAATGCACAGCATAAGGCTGACAGCAATATTAGATGCAGACTAACTAAAAGCATGAACATTCATTCACATTCTTAACAGAACAGTTTCATAATCAATGGCTTTTATCTTAAATCCTGATTAAATCCAAGTGTTTATTCCTCTATAATATACAGAAACAAGTTAGTCTCCCTTTTTCTAACACAACACACAACAAATTGGCAATGGTAGGCAACCCTGCACCTGGCAGTTTACTTCAAGATCTATGTTCATAAATATGAATTTTATTTATGATAATTATAATAATGATCTACAGTACAGAGATCTGCAATAGGAAAAAATTACAAAATGTAAAATTATTTTGTATTTTATAATGTTCCAAAACCATAGATGAAAGTGTAACAGTAGGCTCCAAAGGAGACAAGGGTAGCTATTTGGGAAAGAAAACGAAACTTGCATTTCTAAGGACATGAAAATTAAAAAAAGTTTTTTGGTTTTTTGGTTTTCTTTCTTTTAAGTTGTTATGTCAACATTCAAAATAAACTCATTAAACACAATGCATAGAAGACCTGGTACTGTTCTACTGCAGAGTACTACTTACATATGCAATCTATATTAAGATATAGAAAAAATATAGGAACGTGCAGGAATCAGAACAAAAAAACATGGGTGGGCAGTTGAGGACTTGGGCCAGCATTAGAAGCACAGCTGGGCCACCCAGGATCCCAGTTGGGATCCCAGTGTTGGGACTAGGACAGCAGGTAGGAGCTACGCAAGCTCCAGGCTGGGGCAGGGGTCAGCCATACAAAAGAAGGGAGGGGAGCCCTTTGGTGATGGAAGGGATGTGGCAAGAAGGATTGAGAACTGTCTGTCTGCCTCTGGACACAAGGATCACTCTAAGGGGAGGGAATTCCTGACCTCTGCCCAGAAACACCAATTACAGCTGGGGCTTGGTGCCAAGTCCCCAGGCTACCCCTGCTGGGACTGGCTCTGGATGGAGTCCTTGCCCAGCTGTAGGAGGCAGAACCTGCTGCCACCAGTGCTCCAGTTCAACTATTTCATCGAGTGTAGCCTCAGTCCCAACTCCAGGTGAGTGCTCTGGGCAGACAGGCGTTCCAGGAAGACCACCTCATCTATCCTGCTGCAGAAGGAGCACTGGGGCTGGTTCATCAAGCTCAACAGCATTTTGGGTTGCTGTCAGGAGTCAGATGATGGGTCCCCTGATAGATGTTCTACTTTTAATGGTTGCAGGTCCAAGCCAGGAAGCCTCTGCACTTGCTTTTCCAGTCCTTTCAGTGATGGACAGATGTGAACACTGGAAGTGTTACACGCTTGTGAGCGACCTTGCTGCTTTGCTGGTGTATCAGTTGATATTCCATACAGCATCTAAGGAGTGTTCAGCACCAGGAAGTTAGCTTATCAGCTTCATATGTACTGAACAGATCAACTAACTACTAAAACCCTTGAACTTTTATTGGAAATAATGGGCATTTTCCTTAAGTGGTACGAACTGACCCGAGAGGCAGATGTGGAAGCCTTCTCTACATCATTTACTACCTTGAGTATGCTTGGATGCATAGTTTTTGACAATTTTGACAAAAGTTTTCAGGATCTGTCTGTATGCTATCAAGTGAAATCCTAGGAAATTTAATTTTAATTTCCTAAGGACTGAGATGACTAGGTCAATGGCCGGGCTGAAGTCTGGATGTTTTCTTTCCTTTCCTATTTCTGAACCTTTAGGGACTACTTTGAAATATGAAGTCTAAAGAGAAATACAGTTAGGAAAAACAAAACCCAAATATAGCCATTTGATTTCAGAAGCTGATGTAAAACACAACAAATGGTTAGATCACAAATTGTCAAGTTTAGATTTCTTAAAATATTATGGTCATATCACAGGAGAAAGGTCCAGGATTAGACAATATATAGGTGGCAAAGATATTTAAATAACCAGGGTTGTACTTCCACACATACAGCCCTGGTTAATTAACAGTTCCACATCTAATCTTTTATTCGCCCTGATATACTAAACATGAAATAGGAGAAATGGAAATGCCAAAAAACTTGACTATCTAAAAAAACTACCAACTAAGCTGTAAACATATAAGCAGAAGAAAAAGAAAGAGGACATAAATAAGAATTAGTTATAAAAGATAAAAGCACATCACACGTTCTTCCAACATAATAATATATCAACTCTATAATAAAATAGAATCATAATGTGGCTGCCCACATATAACAAAACCAAAACAAACAGATGATGAAATATCAGGATTTCAAAAAGATACCTCTGATCTTTCAATTGTAAGAGTACTTCAAATGTTTAGAGATTTTTAGCTTGGCAAGAAACCTACCAGTGTAATATGCATACACATATTTTTTCAATGCTACAGTTTACTAAAACTCTTTAGTGTTAATAAATAAGTTGACAGAGCTCAGATAATTTTATGACATTTCCCAGCTACAACAAAATATTGATTTCATAATATAGTCTATGGTTTAGAAAGAAAACCAGAATTATAGCATTTTTACAATGACAAGTGAATCAATGCATTTCAAAATAATATTGACTTCTCTAAGGGCAATCAAATCATGAACAAACAATAGTTAGCCTAGTGATTTAGCTTAATTTTCACTATTTCTTTTCAGTGTAACTAGGACCAGAACTTTGACACCAGTCTTACAGAAGAACTCTAAGAGTAGTTTTTACATATTCTTAAGTACAATACACTATTCTCTTTAGATTTTATATTTACAGCTTCTATTTAAAAATTCAGTGATCCCAGGGAAGATTCTGCCTTTAAAATCTGTAATACAGCTCCACTACATTCTACTCCATTTGACTAGGGATAGAAATATATTTTTCCTCATCAAATAAAATGTTCCTTCACGCTGGCCAAAAAAACCCAGAAACCCTACTACAAAGACAACTTTCATGCATATATGCATATTAAACAAACATTATTGATTGCTTCTTGTAAGACTATATGCTGATGCTATGTAATAGTTTCAATAGAATGTTGTAAGTATACAAATTGTCAAGGAACTATAATTTTTCCAAATATTTTGGAAGATAACATTGGGTAGGGACAGATGCTGACAGACAGAAGTATCAGTCTTCATTCACTGGACAAGTTTTATAATTATAATTGCAATTGTATCTTTTGTATATGGTCATACAAATGAGACAGAGGAATTCTCATGGACGACAACCGGACCAGTCCCCATGATGGAAACTGCAAATGAAGAATTGCAAGCTCCTTAATCTGGGCTTTGTATTCAGGTCACCGTGGAGACAACAACTTGGAGATGATCTGCTACTGATGAATAAGTGGTAACCTTCATTATTTCCTCAAAAATATGCTAGGCTTTGCTGTAGTGGATATTTTCATGGGAACTGGGGCTTGAGTCTGGTAAAAACAATACATCAGGGAGACTGACTACTAGATAGGTATTTGATACAAGAAGGAAAAGACATATCCTCTTGCTACCAAAGGCTATTTCTTTTCAGCTAACTCAGAGAAGGGTAATGATGGAGATGAAAAAAATGTTATCCAGAAAGAGAGGAGCATGGGGACAAAAAAAGGAGGATCTTATTAATAAGCTAAAAGAAGCATTATTTTAAAAAAAAAACAACCAGACAAACCCACCCTTTTAAAATGAGATAAGAAAAAAGCAAAGCTCCTAATAGAAGTATCACATGTCCACAACAAGAGAGGAAAACCACAACCATTTGCTATTTTGTGGACTTGGCACAGCACCACAAGACTTGGGTGATATACTGAACACACTTCAGAGAGGCTAAATCAACAGTTTTTCATGATCCAAATTCATTTAATTTTCTGCACTTCCTCTCCCGTTTTTCCTGTAGCAATCCCTTCCTGGAACTACCACACTACTGATGCACACCAGTTGAAAACAGAGGTAAAGAAGTTTTCTTTGTCAACAGCCTGTAGGCTCACAAAATTGAACCTGTTCTTTTATCTGCCTATGTTCATTTAGCCCACCAAGCAGTCTTTATTAAAGCTGAGGCATCAGGCAGTCAAAGTTCATTAATACCATTTATATAATCTCTGCAGTTTCAATTAACTCAGCAAGACATTCTACTACATGATAACAGTCTCATTAATTCAATAAAATCCCATAACTATTAACAATATGGTCTATGTTAAACGGGGTGTCACCTAGTAGAAAATAATAGCTTTAACAGCTTGTGATGAAACACAGCACTTTTTTTTCTTTTTAAATTTGATCTAGCTAAATATTCCATCCCTATATAGAAAGGTATTATTTCTTGGTAAGGAATCAAGAGGATTTTAAATATGAGCAGAGGGTAATTAAGTCCTTTTAAGTCATATCAAAGAGTAAAATAATACTCCTTGTTCAATAAATGATAGACTAAATTAGCTGGAATGTGTTCTTCCATTTTCCCATCATCAGTACTCTGGCCTATATTCACTAGAAAGAGGAGGCTGAATACTGTGAAGTATTTTTTTAAGCAGTGCCCTTCAAAATACAGCTCCTAGATCTCATTTTTATTGCCCTTATGCAAGACTATTCCTTGCTCACTGTCGAACATGAAAAATAACCAGTTTATAGATGTTTCATATGTTTGATAACAATATAGTCCATTTTTTATATAATCTCTAAGAAATTCTTCAGAAGTAACTGTTCCTTCAGCTCACATGTCCTTTGTTTCCATGAAATAACTTTATTCCCTGGCTTGAGGACAGGGTGGTCACAGACTATGTCTGAAAGCATAGATTGTTTTATAAAAATCTTAACATTTACTGAATCTCTGTATTTTTGTCATAACAAATTTTCTATCTACCTAAAGTTGGCTCCTCTCCAGTTTATCCTTTGTCCACGCACACAGAGTTACCCCTCGGTTTGTCAATCTCTACTCAGCCTACAGATAATTGTGTGAAGAAACAAATACAAATATACTTGGGTTGATATTCCGTATATTGGTCTTGCTACATGAATACAGTATCATGTTTATAGTTACTTCAAAACCTTCAGAACAAATGTGAAATTAATTAACTTATTAACTCTGTGGATGCAGACTTAGTGCAACTTAGGCCTTCTTTACCATTTTATCAAAAATGGTTTGAGCAGACTCTCCTTTGAGTAACTCTGTAAAAGTGGTATTTTGTAGCACCCTTATCCTTCACTCAAGAGGATTTTGTCAGCTACATTGTACTTGTATGCCACAAGGTTAGATAAAGATCTATTTGCTAACATACTGCATGGCTTTAGCACTTTGGGAAAGAACTTAAAATATTACATACAACTTAAAATAGTAAACTTTGTCTGAATTTCAGAAGTCACTATTTATGCTTTTTTGTTTATTCAGTACCATTTTAAATCCTGTTGCATACTTTCTTTATCTAAGCAGAGAAAGCCTTTCTTTGTTTTTTTCTTTCTTAACCAATGGCAAAGAAAAAGATGTTTATAAAGAAATTTAAAGTTAGAAAACTTAGCAGCCTTAAAGAAAACAATTTAAGGTACTGTGTTATGAGGAAAAAGCATATGTTATTCAATGAGCTTACTTACCAACCAGCTGACAAGCAGCTCTTTGATTACTTCAGCATTATGATACAACTTCAGATACAACAGAGGTACATTATTGTCAAACCATACAGAAAATGTAGAGTCAATGAATGCCACCTGTACAGTATTTTCATTACCTGTTTATAAAGCAACTGCTCATTTTCTCTGGCGTAGCAGAACAGAACATCTGTAAGAATTTTCCTTACATTCTCTTGCTGGAAATACTGCATTTCAGGAAAGCTGAAAATGAAGTAATACAGCAAAAGTAAACAACAGAGTGCACAGAATGCCAGTTGCTGGTCTTCTAGAAGAGGTTTCAGGTAAGAGCATCTCCCTTGCCTGCCTTCCCACTGCTCTGTGAATTGTGGATGCTACTAGAGTAAAATACTTCTAAAGACTTATTACATTTGTTTTGCAACCAAAATTACAAACCATGTTCTTTAAAATACACCAGTCTGCTACACAGGTATGATGATATCACAGTTATATTTAAATAACTAATCCCTTTTAATATCATTAAAGCTAGAGATCTGAAAGAATGAAATACAAGGGAAGAAACGGAAGAATGGATGAGAATATGTCAGACGATGCATATACACAAGGGTTCAATATTACTTTAATATTTGAAAAAATATTATCATTTAATGACAAGATTATTTAAATAGTGCATAATTGACATGAAAACCAGTATCCTAAAATCTAGTATCTCTTACTGGTATCTGTTGCAATACAACACCATTAGACATTTCACTGTCTTTAACAGCTATTGCAAATAAACTTTACAATTATAAAATAATCTGGCTGGGCAAATATCCTAAGTGAACCAGAATGAAGTGGAGCTTGTGTGAGAATAAGGAAAAAAAGCTTCTGGGAAAATCCTGTTATATGCATACTGGAAAATGTAAATATTTCCAGTCTGTAACTACTCTGAAGCAACTCTCACCTGCGCATTCTGCTCCTTGACTGATGGAGATAGGAAATAGAGTGGTTATGCAGGATGTACTTAAAATTAGAATAAGTGCACAAACAAAAGTGTTTTCATTGTTACTGAAGAAATAACTAGCTGGAAAAAAATGTTTCATAAAGCTAACATCCCAAACCACATTGCTTCACAGTTATACAAAGCAATAATTAATAAAATCTGAAAAG
The DNA here is from genome assembly GCA_013399195.1 of Dicrurus megarhynchus. Lineage (NCBI taxonomy): Eukaryota > Metazoa > Chordata > Aves > Passeriformes > Dicruridae > Dicrurus > Dicrurus megarhynchus. The sequence goes on from VXAD01002022.1 coordinate 580,251, forward strand.
GTAGAATACTAAAAAGAAAGGAAATGGTAAAGTCGGACAAAGAAAAACAGAAGAATACTTAAAAAAGACAACAATGGTAGGCCTCAGGCTGGACAGATGAATAAAAGGTTGTAGTATTGTCAGTTTTAAAATTAAGTCACATGGTTTGAAATAAGATTTCTTCAAACAAATTTCCCAGGTCTGAGCTACAATGCTATACTCTAGACCAGTTGTATTTAAGGCTGTTGTAAAGCCTGTCACAGAGAAACAATATAGGAAATCATAATAAATTACTTCAGGTAAGACTATTAATGTTGATAATGACTGTGGTCATCTCACAGAGGTGATGACAGGCAAGCACAGAAACAGAACTAATTAAGGCTAGAAAGGTGCTTTGAAATCCTTGGATAAAGGAGCTGAATGAAGAGCCAAGGCAGAGAAGACACCGTGCCTTGAACACAGTAATGCTGAAGTCCTGAGAGAGGCACTGGGATGAGAGGTGTAACATCTTCCTGGCACCTGGTGGAGGTAATGGTAGACCAACATTTGGAAACTTGTATGCACTTGTACTAATCACATTACTGTAAAGGAAGGACACAGCTGAGACCAAAAGTGCATTACAGCAGATGGCAATCGACATAATTTAGGGGTTTGAAGAGATTATTTCTGAAGGACTGTTATTCAGGCCTGCCCTATGAAGTTTAGGAAGAGAAGACTAACAAAGAAAACTCAAAAATACACAGAGATATCTGTGAGGATCTAGTAATACCAGAGATTGTGACAGAAAGGATAATAATGAATTCAGGAATAAGCTGGCTGAAGTATTAATTATAGTAAATGTAAATAGAAGAGATCATGAGGGAACTATCAGTTCAGGATGGATTTTTGTGGAAAATGTCATTTTATGATTAAAGCTCTGTTTTAAAGAAATACAGTATCCTCAAATCAGCAAGGTAAGAATGCTTTTCATGAACACGAGAATACTACATTTAATTACATCTCTGAGAAAGTCTGCATAAGGACATGGGAATTTTCCTAGACTGTTTTATCACAACTCTGCAATTAAACAATGGCACATTCAGGTCCCTGCTTTCTAAAAGTGAAGACCAGTGTGAGTCAGATACAATTTTAAAAATACTCCTTTAGCTGATTTAGGGGCCCCTACACCAGAAGCAGCCAGAATCTGATGCAGAAGTTTGAAGGCAAACAAAGGCTGGCAAACAAAGGATGCACAAAACAAATTTAGTGGCAGACAGAAATGAGGATCATAATCAACGGATTGCTGTTTCTTACCATCTCTTCCACATACTTAGGAAGGATGTAGCTGTCTTCTCCACTGCCTTTTTTATGTTGGCAATTTTTGTAATTTTTTTTTTTTCTTATTTGGGGGATGGAGAGTTTGGAACCTCAGCACCCACCACTACTCACCTTCACACACCTTCCATCATCCTAAACTGTGATTGTTACTCCTGAAGCAGAAACTAAGTAGTCCAATATATATAAAATATTACTACAAAAGAGAAGAAATCTACTTGATTAGTCTATTGGGAATGCCCCCTAAGCATTTTGGTTTCCTAAAATACTGGAGATAGAAAAAGGGTAATGAAATCTAGCCATTTGCAACCCTAGACGTACATTGTGATGCCAAAAAGTAACCTGGTATTTTGATTTAAACACTCTTGCGTCTGCCAATCTGCGGATTTCTATTCCTTCAGATTCCTTTTTAAAAATGTTGATCACTAATGAGTTGGGACTAACTTAATATCCTTTCCTACCTGTAAATATTGGAAGCTGTAATTCTTATGCAACAGGCCGAAAATTGTGTGTAGACATTATGGATTGTATTTCTCTCACCTGACTTTAGGAAACTAAAGTTTTGTTAGGCACTGGTGAGCTAGAAGCCTTTTGTAATTGCTGAAGAAAACTGTACCTCTCTACAGTGTGATTCATCAGACAAAAACTAGATTTATACTTTAGGAAGAGATGATTTGTGTCCTAGAATTCTACAGGTACACAGACTCTAAAGCATGATTAACCCAGCTGTGAGTGCCTAGACTTCACAGACCTAATTATTAGGTGAGATGAAGATTCTCAAAATGCATAGGAACAAACACACACACACAAACTTTATTCCAGTTCCCTTTAGATAGCCAAGTCCTGAAGTTTAAACCAATTTAAACCAATACCAATTTTAGGAGCCTGATTCTAGCCACTTTTCCTGTTTATTATTACTACACTTCAGAGAATTCTAACAAAGCATTATAGAGTAATTTTTTCACTGCTTTGATAGCTGGAACTCTGGTTTGCTACTCTGTGTGCAGTTCGCATCACTCTCTACAGCATTATTTACTTGATGCTGTGGGATGATGGAGGACTGACCTAGATGACAAAGACTATCAAAATATTCATTAAATAAGAAACAGCAACTAGAAATTAATGATTATGGTAATTGAATATAATAATTATTTTAACCTTTAATAAAAAGCATGGTAAATTAATGATGAATTTTAAACTTTTAAAATTCTAACTCCAGGGATTTATTCAAAGAATGGAAATGAAAAGAGAGGCTTTTTACATTCTAAAGCCACAGAATGTAGAACTTACTGCTTCTTAAAATAATGATAGTTTACAAATAGATACATATGTATATGTAAAAATGCATACTGTGTGTTATAATCAGACAAACAAGTCTATATACAAAATGCATGTAGTTTATAAAATATATTCATGTCACTGATAAATTTTGCTTCTTCATTACTTGACTTATTTTGCTATTGACGACACAATGTATACTACTATTGTTTCAAGTAGATGTTATTTTGTATAAATGCATAAATGAAAATTTCTTTAGTCACTATTACTGATATTAGTGAATAGTATTCCTCCATTTGCCACAGTGAGAGCCTGGACTTTGTGTATGTATACATATATATTTAAATAATAGTCTTACATCCACCATAACCTTCATACAACTTTTCATTCTCCAATTATAGTTTAGATACATATATATTTTAATCTTAGAACATCCTGAACTGTTTCCTTTAACAAACAAAAAATACCATCTGTTGTGAGAATGCACATGAAAGTATACTCAGACTTTAATTATACATCTCATGGCAAAATACATTCAAGAATGGGTCTAGGGACGGACATGTAAAATATTTGAAAACCAGACTGCAATGATTTCTTCTGCATGACTTGGTTCCTGTAAATGAAAATGTGTAAGCTTGGGATTTGTAAAATCTACGTCTATCATCACTTTTTTCAAGTTATAAGGAAAAATATTTGCAATACAGTAAGATTTCACATGGTAGCAAACCAGTAATTGAATTTAATTACATTTACACATCACTCAATGCTTGCACTCTGAAAAAAAATATTTTCAGGAACTGAGTGTTCTAACTCAAACAAGTTCCTAAACAGGAATGACCTAAGGGCCAAGAAGATGAAAACATAATCATAGTATTATCAGGACAATTTTAAAAGGCATATATGACAAATAAAATTAGAATAGTGATAAATAAAAATAGAACCTCTCAACTTCTATATATGAGTGACATTTCCCTTACTAATTACAAACTGGTGTTTTATTATTGATTGTATTAAGTGTTGAGAATTAAGAAAGTAATCTGTTAGATCTTTCATTATGATCATAATTTAGTTAAAAGACCTTTCCGTTTCTCTTACCTTCTCTTCGCTTCATGCAGAAAACTACTTTAAATTTCACAAGTAGTACACCTCCTAATATCTTAATTTAGAAGAGCTTTTCTTCAATGATACCAATAAATCTCCAGGATTTAATGTTCAGCTAGATTGTCTCATTTTTACTCCATGAAAGTTGTATTTTTATTCGTTTAATGTATGTTTCCACACATTCACATTCAACAAACCTGACATTTACAGTAACCAAAGTCAAGAAAACACAATATAATGTATACCACATAAAAATGCAGAATATAAATGTATATATAGAAACTTCTCTTAAAGATCTACATACGTTCTCGTCACATCTTGTTCAATCATTGCTCGAAGCTCTTTATCCTGGAAAAATTTATTCCAAAGACTCTGAAATAAGGAAAAATAATTGTATGAAACCAAGACTTCTACTAATACTTCAGGCTTATAAACTACATCAGCAAAGTACTGTACAAATATTAACTAATTAATCCTCAACATTCCTGATATGTAGGTATATCAATATTTTATGGGAGATAAAGAATGTTGGTGACCAGCACAACACAACTGAGAAAGGCAGTTTAGATCAGAAATAAAAACATTCAAATTCCTGAATCCTTCTTCTAGGTTCATAGCATTTGCTCACTGGATGGCTGCAGGTTTGTGAGTTACTTGTTTGGGGTCCAGGAAGAGTATTTAGAATGGCAGAGTGAAGTCAAACTTACCAGAACCAGCAACTCAACTGAAAAAAATTCAGTTGTTCACTCAAGGAAAAAGCTCTCTATCACTGGACTGTACCATATTTCTCCTACGAATGTATGGAGTTTAACTGGAAGCTGCTGCAATATCCATAATAAGAAAGTGTTTGGAAGCAAGTGTATGATAATCATATGCCTATTACGAAATCTAATCCACACTGAAGATCTAGACTCGCCATTCTATAAAATTCTGATAGGGAAAGGCAGAGTATTTAAAGCTCACTGTCAAAATAAAAAATACTAAATAAAAGAATTTGAAGTAGGTCTAGCTTCTTCTGTAGCTATGCTTATGACCATTTTCATCCTCTCTCTCGTTTCCATGCCTTGTTTACAAATACGTTGTAAAAGCTAACCTGAAAGAATAAAGTGCTGTTAATTGTATGCTCCAGAAGAAGTATTGGAAACTGTATTCTTTATTTAAAGGGACGGTAACTTGATCAAAATACAGATGGAGCATAATCTATAGCAGTCTTCATGCAGGTTAGGTAAGTTTTCAGATAGCAGCAGCACCAGTTAATGAAGTAAGTACAGAGTCTGTACAATACTTCCACAATTTCTTGCCTCCCTGTAAACAGTTATTTGCCATGGTGGCTTATGCGCCACAGAAAGAAAAGAGAAAGCAAATTAATGCTATCTATGGGGAGGGAAATGAAATGACAAAACCCCATGTTACTTAGTTGCTGTATTTGTGTTACAGCTCGGGGAAAAAAACAAACTTCAAAAATATTTATATCTTTGACAATGTCTTACATACAGTGAGTACCTTTTTAACTCACAACTCTTTTCATGCAGATAGACCACATTTTGAAACTCCCCTGTCCCTGCTCCCACCCTGGCCCATCAGAACAGAGGAAGCAAATAGAAGCTGCGTTGCAAAACGGAAGGAAAAATCAGGACACTAAATGGGTGTAACATTAAGTCACAGCAGAGGCTCAAAGCACTTTGTTCTTCATTCCTAATCTGGCCTGTGGCTTTGCTTTATAGATCAATCCCCTGCCACATACTCTGACATGTTAACCTTTGTCTTCTACATCCTAAAGACACCACAGGCCGAAAGCAGTTTGGGCTACTGTGTATAATCACAAACTACAGCAGAAATGTTTTAAATCCTTTACATGTGACACAACTTTCTGTCCAGCTGGATGCAAGAATAGTTTGATGACGTGCACAGTCATAACAGCTGCAGAGCTCTCTCCTTCTAAATTAAATAAGGAGCACAGTACCACACTGTAAATGAAGTATGGGCTTCTGTTTGTGGACAAAACAGGAGTAATATCACCAAAGATAGCTGAGACAGTCTTTTCGGGTGTAAATCTCTTAAATGCAGCCAAACAAATTGTTTTCAGGGCATTAAGTTATTTAAAAAAATTAATAAAAAAGAATTTTGATGGTAACAACAGTAACATAATTAATAGAAAAGATTAAAGATATGTGCTATAAAATACCTACAAGTTTTCCAGGTATAACAAAATGTTAGTAAAAAAACCTTCCAAGGCTGAAGAATCTTCCAGAGGAGGGTACTTCAGTGTTCTGTTAACAGCATTCACTTCATATTGACTGTTTAAACACTCCTTAAACTAGAGCCATTTTATGTATAAAATGAAAACATACAATGATAAAAAAGCATATCAGTTAAAGAAAGGATATGCTGTGAAACTAATTGTAGTCCAGCACTGACTTTTTGTTTACCACAGGCTTCCCAGAGTTAAGCCCTGAAAAATCAAAATATCAACCTGGAAATGAGCATTTCTAGTTGTTCAGCAGAATCTGTGAAACAATTGTTAACACAAGTCAGTTTGGACATTTTAAACATAAGTCAGCTGGGACATTTAGGAGCGAGATTTTAGCACCTGCCATTTTGCCTACTTCAGCAAGAACTCACTTGTCTCAGTATGAAGAAGATGAGAATTTTATTAGCATGTGTTGGGTTAACTTACCCCCTCGTCCTGAGAGAGCGGGTTGTTGATTATCAGATCTTGCTGTCCTGCTTTCCGAGGGTTTGTAATGTGCTAGGTAAAAACAGGAAAAAAAATAAAATCAAATCCTCTCCTGTTATACTATAAATATTAATGTCTATGTCAAAGTATGAGAACCTATTTTGTACCAACTTACAATTTCTTTGATCTTATTGTAAGACGTTCTTAAGTCTGAAGTGGTTTTAATCCATTGGCTTCTATCTTGGGGTAGAACCTCCAGAAATAACTATTAGCAAAACAAAATAAATGTATTAAGTTTCATCAGTTTTACATAGCTTTTTATCCTACCAGACAGCATAAACCACCCAGGAGAGAAAGAGAAAGCAAAGAGCTATAAAATATTCCTGGTTTTAGTGCTTTCTAGTCCATAAATAAGTAGCTAGAAACAACAGCAGTTCTACAGTGCAAAATTAAGCATTAAAGTCAACTGAAACCACAAACTCAAGCTTTGTAAACTGTTACAGCTTCAGTAAAGTTGATGGTGACTTCCAAAGCAGAAACAAAATGGAAAGAGGTTAAAAAAAATAAGCAAAACTTGAAGCTATTTATGTAACATTGATGACCTAATGCAACGTGCTTAAAATGAACAACAAAATGCAGAGCAGGAACTAAGCACTGAGGGATATATCCAATGCAAGAAATAAAACATGCTCTAGAATTCTGCAAGACAGCTAAGAGAGTCAGTTTTGCAGGAAGTCCTTGGGAATGCCTACGTCCCAGTTTTTTCATGTCTCTTTAAAAAGGGTTAGAAAGAAACATCCAGTGCAAAATACTATTTAATTGCATTTGTAGCAAGGAAAAACCCCAGTATTTTCTTGCTTTTTCAATGTTTTTATTTGCACATTGTAAAGTGTTAAGAAACAGTAATACTGACAAACAGAAGTACTGACAAACACAAAACATTCCTAAATTACTAAAAAAACCCTTTAAAATTGCAGAACTTAACAACAAAGCCCTAATCCATATTGGGACATTCACATGAACCCTGTCTTATTTCTAAAATAAAACCACTCCTTGATTTAATTAGCAAACAGTGAAGGACTTGATACTTGTGTTAGTTCAGGGTTTTGAGTTATGGCCTCCTAATTTACAGACTTAAAAAGAAGCAAACTGGTGAAAACATGCAGGTGGCATATATTCATCTGGCTTGCTGAATAAAATATTTTCATTAACTTTAAATTAGTTGAATGCTACATACATTTCAAATTTCAAACGTTCACTTTCTTTCATTCACATATAAGGAGTATTTTAAATTTCTTTTTATAGGTCTCTGTGCCAAAATGACGGTTGTGAAATTCCAAGTGAGGTAATTTAAATTGATCGGTCTTAACACACAGTAACTCTACTAGAAAAAAATTTCTCTACTGTCAGAGTTAGTGCACAACAGAAGACTTGATGTCATTGCAACAAAATTTGTTTGGACTTTATCTAGCATCTCAATATTATCTTGCTTTCTTTCTCTCTTCCTTCCCCTGCTACTTTAAAAAATACAGTAAGAGACTCCCAAGGAGCTTCTGGAAGACCTTGCTTCCCTCTCCATCCAGTCATTACAAGAGGGATTGGTCTTCATTATCTCCTTTCACTGGGAAAACCTGCTAGCAGAAGCATCAGACTTTAAAGCAGTCCCAAATTCCACAAAACTATAATTTTTTTAGACAAACTTCCTTTCTATTTCCAGTGCATGACTTCCCTGCACAGACACCGAGAGGAGAGATGGCTGTGTGGCACTCAATTTTAAACATATCACCAGCACAAAGGTACTCTTTCCTAGGATTCTTTTGCTATTACCTGCTATTCAGCTTTAAAGCAACTCGATGAAGTTAGCAAACGTCCTATGAATTACAAAAATGAGTAGGAAAACATTGGGATGAAGTCTCTTGGAAAATTCATGATTCTTTGCATCAATAATCTTCCAGCGCATCAGGTAATGTGTTGATATATTGCAACCACAAACTGTAAATAAATATTTTCTCTTCTTACCTTCCAGCAAACACTACGGAACCTGCTGCTTCTCAGCTGCCCATTAATCCCCTTCAGCCGTATAGTTGCCAAGTAATTGTTGTTTACAAATAGTTCTTCCCATTCTTTACTGAAAAAGCAAAAGGAATGAACATTTAAACAAAAAAAGCCTTAGCTGATTTAAGGACTATATGACACTACACAATTTTGGATAAGCAGAGGAAAGGAACTTTTAAAAATGTATATATTTAGTTGTGTACCACTTCTAAACGCATGGCTGTTTTTTTGGACACATTTCTTCTTTGGATTTAATGAATATGTAGATCGCTATAATTATGCCAGCTACTGAAATTCATAATATCTATGGAGGCTATTCCATTTCCTCTAAAATGTTGGTACTGCAGTTCAGTGAATAAACAAGAAAAATGAATATTAATATAAGCACATTCATGTTTCAGCTGTAGACAAAGAAGTACCTATTCCAAAAATATGCAACAGAAAAGTACACTGTTGACTGTATTAGCTCTTCACATGACGTATTTGCTTAAATGAACCTTCTTTTCTTCTTAATGTCAAGCTGGGCAGTTAAGCATCATAGAAGATGACTTTCTTTAACATTTAGTGCTATTTACTATTGAAATCACTCCTACTTCTTTCTACATGATCAGTTTTAAAATTTTAACAGGTGCTAGCAAATTTAAAAAAACATCAAAAAATTAAAAAGCCTCACTGTATAAACTGTTAAAGGCAAGCTTGAGTACCTTGCAGTACCTATGGCTGACTAGATAAACAACCTAAATATGCCTCCCAGGCATGCAGGCACCAGGGGCCTAACACCTGTGCCTCATTAATATACAAGTAAATCTGCTCTACTGGGAAACAATTGGAAATTAATTGTCCCAAACCATCTACTGAGTTTGAATAAAAGAATTAAACCTATATTTCCTGCAACTTCTACTGAAACGAATCTCAAGAACAGTGTAAAGCCATCTGACAGTCTTAGTGGCCCAAGACTTGCTCACAGACTTTCTGTAACCACTCTAAATTTCAAAAGGGCAATTTCAAGGTAAAGAGCTGGGTTATGTGCAAGGAAATGTGTTTCAGATTTATTTTCAATGCATGTCCTTAAGGTGAACATCTCCTCCTCCCTGCGTCACATGGGAGACTATTACTCTTCCCTGGGAGACCAAATGAAACCAGGAAGAGGGAAACTACTATTATGACTCCAGGCTAAGATCTCACCACATTTACTTCGCTAAGGAGGGTCACAGAGTGGGTTCTACGAAATACCAGCAAACTTTGGTTTTGCAAATTGCCCTAAATATATGCAAGATTAAGTTAGATAGTTTTCAGCCTTTTAAGCTGAGTTGGGAGAGTGAGTTTTTAAAAACTGAATTATAAGATACAGTTGCTGAGACCTGTAGAGGAATAGACTTGGCAAGCCAGGAAATTATGGTCCTGTTCCTCTGTGACAGGAGCAAGCTCATGATCCATGCTGAGACCAAAAGTGCTGTGTTTGTGAATACACCACCTTTCAGCTAGGATCATATTCTTTAAAAAAAAAAGGGGTTTACTTCTGGGTCTTGATTATTAATTACTTTGAAAAGCGAAGGTATTCCAGATGAGAACTAAGATGACTACCGCAGCATTAGATTGCAGGGCTTAGGGCTGCCTATAGCTTCTCCCAACTGCCAGTACTCCCAAGTGATCAAAAGAGCAGCAAGTCATTCCAGTGGTCTGCGGCAACTTCCTTCACTCCTCTCACATCCCCCACTCTCCAAGTCAGAAAGACTATCTGGTCATTTTTGTCTCCCTGTCTCCCACACATCCTCACCTTCTGCAGGGAGCTGCCTATGATTGTTTACCATGATTCTGTCTCCTTTAAATACAACGTATGGTATACAGCAGACACAGCTTGAGAAAAATCTGGGCCTTTCTTTCACAGTCATTTTTACTTCAGTAACTACAGTATATTATGTCTATCTAAATAACCCTCCTGTTTCTATCACGTATAATATTCTTCATTTGCCATTGTAAATTTTGTAGCATCACTGGCCATTATAACTCCTGCCAAGCTGCCTCCCTAAGGTAGCTATATTTTAAGAGTGACACATTCCCCTGTGCACACAACAGGTCAGACTCTGAAGCTATTCACATTGTTCTGCAAGTGGATGACATTCCCACAATGTCTTTGAAAATGCCAGTGTGTCAGCTGAGTTAGCAAAAGGTTTCAGCCAGTGCAACTGTGAAGAGAAAGAGAGGAAAGGAACTCTTCAGGTTATTTTTCTCACCAGCTGCTGGAAGTGATTGCTACATAGTAAGAAAGTAATTTCAACACTTCTGAAATTGTATTAGTGCAGATATTATGCCTTTCTTTTTTTTAAAAAATGTAATGCAATTCCAAACACCTTTTGAACCAAATTACTTTTAAAACCGCCAAAAGAAATTTGGCAAGATCATATCTCCTCTGCATTCCCCGTTGGCTGCTGGGATCACAAAAAAAAGTTATAAGCAACTGAAAAAGAAATTACTTGGAAGCTGGAATCTGCTTCAGTTTTAGTAGAGCTGAATGAGATTTAAAATCCTTTCTGAACAGCATTCACTAACTCCTTTCTCAACTATTTTGAATGAAGACTAATAAATTAAGCTTTACAATTCTAGAGACTGTTTTAATAGTGGTAACACTCTATAATATCAACAAGCAATCAATTCTAAAAAGATAACATTTAAAATTATATAGCCCTACTATGTAAAATAATACCTAAGAGCCTTGTTAACCCAAGATTACAGAAAACCCATCGGTCAACATGAAATGAGCAATGAAGATTGGAACTGAAGTCTACTACATCCCATTTGCTTCACTGAAGTGAAGGACTTCAAGAGCTAATTGGAACCACCTAAACTATGAATAAGCACATGCACTTCCTTTTAATCAAACTAGAAAATTAAATGCATAATCCTGTGTTATACCACCTTTAGACGGTACAATTAAAGGCAAATGTCAATGCTAATGTTTTCTGGTTATTTTGTAAATATTTTTCATTTTAGATTCTAATTTGAGTATCCTGTCTACTGTACTATTGTGCATGTTGTAAAGTCTTCATAATAATAATAAATACATATAATATAAGACTTGAATGAGAAAGAAATTATTGGAGTAATATTTCTTTAAGAAACTTAATTTCACATGCGTTATCTCTGCAGTAACTGTCCAATGTAAAATATCTACTGGCATGAGTCAGGGACAGTTGCTTTACTTCAAAGCGGGAAAAGTGCTCAATATGTATGAAAGAAAAAGCAGGCAAATCAATGAAGAGATTCATTCTGCAAGATTTGTTCATAGTTCTCATAGTTCTCATCTGTTCCCTTCCATCTTCTGAAACATACACTTATGTCATAACCACAAGAGTTTAAATCTCTCTGCCAAAGAATTTTATACTGGGGTCTGCTCTAATAGGCACACTTCCTTTCTTATAAGAAATGAGGTTGACCTCTGAGCAAATCATATATAGTCTTATTCTTCTTTCTTTTCAACAGGATATGATTCGTGGATGTGATTCTTGTTAAGGCAATTACAAGCATCAGATTTTCAGATACAGAAGCCTAAAGTTTGGAACAGAAATGGTCCTCTCAGTTGACTGTTAGTAGAGAGCACAACAAGCAAGACTTTACACCAGAAGTAAAATTTTACATGCACTTAAATAACATTTTTGAAAAGGTATGTGAACCTCTAAGGTCTAACATCTTAGTAAAAGTCACTGGAAACCCACTAGTGCTCAGCTATAGAGGAACGAGCAGCTATAAACTCTTTCAGAATGCTCAACATCAATAACGTAATGAGTCGCCTAGGAAATAACTTTGAAATTCAAATAGTTCCAAGAGCTTTATTGAGGCAACATTGAGCTGGTGCATGTTGGGGAGAGTTTCTTCCACTGATAGGCAGAAGCAGAACACCCGCCTCTGGCTCTGCTGCTAAATTTCGATCTGCAGCATAATGGTAAAACCAATACATCAAGCATAGATAGATATGCAGGAGAATGCAATGGTAGCCCATTAAAGCTCCTTGCAAAATAAATACTCTGTTCGGAAGAGGAAGAAATACAGTTGAGGGAGACTGGTATAGCACAGACAGCAATCACTGCTACTCAGCTTCTGCATTTACTGATTTAGAGGATAAAGCTGGTGAAATGTATGAATGCAGATCCTGCCAAAGTCTAAAACTGGCGTAAGAAGTATTTTCGTACTATAATGTTCAGACAACACCAAAACTCTGTGGAAGACACTAAAACCCATAGAAACATAAAAATGTGAAGAACCACATGGAACTACCATCTACGTCACTGAAAAAGGGAAAAAGATTCAGTTCTGGGACTGCAGGGGCTCAGACCTACGAGGTAAATATTACTGTCCATAATTCATTTTCAGGTGATACTGCAGTTAAAGAAACCAGTATCTACCAGGTCATCAGACAGTGTGTATCATTATTTCGACTTGTGTGTTTTTGAAATATTTCATGCGAAGTTTTGAAATCCCTTTTTTTTGTGTCCTTGATGAAACAAGACCAATTTGATACTGACAATAACATTTAGATAACAAAGAATACTCCTCAGTCTATGGAAGAATACTGCTATACTACTGAAAGGTATGAACATTTGCATACATATTTAAGATTTCAATCTAAATCTCAAGCTTATACCATCCTCTAGACCATATTACAGGATAAAATGGATAGCCTCAGAGAGATTGAAGGAAAATTCTTGAGCAGTGCTCCTAGTACTGGCAAAAATAATCTTCAAACAATGGCATGTATGCTTCCAGAAAAGCCAATTTCACGTTTTCATACTGGTTTTCATCTTCAGAATGTGCTTTCTAAAATGTTGAGACCCAACTCGGCTCCTCAGGGGCACTCAATGAAGCACTAGGCTACTGAACAGGCCATCAGAAAGAAAACCAATTCTCAAATTATTGTGTCATATGTTTTGCAATATGAGATCTTTATCAATAGGAACATCAAGTATTTATATTTGAATATTTAAACAGAGGCAACAATTCCTTTCAAACATACTGCTTAAATCCAAGAAACATGCATAGTTTGTATTATTTATTATGTCATAAAATCAACAGTTGAGAAAAAAGTGAGGCAACTGCCAGGAATGTAATAAAGACAGAGTTAATTCTATAAAAACAAGGAAAAAAACCCCAATTGAAAGGTAGTATCAAGTAATAAGGAGTAGAGTTTCTAAACAACATTTCTGAAACACACAGATTTTAATTTGCTACCCTGAAAATCCACTTGACAGCTTTAATGTGAAGGCTTATCAGTCTGCTTGGAAAATATATGTATTTTCCTCTGTTTCTCAAAGTCCTGCCTCAGGATACGTGGCAGAGCTAACAGCCATGTAAGTGTGAATATGCATGGCTGTGTTGCTGGAAGGCTGCACATTCAAAGGGCAGATTTTTCTAAACTGTTCAGGTTTCATCTACTTTTGGCTGACATACAGTTAAAAAGGTTTGTGTGAAGAAAGGTAAAATCACTTTCTTAAGGCAAACATTCCAGCAAATAAAGCTATTAGTTAGCTATGCTCTTTAAGCTACCAGTGTGTGCGTAGTACAGTTCAGGGAACTGAAACAAGGCTGCACTGGCAGCAGGATGCTCTGCCAGCGCCCTTCCTAATAGCACTACGTCTGACGCAGAACCCCAAGATATCTTTCTCCATATCCCAAATTGTCCACTTTGCCTTGGCAGTTCTCAGCCAAGGAGCCAAGTCTGGCCTTTAGAAAGTGCGTAATTTCCAACACGTTAACAGTTTAGCTTTCATAGAAGAATTCTTGTTACAGCCATGTCAAAGTCTAGGTTTCACCAGCACAATTTCCTCTACTCATTACTTTCTGCATACATTTACAGAATGGTGAGACAAAATGTAGATATTATGTTCAATTATTTTTATTTTTGTATTGTAACTGAATTTGCCAGTTGCAGGGTCAAAGCTTTCTAGTTTAAATCCCCCAGTACCTTTGAAATCCTTTCCATGTACATCTAGAACATTTACTTTCTACTTCTCCTGACTACAGAGTTCCCTTCTGCTGTTTTGCCCTTCTGCTAACTGATACTTACAGCTAAGCAGAACTCTGTGGATTGTGTGTGTTCACATGCATGCAGCCTTGTTACAGAAACAGACATGCATTTGTTAAGAAAGTGAAAAGGTAAGACCTTCCTGTAGGACACAACACAAGTCAAAAGCTACAGCTCTACAAATCATCCAATTAAAAACCAGATGTAATTGTGCCTCTTGATATTCAGATGGAAACTCAAGTGCTTCTGTTTGTGCCCATTAGCTCTGATCTTATTGCTGGGTGTCACTGAAAAGAGTCTGTCTCTGTGTCCCTTCTACCCTGCACTCAGATACTCAGACTTCGAAAAGATGTCCCAAGCCTTCTCTTTTCCAGGTTGAACAGTCCCACCTCTCTCAGTATTTCCTCACAGAAGAGCTGCTCCAGTTCCTTCACCACCTTAGCAGCCCTTTGCTGGCCACTCTCCAGCATGCCCATGTTTTTCTTGTAATGGGGAGCCCAGCACCAGACACAGCATTCCAGGTATGGATTACAGGGGAAGGATTACTAACTCTGATCTGCTGGCAGCACTGCTCCTAATGCATCCCAGGATACTATTACCTTTCTTTGCTGTAAGGGAGCATTGGCAGTTCATGTTCAATTTGATGCCTGCCAGGACCCCCAGGTCCTTTTCCCAGGCCCCAGCATATTATCTACTTCTCTGCCTTCCCTGGGGTCAGGGTGAGGCTAACTGGCCTAGTTCCCTGCATCCTCCTTCTGAGACTTCTTGAAGAGAACAGTGACATTTGCTTCCCTTCTGTCCTCAGTCACATCTCCCAATTGCCATGGAAGTTTGAAGATTACTGAGAGTGGAAAAGTAAAAGAAATTCATAAGGAAAACCACTTTAAACATTAGTAAGGGAAAATATGGCATCGGTTGATTATAGTGTCAGTGGTACATATGCCAATTTTGAAGTACAACAGGATAAATTAAGAATGAACTAAAATTTTCACTTGTTTTCCATAGATTTTAGAAATTACCATTCTCTCTTCCATGGTCTCTCTTCATGTATTAAGTCTTTCCTCCTTGCAACCAATCCATAAAAAAAGCATTCTACCAACAAAAGATGTTGGAAACTCAGTCCTTCCTTTCTGATTCTCTGTCAAAAGCATCTCAAGCTTTAAGTAAATTTCTTAAATTTGATTTTCCCTATTACATTGCATAAAACCAGAAAGCAAGTCTGTATTACTGTTTCTGTATCTTTAGAAAGTAATATAATTTTCCCTAGAAAAGTTAAAAAAATCCACCATTTATATGTGTTGAAATGTTTGTATCTTAGAAAAAGTATACTGAATATAGGTTTTCAGTTCCTTAATGACAATTTATTCTTCCTTGTCTTATAATATCCTTTGCCAATTCCTTAGGACACCAGGCAAGGAATATAGCAAGGATCAGCTATGGAAGGAAGAAGTAAATAACAGAAATTTGACAAGACAGAGATGGAAATTACATAAGTCTCCTTAAAAGGAAAGAAAGGGAAAGTACTTTTAAAAGAATTCAGAGAAAATCAGAAATCTTCCAAGCTTCCAATAGGTATGATAGTGACCTCCTTGGGTTTGGAGAAAAAAAAAACTGTTGGAGGAAACTGTGATCAGTGCAGCCACTTTCTCTTGCTGGAAAAAGGAGATTTGCAAGATGGAATTCCTAACAACATCACAAACACGGACAAAATGAGAGCACAGACACAGACTACCACATCCAGAGAAAGATTCTTAGCACATTCTGAAGATAATCTTTCAGAAGAATCACTAAATTCAAGGACAGAGTTTACACGCTCTCAGACAAAATTACTTCATTACTTTCAGCCTGAAAAGGCCTCTTTGCAAATAAATGGCATCAACGGGAACAGAATCTAGCAAATGGCTTAGGATAAGCAAAAATAAACATGGATGCCAGTTTTACTACTTCCTTGTGGAAAGAGAGAAAGGATGCAAGTGCTGTAAATTCTCCTTGCAGAGTGGAGTGGCAGTGACAACTTCACTGCATTGCCTTCTGTACCCAATTTTTCTTATTTCAAAATTATCAAAAAACCCACAGAAACAAGCTTGTTCTTTACATCTCTTGATTATGTGTGGAACATACAGTGAACAAAGTCAGGAAAAATAAGATTATAATTGCACAGGGGTGGCTTAAAATTAAAACAATAAAGTAACATCATCTGTGTATGAACAAGACTAGATAGGCTTGTGTAGATGGAAAAGGGCTGCTTCCTAATAGACTTAAGACAAAGTTTTCCATAGCGTGAAGGTATGTAAGTTGCATACATCTTCACAGTATGTTTAACATGTAAGGGCAGAGGCTATGTAGCCAATTCTGGCACAACTGCCAAGAAAAGCCACAGGTCAAAGAGGAACCTAACTGGTTTCAGCACCACTTTTGGAAGCGGGAAGAACCAAGGAGGAACACCTTGCACCCCTTGCCGTCTTTCTTCTGTATGCTCAGTGTCAGCCCTGCAGTTGGCTGGCACACAAGAAATGCCTCAGCCAGCAGGACCACATTGCCTTTTTGCAGCAAGGAAGGAAACATCTGGTAAGCAGAATCTGTAAGAAGTCAGGGGGAGAAAATGGAATACAAAAGTCTTTCTTATACTAGATCTTCTGCCTGTTTGAAATATGAGCAGAAGGAATACACCTTGTCTACACAACCCACAACTTTGAGCAATCATTTGTCAGGGAGTTTAAGCCACAGAGGAAAGAACTTTATCTTGACACAGGGTAAAAATTAAACTTATATATACGTGCAGAGATGTATTAAGAAATTTTCCAACACAGCAGTCATGGGTCTCTGAATCATAAAGTAAGTTAACAACACAAGTATGAAAAGTGAGCTTTTTTAGGCTATATATTTATTAGAAGCAGTATTAATGTATGAATCCACCTTGAAAGAAAATAAGTGTCCTTGAGATGTTAGATTCTATCAGCCAAATTGAATGTCTACATCAATGGCTCTCCCTAAAAGTCATAATTAGGTCATTAAAATATATTTAGAAAAATAGCCTGTAAAATAAAGTTAAAAAATACTCACCTTCATTTTATTTCATAGGTCACTGTTATACCATCTAATAAGATAATTAAAAACATGCAAGCAGCTGGTACTGAGGCTAAACAGATTAATGTAATAGTCTGTAGTCATATGTGCTGGCAAGGGGTTCACCTCTTTGGCGAGGAGAAGGTCAGCTGCCCTTGGGAAGGGAGGAGAAAGAGAGTATTTCTACTTTCCAGTGGCACTGCATTGCAGATACTGAAACTAAAGACCCACATCTATTTTTCTTCTCCTTTTGGTGAAGTCCAGCCCATTTGGACATCCAGAAAAGACTTTAACCATAGCAGTAAAATAATACAGTAGAGCAGAGCTCAAGTATTTTCCTGAAGTTTCTTGCATTTTAAAGCTGAAAATTACTATATGTCTAAATCCTTGCTCAAATGTTGCTAATAGTGAACTTCTAATTTTGATGACATGATTCTAGGAAATAATTTTCATAATTTCTTATTAGTAAAGCTTCTTCCCAAGTACACAAAGAATACTTCCATCAGAGCTTAAACACAAACTAGAAAACTCTCTGTGACCTGACAGGACACATTCACAAACTCAAAGAATATTTAGAAATATACGCCAGTCACATGTGCTTTTCACTTACATTACTTACAAACTTTATGACCTAAAGGGAAATGCTCACTATCTGAACACATGCAGCATTAAATCTGGGCTGTGACCAACACAAGCAACAGTCACAAACTCTAAGGTGACAGCTTCATGTTAAAAATAAAACCATACAAATAGTTCTGGAGCATCATAAATATATCAAAGGATAATGACATGTCATCCTTTATTAACACACACACTTGGAGTCTTACATTGGATAGCATCAAATTGTCCTTTAGAACAGAAAATGTGGGAATCAAGCAACCTCTCCTGGGGTTTATTTTTTGTTGTGGTAGAAACAATATGTTTTTAAGAGCACTTTAATAACAGAACTTACTAATATTCAAATACTTTTGGAGTCATCTCTTCTCCTAATTGAATTGTAAAGGCCTATTACTGATAAAATATAAAGCAACTTTTGTTTCAGCAGAAATTTTCAATATAATTTTTCATGTATTAACATTCTGCATGCATGACATCTGCCATGATCCAAAAATGCCTTTGCCTCTTTTAGGGCAAAATTTCACTAGCCCGTCTTTTTAAAATATTATTGACTGAAATGCATTGGGTAAACAAGACTATCACTAGTTCCACCAAATTACTAACTTATTAAAACAATAATCCTTGACAGTATCCTAAAGTAAGTAAAAATCTCTCATGAGTCCTTAAAAAATAACAACCATTTAGCATTGTTACCTTTCAAGGTAGTTCAGGATTCACTTTTTATCTTTCAAAAGGTATTAGATGCTCATTTTTCCTTAACATGCAGTCCAGAACTGTAACTATCAAAACAATATTCAACCCAACCATCAGATTTACAGCCAGTCTCATTATATGACAGGAATTACTTGCAACTGCACAAGAAATATACATTTCACACCTCAAACACTACCACTGAATAACAGTGATAGCACGCCAACTATAAAAAGTCAGAGGTTACTCTTATATATGCGTATACATATACACCTCCCCAATACACATATATAGCTTTTTTACTATATTGCCCTTAATTATATCAATAATACTTTGGCAATGATATACGGGACCCCTCTGAAAAGACGAATTAACTTCAGTTTTCTAAGTTGGGCTGTAATCCTCTCTGACAGAATACCACTATTACTCAGTGGAACTTGTAGCCAATGTCATATTTATTAGATGCACTTTGGACTAAGGAATATAGAGATACAAAGACCAGCTTTAATCTCCACTTAATCTGTGGAGCACTAAAGAGTCACTAAGGCTTAGGCTGATTTAGGTAGAAGGTACCATGCTCTGTCCTCCCACTTATTTGTAGCTGTTCATGCTAGCTACATTCCCTGCATTGGCATTGATACCATGGGAAGCTTTGGCAGGAGGATACTGCAAGTGAAGTCATCAGAAAGCCCTCCCTCTGAATAATGAACAGGTTGGGCTAGGTTAGCTCCCTGGACTAGCTCCCTGAGACGTGAGTGCTACTGCCTGACGGAAGCAGGGGTGAAAAGAAGGGCTCAACCCCAGCTCTATAGCTTACACTCTCATGTAACCAGAGCCCAGCTAAAGCTGGCTGCTTCTTCTTCAAGTGTTACCACTTGGCAGGTACAACAGCTGGTGCTCTTGAGTTGACAACTATCAGGAATAAGTGTCGTGGTCTTAATGGCAGAGAGCTCTCAACTTTCTTTTGCTGATCTGGTTAAATTCTGTCTTGCCTATTTTTGAGAGATTGCTTTGTGGTCTCTGTATCTACATACGCTTCTCACCTAAAAAACATGAAGATTATCCTGGGTGGTATTTTTCAGCCCTTCTTTTAACTTAGACAGTATGTTGCATGCAGAAAACACGAATATAAAAAGAAACAGAGTCATGCACAACCCTAAAATGGATCTTCTAATATGTTTTATCAAAGTGAATAACCTAACTACCCTACAAGAGTTTTATATCATCACAAAGTAGGTTTCATTAGAGTTGACTTACTAGGCTAGAGGAACTTGGAAGGATACCTAAATCAACCCTCCCCAGTCCCACTGTGTCCCTGCAGGCACAACCTTTTTTCCAACCTTGCTCTTAGTCCCGAAGCTTCCTCTGGGTGCTTGAATCGCAGTAAACTCTTTGCTGTTCCCTCTAGGTCCTTACAAAAAGTCTTTCTTTTCAACATCCTGAAGACCAGGCTGTTTGCTCCTTGCTCTCCTCCGCAATCTCTCTGTCTCCAGACTGCAACAGGTTCTCCAGCATCGTGTCCCTCCTTGCCACCCCACGCCTGAGGCTCCCCATGACCAGCACAGCTCACTGCCTGCACCACGGTGCAACATTCCCCACCCAGCTGGCTGCAACCAGCGCAAGGCGACCAGGCAGGTTCCTCCTGCCTGCCTGCATCTCTTTGAAGTACAGATTCCAGCAGAGTACAAACCAAAACCGAAAAAAATGCCAACCAACAGAGTCTTCTAAATGATTCAAAAATAATCATGTGGTAAGCTTGTTTTGTTTTACCATACTTAAACATGAAAATCAGATGCAATCCTTCTGGTTAGCACAAATCATACTATTAATTTACTAGTCACAAGGACAAAGATTTTGTGTAGCAGAGGCAGTATTTTGCAGGGTGAAAGATGAAAGTATACACCTGCTGATTAGCTTTCTGTGCTTTCAAGCACAAGACACCCTCTGGTATGTACCCAAGCAAGATTCAAGCTCAATGACATTGCTGAAAAAAGTTTCTTTAACTGCTGTTTACTGCCACCAAAATTGAAATATTATTTTGCTGTCAAATAATCTCAAATGTGACTAATCCTGGCTTTGGTTTTTGACATGAAATAGTGAGGAAATGGAGTTCCATTTGGTCCATAGATCAAGTTACTTTGGAGAAGATCAGAAAGGTTTTCACTGGCGAGTTGAATATTTCAATATTTAGCTTAGTTGCTGTGAGCTTACTTTATTGCATACTTTGGAGGAGAAAAACCTGCAAAAAACAACCCTAAAAATGTTTAGACTTACAAATATCTTGTACTTTCATTAGTTAAGCTTTTTGAACAACTTTCTAAAAAAAAAGTAATCCAGAAAACAAATTTCCAGATAATTTCTTAATTAAATCCTTCCTGTTCTTTAGTTCACTTTCAGTTTAGATTGCACAGTCCTCCTAAAGTATAGGACCTGTTCTTTTGCTTTAAATAGATTATGCTTCTTATTATAATCAACTTCCTAAAAATTAGAAAATAAATACAAAAAATTACCAACCTGTAGGAAATAAAAGTTCCATCTGATTCTGAGGTGTGGGGTGTGCTTCCATTTTCATTTGATCCTCCTAATATAAAAATAAAAGAAAACATCTTTGTTGTAAGACAAACTCCGATAACAACACAATTTTGATGATAACTGCAACTGATTTTACCATATATGGTAACTTTAGTTACAACAAAACTCACCTAAAACTTACACAGACAAATCTCAACTTTAACTCTTCAAATTCTTACAGGTATCTTAACTAGCCGCCATGTTCAATGTTCTGAAAATCTGGTAACTTAATTTCACCTAAAGTTTTGATTGAGGCCCTTCTCAAATTATTAAACACAATTTAACTAGTCTAAGGTTACAGAAGTACACCATGTAAGTAGACAAGCTTGATTTTACCAACATTAAGTAAAAAAATGTAAAAGTTAATTTGTTTTCCAAAAAATTCTGGGTTGGCTTTGTGATACCAGGTTTTTTTTTGTCAGAGAATAAGTTCAAAACTTCTCTGAAAGTACCTATTAAGACGTCCGCCAAACATCTTATTTTACATCCTGTGGGCTGGTGATACATAGAACAATGATGTTACCAGAAATCAAGGATTACAAGGAAATTTTCCTCTCTATAACTACTCCTATTGAAAGACTGATAAAAGTCAGGTGTCAAATTTTTCTTGTCTTGTTTTATATTGTTTATTCTTGCCCCATCATTTAGCTTGATAACTCTTCTATGTGCCTCCTTAGTTAATTTACAGGTAGTACTGCACACCTCTGATCTGTGTTCTGCTGACTGAAATCAAGTTTTTGCAGTCTTTTTTCTAAATTATGCTTTGTATTCCCCGTGTTCTTTAACTCAGTCCTTCTTACATATGGGAAGGAAGGGACAGGAGCTGTAGATAGCATACTAAAAGTTTAGACAGTTGATAATTTGGACAGTGGTTTTCTTCTCTATCAAACAAATCTTACTTGATACAGTCAACAGTTGCGCCGCTCAATCTTGCAGTTTCACAGCCGTCCTTAACCAACATGCCTACACATTTAGTCTCCACTTTTTATTTTCAAAAAGAGGTTTGCAGTTTACACTAAAAATTCTTGCTAGTGCAATACTGTAGTTCACACAATGTCATGCTGTTTGTATTCCTCTTTTCTTCAGAAATGACCAGTCCTACCTGAATACTCTATTTGTGCTTGCACTAGATATTAGCTTCTAATAATTTTACTTAATAAAAGGCTATCAGCTCTTGTTCTGCGGCAAGACAATAAATGAAAATATTGGATAAGACTGGTTCAACTCCAAGCTTCACTAAAAATAATTCATTAAAATCTGCATTTCTCTATTTATCCTAAAATTACTAAACTTCACTAATTCCCATCCTTTTCATTTCACAACATCTCCTGTGGCACTACATCAGACGGTTTACTGAGATCCAGATAGACTTAATGTATTTCCTGAACATATATTTTGAAAAGCAAGCAGGTTAGCTAGCCACAATCTCCCATTTAACAAAAAACCCCCCTGCAATAAAGGTTATGCCATTTGCTTTACTTTTCTCTCTTCTTTCTTAAAAACTTTTCTAAAGCCCCGCACAGATCATAGTCAGCCCATGCAGGTGCTTTGCTATCACCTTTCTTTTCCCTGTTAATCTAGGTACAGGTACTGTATTTCCACTCATCAGCCATGAACTAAAATAGTAAAAAATTGTTCCATGCAGCAGCATTTGTCAGTATTCTTAAAAGACATTTACTCTGCAAGTCATATGCTTTAATCTCTATTAACTCTGCTAATTTACAGTATCTACCCAACACTCCCATTTATTTTATTGATTTATTTTCAGGCCTTTGCCTGAAATTCTATTTTTACTGAAAATTAAATATTTTCCTTTTCAGACCATACCTGGACTACATATAGTATCATTCGACTATTCACACTGCAGAATGGTTCTAATTTTTTTCCCTAGAAAGCTTCTTTCCATAATCAAGTAATATTTTCTTGTTTATTTAAATTCTCATCTTATGGTCTAATTCAACTTAATTTTTGCTATTTGTTGCTATAACCCTGCCCTTTCTGATATTCAGGATGCGGCCTTCTTTGCAGATCAAGCTGTTTTTCTGTTTCTTTGAGGATCTTTGCTTATTCCAGACATTCCTTAAAAAAATACTTAATCATTCACTTCAGCATAGAACTTCCAAGTGTTTCTTTTCTCATCTAATTTGGAATGCAGGGTTTTTTATTAACTTTTGCACCTTTGTCTAAAATAAATCCCAAACCTCTACTACATGTTAGTCTAAAATCACTCAGTCCAGTTGATTTCACTAATTAGCTCTCTCAATTTATTTTGAAAATGGAAATCCTACTTAATCAATCTGCTTTTTGTTTACTAAATTTAACTAAATTAACAACACCAGATATTTCATCCAGGAGCCGACCCTCCCGTTATTAATAACCATCTGTTCATTTTTTTTTCTCATATCTTGTAAAATAGTCTCCCATATTGGGACAATTTTCAGTAATACGCTTTTTCATATATTACCCATCTCCACATCTGATCCTGAGCATTCAGAGAAATGACTGAACTATGTTCCATCTCTGTTAAAACCATATGGCCAGGTGCAGTGATACAGGGCAACTGCAACAGGGACACAGCACATCAAAATGGGTCCTGAATGCACTACTGCACTTTATTTATACTTAAACAACTCCTAAACATTCACCTACCAGACTAGTCAGATTGAAAAAGAAAACTCATTCACAATGCTAAGTTGATATACTGAAAAAGGATGTCTTTTCAAGAATAGCAACATAATCTTCCTCCTTTCTGAAGGATGAACTTTAAGACTATCTCAAAAAATGCATGGACTTTATGAGCTTTCAACAAAACCATTTGTCCTGCTCAAAGAGTGAACAGGACATTGCAAAGAAAACAAGGATAATAGTTGTTCTTTCACCAGTATCCCCACAGTTGTTGGGATCCTGGGTCTGCTACATCCACTGAGATCTTCTTCACAAACTACTCTAAGTGTAGCTTGCTTTATTCTGAAGACAATAATTTCCTTTATTTAAATGATCACCAAAATACTTTAGCATTTTTAATTGTATTCCCATCGTTAATAAACCTCATAATCATACAAGTTACTGTTTGGGCACTTTTTTGTGAGCTACTTTTGCTGCTTCATCATATCATTAGCAGCAGCTACCAAAAATCAGTATAGGGCTAGGTGTATTCAGCTCTCAAACCCAGGATTTAGTGGAACAGACCCTTCTGTGATTGCTCCCTTGCTCTACGCCTTTAAGATCGGTATGTCTGTTATGGCACCTTGAAAGATGATTAAGATGTCTTTCACTGAAAGTGATAAAAATCATAAAGCAAAGAGCAAAGTATTCATTTTCTTAACAGAAGACTCCCTAAATTTTACCTAGTTTTATCCAAAAGGCTTTTTAGCAAATCCTATTAAGTTTCCACAGCTAGCGATACAGAGGACAAATGAGACTGCTGCTTCACTAACTAATGACATTAAGCTGTGGGAATCCATGCCCTGGATCACCTCTCCTCAGGAAAGTTCCAGTCACTCCTCCTGAAAGATACAGTGAACAGATATGTTACTTCTATCTTCTTCGCTGATAATGACCGAAATTTCTGGTAAAATTGGGATGTATACTGAACAGTTATGAATAGAAGATTCATGATGCTAATACAAAAACTGTGGTCCCCTTTAAGAAATTGATTCAGTATTACCCTAATCTTTAGTTTCTTTCTGAAACTCCGTTATGGGAAGAACAGTTTTGCTTAAGAAACAGAGGATACTCTATTAACTCTGCCACGCAGCTTGTGAAAAGCTTTCCTAACTTCAAATGCACAAGCTGGGGGAAAAAAAGGTAAAATAAATCCTGTCACACTTTCAGAGAAAAGAGAACGGAAACGAGCAATACTGTAACAAGCATCTGTATCAAAGTAAGTATGGCTTTCAGCCTTTCAGCCCTAGAGCATCCAGCGGTTAAAACAAAAAAATAAAATAAGGCTGTATCCTTCCAAAGGGACTGAAAATTACCTGGATTGCTGCTTCTTTAACTGTAAGCAACTCCCTCCCCTGGGAATGAAAACTTTCTCCCGAAATTGCCCCATTTCAACAAGGTCTGTTCTTGTGCACAGAGACCAAGGGCTAAAGGGAGCTGGGACTTGGGTAGCTGGGACCTGACACTACGGGACACAGCTGGAGGCTGTTATAAGAGAAATTGTGTAACTCAAAATTGACACTTTTACTAACTAATCAAAGAAGAACATTTCAAATGCTGGCTTCTTAAGACTTCTGAGATGCATGGAGAAGGATTTGCAAACTGTACACTTGCTAGGGTACTAGATTCACCCAGAACACATGGGCTTGTCACTTGCAGTAACTGTTTTCTTGTCAAGAACATATTTGAGATTATAGGCATAGCATAAAATGGGAGAAACCAGAATAAGGAAGCTGCAAAATACACTTCATGAAGATTATCTGAAAACTATGTGTAGAAATTATAACAAGGAGAAGCCCGATTGAAACTTGCACACTATTTTTTTCAATTTTTATTTTTTAACAGCCTATTACACTGATAGAATCAGAGAACTATTTAGGTTGAAAAAGACTTGTAAGATCAGCGAGCCTTAACACTAACCCAGCACTGCCAAGTCCAGCATTAAACCATGTCCCCAGGTACCACATCTTTAAAGAAAACCAGATGTCTATTAAATACCTCCAGGGATGGTGACTCAACCGATATGGTATTTTCTCACAGAAGAGCTTTTTCAAGGTGCAGTGCACAGCTTCCACTTCAGGTAATAAGAAGAAACTGGACAGCATTTCAAAGCCCCAATTCACAGGTGGGAAGACACTCTGGGTATGCTCCAGGCACAATGAACACTGAGCTTAAGCATGCACTCAGCAAGAGTAAAAAAGCATGTGAAAAATGATGTGGGGATCAGACATTTCTCCCTCATCTCTTTCATTACATCTTGAAAACAGCTATTTCCCGTGAGAAGTAAAAATTCAGCATTGGACTTCTTATGGAGAAGGGGTGGGATACTGTTATAACCAGCTGCAAGTCAACAAAGACAAGAAACTTGAGTGACATGGCCTTGTTGATGGCTGCACTCCTAAATTAAAAAATAATCAAACTCTATTTTTGTTTCCTTTGAAAATATACTTTGATACTGAGGAATTGTCTTGAAATATAGACATATTTCTGCACGCATGTATACACGCACATATGCATGTCTGTATGTGGGCACACGTGTATTTATATAGTGCAAACCAATTTACCAATCTTGTGTCAGCTATGAAAGGATTTCATGGCTGGCAGTTTAGGAATTTGTGATGAAAGTGATCCTATTTAAGTAACCAAACTGTGCATTTCCCTGCTTACAAGTGTCATAATGGAGATAGATCCTTCTGCTGACCTGTTTGCACTCTGCTAATGTTTTTCTTTGTATTCTAATCAAAGGTTAAAATGTTGTTAAAACACAAAATTTATTTAACAGTTCTGAAAATTTAAGTTGATATAAACACTCAATCATTAATGCAGTGTTTTATGATTAGAGACAAGTCAAATTTTAACACAAATCTATGCTTGCAGTCTAAGGTTGTCAATTCTTATAACAGGACTTCAAATTTCCATGCTATATTAATTTTCAGCATATTTAAAGCTTAATAATTTAATGATTTATCCAATTTTAATTTATACTTTCAAAACCACTTTGAACAATCTGAGGTGCCACTGGAGATCACAACAGTGGTCCTGGTTAAGTCAAATAATAATTATAGCGCTTTCACTTTAAAGATGAGATTATTTTTAATTATTGAGTGAAGTACTTGAGGTACCATACTTATATAATTACGCTACTCATTAAATGGTTATTGAAAGCTGAAATGTAATTTTAATGACAGCTACCTATTTTTCTTTGCACACTTTATAGATGACAGATCAGTCAGGAATTCTAGTTTGCTCAAAAAATCCTTGCAGCTGCACTGGTTCTTTCAGGTGTAAAACAATTAAGCTGTTCTTTTTTAAAAACTTTAAACATTTTTTTTTCCTCAAATGATATTGATACAATATACAGAAACTACTAAAAACAGAACAATAAAGTGTGGATATTTTTTCTTCTTAACAATGCTATCAAAATGCTGGCCCTAAACTATATACATTCCAAGCAGTATCCCCCCCAAAATAGTGACAATACAAATATGGAAGAAAAATTTTAGTCAAAATGTATTCCTCATATAATACAAACAACAACAAAAAAATTGCTTAACAGATTGCAGACCTTCATTGTGAGTATAAAGGGGTAATCAACATACAATAAGCATTTTACTATGCATTAAAACTATATATAATACCATGAGATTCCTTTGCTTTTTCTAACACTAAGATTCACAACTCTTCAAACATAAAATTCTTTTGTACTATTTACTCCACAGATAGATATTCATCAGACTGATCTGGATAAAATTTATTCAAACACGTAGGCATCTCTCACAATTGGCACTACAGAGCTGTGGTCTCAGAAATGAGCACCTAAACACTTAGCTCTGTATCTTAAGCCTTTATATGCAATGTTTGAAAATCAGGGTATTTCTCTGTTGTTTCAAAGACCGGTATCTTGTCCAAATTAAGCTTTCCTTTTTCACAATGAAAACCAAACAGAGGAGTAAATTTGTTTCATTAACAATATTAAAGCAAAGATTTCTGAGTTCGCTGTATGGGGAAAAGGCAATAAAGTTTTGAAGAGGGAAAAACTGCTTTGTTCCTTCAATCCCCTGGTTGAAATTAATTATAGCAAATGTTTATGAAAACATCTGTTCCATACAGTTATAAATTCTTAATTTTAGCATGGGCGATTCCAAGCTCCTCCATTATTTTGAAAGAGAACAGTCTGACAACTGAAAGGTTTACAAAAGAGCAGACAATTCGTATTTCTACAGCACCAAATATGCAATTTGGAAAGTCTTCAGGATCTCTGCAGCAAAGGAAAAATAAAATAAAATACAAAAAGCCTAAGACGACTGAAGCTTTCTGATTTCTGTCCGCCGATAGACCAAAATGGCAGTGGGAGGAGGAAAAAAAAAAAAGGAAAAGAAAAGAAAAGAAAATGAGAACTAATCCCGAAAACATACGGCAAACTGAGATTTTACCACAGAAGGTAGATCTTTAAGAAGTGAAACGTCGCGGAGCTGCGGCTTTCCGCGCGAGGGATGCGGGCGGGGAGCCGGGCGGTGCCGCGCGGTGCCCACAGAGGGCGCTGCAGAGTTTGGGAAGCGGCGGCAGCGGCGGCTCCGGGCGGGCTCGGCCGCCCCCGCTGCGCGCTCGGCCCGCCGGACCCCGCGCAGCCACCGCACACCGCGGCAGCAGCTCCTAACGCTGGATGCCCGCTCGGAGCAGCGCACCGCCACTGAAAATAACGCCTTCAGCTAAAGAATTAAGTGCACTGCACTTCTGGTGTCTATTAAATAATTATTAGGCTGGGAAGTTGGAGAACGCTTCGCTCTAAGCAAGTTCGGTTTTCTGAGATAAATATGATGCAACTTTTGGGTGAGCAATCTTTTACGTATAAACCTGGCTCTCTATCCGTTACTTCAAGTTCATCTAGCATTACAAGCACACTTTGCATGCATGCAGCACAGATTTCTAGTAGCACTTTAGTTTTATCATCTCTGCCCTAAAATATTATATTTTGCCACAAATGAAATAAAAACCAATACTCTGTGATAATTACTGATATATGAAAATAATGAATTGTGAGATGAACTAATGAACTCACCATTTTAAGTGCAAAAGTCTTAGAGAGGCTGAAATACTTTGTTTAATCTACAGTATTGACATGAAAAAATATATTAAGCATTAACAGTGGTTTTTTCCCTTTAAATTCATTTGAATTATTAAAAGAACACAATTGTAAAGCACAATATAGTACCCGCAGAGATGCCAATCTTGTGATAGTGAAAGCTGGTCACACTTGGAAGTAGGTAAGGAACACTGGCACCAAGGTGCAAAATCAAAGCCTGTTTTAGCCCTGCTGAAAGCTGTTTCAACAGTACGACAAGCAGACACATTGGTTTGCATTTAGAAACAAAACTTCTGGAATAATATCTTGTACCGCATGTTGCTCAAACCCAGTCAGTTCTGGTGTCTTTTGGATTGCTGACTTATGACAATCAAGTGGCACCTTCCATGATCTCTGCTCATAAAATCACAATTGCGTATGTGTGTATGCATATATGAGTAAACTCAGTGTATTCTCCAGGCAACATCTCTGTTTGAAACCATTTTTTTCTATGCACTTCTGTTTAAATCAAGACACATGAAAGTAAGAGGATTGCCATTTTAAGTGAAACTGCTTCTGAGTGTTCTGAGTGTTCACAAATCTAAACACCAACCCTGTCATTAGGTTAGTCTGTAAATTAACATGCCACCATTCCCCATGTAAAATGTATGTGTGAAAAAGTATGGATGGGAAAAGATATACAAGGGTCTAGATGACTGATTCTGAAATTAGAATGTAGCATCAGTGTTTAAGAAATGTAGTCCCATGCAGCTCAATTTAAAATAAATTCAACAGTAAGTACATTCAAGGGACTTATTTATAATATTTCTTTTCCTGTTGAAGCCTCTGCATTTACTAGAATAGACTGAGCTATACACTGTACTCTGAACTAAAACCAATATAATACACAGAGTAAGAAATTTTACTTGAAGGGCACTGAACTAATTCATATGAATGCTTCAGAAGAATTCCCAGGTGATTTTGAAAGTTACCAAAATCTAAAATACTTTACATCCAGATGTGTTTTAATATAATCTCTCTAGGCATGATGGGAAGGAAAGAAGTTTAACTGTGATGCAAATAGTGATTTAAACACTTCAGAAAATGCATGTACATGGAAAAATAGTTTGACTTCCCATTTAGTGGGAACCACACAATACTAGCTTATATAAGCAAATGTGACTCCACTGAAGTCAATACACATTTAGTCCAGTAATGCCTGAACTGAATTTGCTACCAGCAGCAATAAGACTGGTAGAACAAAAAAATCCAAGGGTAAGGTAAAAAGTGATTCTTTGAAGTGTTTTTCAGTTATTTCTCCCAGTGCACCTGCCTTTGGTCCATAATATATTATGCCCACTTCTGCTCACACGCTCACTACTAGAGCCTGTATCTGCCACATAGCCTGGCTGATCATTTATCATGTGTAACTTAAACAAATTCCTAGGTCATCTCACCAAGTGTGACTCAAAGGACACCAGGATAAGATACAGACATTTTGGTGTAGTCTGATTGAAGTGGAAACTGTATACCTAATAAATAATACCATCTCTAACTTCAGTAAAATCTTTAAGAGCACACACAATTTTCAAAATCATAAATTAGCAAAATTAGTAAAACAGAGGATAGACTAATGCAGTTTAACTAGGGACAAGCAGCATAACTAGACTTTTCACAGAAAGAAAAAAAATCTTAGAAGCTGCCTGGCATCATTGCTAGGAATTTACACCCTGATGATATACAAATGCTGAGTGACTTATACTTGCATCCAGAAGAATTTAGCTAATTTTAACTTATAAACAGCCTAAAAGGCCTTTGAGCTATAAATTGCAATAAACTAAGGATGGCAAAAGGCAATAAACATGAGTTAATGACTCAGCATCCTCCTGAGATAGCACTGGTCATGCAGCTTTGCTTAATCTTAGACATGCACAATCACTATAAAAAGGTGGTCTCCAGAGACCATTTATACTAAGAAAAACACACCATCTCTTTACATGTTTGAAGGCTACTATCGTCCTGTAACTTACTTCAATTACATCCTATTTTTAACCACATTTCTATCTTATAGATCGTTGCAATCCTTCTGTTTGGGATAATAAATCATATGGATGTATAGTCTGATTTTCATATTCAAAAGCAGTAATGCATATTGCATTGAGCTTAAGAAGAAAAAAAAAAGAAAACTGAACCAAAAAAGATTGATCAGGAGTTTTCTAGCATTCTGTTGTTTTTCCAAGATTAAATGATAGTAGAAGACAAACAAGAAAAGATTAAGTGCTCTTTTATTGATATAGAACTGCCCTTTCAACAAGGAGCTAGCTCATCTGCAACTGTAACAGGTTTATCAGGAGAAAAGCCAATCTGGCCAGGGAGCCATGTGGCAGTGATATGCAGCCTCACCTCCTAAAGTTGGGGAGGTGGTCTCATGATAACCAGGACCAGGAGTTAAAAAGAGCTTTGCTTCTTTGCTGTTTCTTATCAAAGGACGCTACTGCAGCAGGCTGATGACTTACAGCATTGCTGATGGATGTGAAAGGCTTCTGAAAGCAAAATGGGCTCTCCTAGACTTTCTTTCTGGAGTGCACATGTGTTTAGGAACACTGTGAAAATCATACCACTTTCCTTCGCCCAGCACATGCATGCAAAGAGGGACAGCCTGAAATCAGAGCATCCCTGTGGCTACTGTGGTGACATGTGTGTAATTAGCTACTTGCCTGTCTGGAATAGGAAAACAGACAGCATTTATGGCTAGGAGACAACCAGAAAGAATAAAAGAATTTCAGAATAATAAATGAATAGAAGAATTAATGGAAACACAGAAATTCAGGCACATGAGAAACTAAAGGGCAGAGGAGCTACTTGGCAGTGGAAGGGCTGGATGCCCCCACTATCCCCGAGAGGCAGCAGCAGCAGAAATGTGGGATTTGGCTCTGAGGAAGAGGAAACAGACCAGAAGCTTCAAGTAAGGAAGTTGTGATTGAGATGCAAGACTGGGCAATGCCTCAGCCTTCCTTAAATGCTACAGTTGTAAAATCACAGGGTAAAAGGTGAAGAAAGTCCTCTGTGCAGGAATGTGGGAAGCAGCCAGTCAGTAATATGTCCAGGGCCACGGAGAGGCTCTTGGGCACCCACAGCATCCCTGTCACCCCAGCTCAGCTCTGCCAACTCCTTCCAGCTGCAACCTCCTTCTTCCCTACCACAACTCCTCTTAGCACTGCTGGAAGCAGCCAGATCTGTAGGTCCAAAAGGCTGCTTTGGATTTATATTAACATAAATGGCAAAACAACCTATTAAATTAATTAGCAATAGGATCCTGTTCACATCTATACAGTAAACATGTTATTAATAATGTAACTAAGTAACACATTTAAAATTATCTGTGTAAAACTTAAGACCTGTTCCAATAGCAGCAGAGTCTAGGCGTAGCACAATTCAGACACACACTGTTAAAAGAAGAAGAAAAAATGATGCTACCTTCACCTTACCACAGCACTAGTACCTGGCAACCTGGCAAGGCATCTGAGAAAAAACCCCAAAGCCTGAAGACAACCAACACTTTCACAGAGACTCAAATACTCAATGCTTAAAGGGTGTTACTGCTGCTGATGGAACAGGCCTTATCCTAATGAAACTAACTATACAGAAGGAACATGCACCAGGAAGGGACAACTGAGCTTACAGCTGCCCAGCTTGGTTTTACAAGATGAAGCCAGAAAGTCCTGGACTACCACTGAGGCTGTCTAATTAAGGCTGTTAGTTCTTGGAATACATTGTGCATTCAGTAGACCCATAACTGAGAGAACATGAAATGGACCAGTACCCTACATTTTCTATAAACTTCTCCAAAGAAAAAAACATGTCACCAAACAGTATAAAAGAAGTACTGAGCTAGAGCTTTTAAGCTGCCAAATCAAAATATGCCAAGGCATAATGAAAACACTAGATTTTAATAAAAATTCTTGTAAATCAACCTTTAGTCAATTTGGAGAGTACCAACTGTGCACTTCGCTGGTGCAAAAGCAAATGCATGTTGTGAATGACAGATCTAGAAAAATTTGAAGAGCAAAGGTATATATGCATTAGCAGTAAACTCTAGATGTCTAAGAGATGAAAGTCCACAGCTACATCAGAATATAAAAATATATCAAATTGACAGCCAGAGTGACAAAACACTTCTATTTACTACAGTGCATGGTGGTTTGTCAAACAACGATCACTTTGTTGTAGATATTGAGGAAAAAAAATCCCCACAAAACATTTTTGCAAAAAAGTATGTAATCCACCACAGGACAGATTTCTGTTCTCCATCCTTGCCCTCCTGTGCAGAGGAGGAGTAGTGTCAATCCCTAGTGGCACTTCAGAATGGAACTAAGGATGCAAGTACAAAGCACTTGGAAGAAATATGAGACTTCTAAAATGCAAATGAGACAAGTATGACTAGATTTTTCTTGTGCCTAACGATTATATTGAACTTTTCCAAAAGTTTGATGATTTAATTTACACAATAATAGGAAAAATTATTTAGCAGTGCTCAACTCTTCTCAACAGTTAGCTCAGTTCTCTAACACAAAAATGTCCAGTATCTTTTAGCCAAAAAGAAAACAGTCTGTGTGCAAGACTAAAATGTTACCCAGCATCAGAGAGAATCAGCTTTTTCTTGTATTTTTTGACCAAGTACCACCTAAGGAAAATTCACATAATTCACCTAAGGCATTTCATGTATGTAATTTATATTAAAACTCAAAAATAATCATCTGGAGAGCAACAGAACAGTCCTGAGGGTCTACAAATTCTAAAACATTTTCTCTTTTCCTTCAGTTTCACCTCAATTCAGGACATGGCCATGATTTGCTTTATGACGAGCACGGTACCTCCCCGTCAAGCTGGAGAGGAGAAAAAGCTCTGAACCAGAGACTTTGGCTCTTCCATACTAGAGCTCTGCATTCTCAGCAGGCTTCACACTGCTCCCCCCAACACTGCACCCAGACAGCACAGAGCCCGAGTGACGTGGAAAGAACGGGTCTGCACCAGTCATTCAGTGTATCCATAGTGCGGTGTTAGAGACCCTGAAGGAGGTGCTGAATTTTCATGCATCCTACGGGAGTGAGATTCCATACAATAGCTGTCTTACTCAAGTACAGGCATTATTTGAAAAAGCACTCTCTGCTGTGACTGCAGGTTGTAAGACAGAGCAAGAAAGAATATCTACGTCTGAACAAGGCTTCCGTTTCCTCCCATTGGAATGACAGTGAATAAAGACGACGAAAATTACAGCATGTGAATACTGGTGTAATTACTGAATGGTTCCCCACATAATTATGCAAAACAAATCTATCCATAAGTTAATGTAGCCATTTTCTTTTTGAAACAGAATTTTCATGCCATCCATCAGTCACCCAAAAACACAAACCTTAGATGACTTAAGTACACAGAATTTACTCATTTGGTCTGTAATATAAGCAATGCATGAGAGTAGAAATAAAGGTTTAATGAAACAAAATAACATACTCCACTAGGGAAAACATATTTTGCCCAAAGAAAAAACTAATGTAAGTAAGTGGAGGCTTGACTATGTGATAAATATAGCCCCAAAGGTTATATGTTTACTGAAAGAATATAAATATCGTAGGTGATGTAGATTTTTTTTTATTTGACTAGAAACATTAATTGCTTTCTAAATACAATAATATTCTTTCAACCTGTGAGGTCTCATTTCTTTTGCTGCAAGAAGTAACCAATTACCTAACAAAAATGTTTACATTAATCACAATCACGCTATATTTTAGTTTTTATACCACCAATTTTATTTTTGCTTAGAAGTGAACTCCCTCAGGCATTCTTTTGTGCCAACTGTTAATTTCTATCAGTGATAAAGTTCCCTTAAGCTTCTTTTAACATCTACTGGACATGACCTCATAAAATTTAATGCCACTCATTAACCCCAAGCACTTAACTTTACACAGTAATGTCAGGCATCTGACTTTTCAGTGCATGAGAAATCCAAGTGGGAACCATTTGAGAGATACAAATTACAAATCACTTGAGTAGTAGGAAGAGCTGCAGTGAACAATATTAAAGGGTAAATCAAGACTTGAGCAAACGTAGGGTTCTTGTGATGCCTTCTATCTAAGATTATAAAACATTTATACAAACAAGGGGGAGGCTGCAATGTGATTGTTCTGGCTTGTGAGGGGACTGAAATTCAGAGCTGAGGCTGAATGCCAGGTTTTTAACACTGTCTGAAGCAAATAGGATTTGCAGTCATGTTTTCTCGGCTGTCCAGCAGCCTTCAGGCATTTGGGAGGAGCACAGGTGTTAGGACCACCTTACATTCTGTGAAGGCCACACACGAGCGAGACTGGGGTAAGCCAGAAGAAGCAGTTCCTTCAAAGTGCTCCTCCCTTTTTTCCTGCAACAGCCTTGCCTAGGTTTAGCTTTAGAGTGTGGTTGTTCTTCCGATTTTGGTTATGTACCAAGAAAGCTCTCGGAGGGACAGCACTGTTTTTATTTTCCCCGAGATGCACAGATGGGTGATGTCTGCTTAACTCATTTAACCATATTTCCCAGTGGCTTCACACATGTTGGAGAAAATGTGGAAAATTCTAGAGGTGAATGAAAAAAAATACTTAACAACAATTTTCTGGCTTCTCTTGAACCATTCAAGGACATTTCTTGTGGGGAGTTGAAACTGAGTGACAGCCTGTCATGGCCCTGAGTGTAAAAAAAAAGTCACATTGTTAGGGGGGGAAAAATAAAGTGGTTTATTTTCTATTTCTGTTGGCTCAAGAGATATCTAGGCATCCTCTGTGAAAAAGGACAGTGCTATGCAGCTAGAAACATGGCCCATCCGAGCTCCTGATAGCAATCTGCTTATTCAGCTCTGTTATGAAAAATCCCTTCCCCTAGTCTGTAGACAGGGTTTGCTTTTTCATGGTGTCACAGGCTGTTACATTCTGGGTTAAGCAGTTGATGCTGTTGGAGCAGGGATCAACTTAACATTTCTATACAAATTATACAAGGTAGCTATAAATTGCTTCATGAGAAGCCATGTGAGATTTGATGTGATGTCTCTAAGTGCTACAAGTTTATCTATTTTTCAGCAGCAAAAAGAGCCAGCTCTCTCTACTAAGCAGTAGCTCCTGAATTTACTGATCTTAACTGGAAAATATATTCTCTGCTACCCCATAAATCTAAACAGAAGGAAGCCGTGTTGCTGAAGCTTTATCTCCACAGAAAGGTATCTTTAAGTGAAAGGTAGGTGTGACAGAAGTGAGGTTTTCACATGGGAACAACTGTGATCTCTGATACGAGCCCCAGCTCCAATTTCTCTGAATGACTATTTTAGCTGTAAACCACACAGAACCAAAATCTACAGTCAATACACACTCCACACTATTGAAAATGTTATTGCATCTTGCCTGCCACTGGTCTAAGATCACTTTAGCATAATTACAGCTTGATGCAACATCAGTAAGTGTGCATCAGTTGGAAAAGTTTTTATTGCCTAATAGCAGGGAATGGTAATAAAGCAGATGTACACCAGGCCACATGACAATGGCAACCAATTGGTCTGTATTTGGCAAAGTATTAATGTTTTATAAACACAATGTATGTTATACTTTTCTAACAATAGGGATGTAAATCTCTGCACAGCATAAACACTTGTGATGATCAACACAGAGATACTGCTGTGATAGGTACTTTGAAGTTGCAGATAAGAGCTCAAGCTGTAAGATGCCAAAAAAATTGGAAGTTTATAAAGAATCACTGCCAGACTCTTAAATGTAGTAGCACTTGTGGGACTGTCTGTAATATAAATAGTAATTACCTTCAATGCAGAATGTATCTGCAAAAATAAATATACTGGTGCATATACCAAAACTCACAACTCAGTTTTCTATTCGAGAACCAAACTTTCAAATCTGTAAATTGTGAGTAAAACAACCCCCAAAACAATCTTTTGCTCAACACTCCCTACCACGCAGTGCCCAAATACACGCATACGTGTGCACACACATACACAACCGCTCCAATATCCACATGCAGACACGACAGTCTTAGTGTGAGGGCATCTACCCTGCAGACAATTCAATCAATCTCTCAAGTGACACTCACACGTGCCTGCACACACAAAAGCAGATGTGGCATTAAGATTTACAAAGTTATTGAAACTTTTAACAAGTAAAACGCATCTTTACTTAGCTACACCAGAATGAGGAATAAAGGGGTTTACATATGTTCCAATTCTAAACCTATCAATCAAACCCATGTTATTCCTTTGGGAGCTTATTTACATGCATATTTATCAGCCTCACATGCTAATTCCCTGCTGTTTTATGCCTGCGAGGCATGTTTATGAGTCATAATTGTTGATCTCATTTGATGTATTTCACTGAAGTAAGACATTATTCAGTTATGTGGCCTAATGTCAATGAATTACGATGACCTGATCTTCGAAATGCAACTTGCTCTTTAATTTTTATTAGAGCATTACTTATTCAGAAGGAGAAATACAGTAAAATGGAAGATTACATGTTTTTATAGCCATTTTACTTTAACATCTCATTTTTGAAACACTCCTCCCTACCTCTAGGCAAAGTTTTAAAAGTGTAATTCGTAAACACCAAATGAAAAGAATTTTTGCCTGAAATTAGTACGCATTTCTCAGAGTGGGACCTTTTATAGATGTTTTATTTTGTTTTAGCCAGCCACAAGACAGGCCTTTGGAGCACTGGCATATGGTTGCAAAACAAAAACAACCAGACTCAATTTAAAGCCCTCAAATTGTTCTTTGCCTTAACTTCATCAAAACTGAAACTAGACAGACACTTCAGAGCAACCAATAAATGACTACTAAAGTAAGTTAAAAGTCCCCAAGCTGACTCATCATCTTTAATGCAAAGTGGTGTCAGTTTATAAACAGAAAATCACTTGATGGTCAAAATAAAGACCTAAAAAGGGAATAATTAGAATGTGTGCAAACTTCATTGCAGTAGCCTGTGTTGTGCCACTAATGGCTATTTCTAGGTGGCAAGCCAGAAATGGTGATAGCAGGTGGCTGAACATGGTACTTCTACAATTCTGCTCCTTTCACAAAGACCCATGCTGATCTTCTGAGACTTCAAGTAATCTTCAAAGTTTTAAATTACCTTATGTAAATCTAATTAATAACATTTCTCAATAATCACACTTTTTTTCCTAACTTGATTATAGCACAAAGGAATCACAAAATAACTGTTCATTTTTATTCTCTTGCAGCAAAGACTTGGTACTATTATAGTAAGCATTCAGGTTGCAGGATTGAGTGTAAGTTGCTCCTTATACCAGGCTAATAGGAAATTACCACTGTACACATAATCTACTACATGATTTTCAGATGTCCCCACTTCCTATCTTACTATTCAGTATTGTTTTAATGCAATTATTATCAGTTAAGTATGTTCAAAAGTTTCCAAGTTGCTGCTCTGAGCTACAGCTTTAGCAAGGAAGAGAGTAATATGCAGGAAAATAAAACTATCTTTAGCTAAGTAATGCAAATTCAAAATGCAGGCTCATTTTTCCATACGAATCTCAAACTAAATATGACAGATATGAGTAAGTGTCTTTGAAATCACAGAAAACCTGCAAGTATCTTCCTAAATTTGTAATATCTAGAGGACTTGAAGTATCATAAATATAACATTAATTCCAAGACACAAAATCCTCAGGATATTTTTCATGTCCACAATTAAATCAGTGGTTTTCATTTATATAGATGCTTTTACAAAAATAGAATATATTTTTCCTGTAAAAATTAAATATATGAGGAAGTATGAAGGACCATTTAATACAGGCTTTATATGCTCTTTTTTA
This sequence comes from Dicrurus megarhynchus, assembly GCA_013399195.1. Taxonomy (NCBI): domain Eukaryota; kingdom Metazoa; phylum Chordata; class Aves; order Passeriformes; family Dicruridae; genus Dicrurus; species Dicrurus megarhynchus. Next base: position 619,197 of record VXAD01002022.1, read on the forward strand.
AAAGTGAAAAGGAGCATTTAATCCTTTGTTTACATGGTGTTTTTCCAAATCAGAAGTTTGCTTCTGACAGGCATATATTACAAACCAGTTTCTCTAAAAAACCTAAAAATCTTGACTTGAACAAGTAGTTATTCTAACTACTTGGCACAGTTACAAGGGTATAACTTTAGGTCATGCAAATGCCATAACTAAAATTGTTAGATGTTCATCATAAATACAAATTTATCAAATACATTAAATTTAATTCTTCAGAAAAATGTCAATTCCCTAACTTTTCAAACAGAATTTTTCACTATTGTCCCAAGAACCCAAAACAGAGCAAGAGTTTTCCACAGTGTAAGCTCTAATTTACAGCCCTTCTTTCTTTCAAATACAAATAAGCAAAAGACACAAGCTCACCTGCCTGGGGTACTTCTATTTTAATTTTTTTTTCTTTTTTTTTTTTGAACAGCAACAATTGATGCTACACTTTTCCGGCAATAAAATCTTTATCTTAGTGAGCTAATAATGTTGTGGTGACCCAGCTGTAATAATTCAGAATGGAGCTTTGTACACTTTTGCAAAGAAGTATTTTCTTTCATACTTCAATAAACAATGAACCAATATTGGGTCACAGAAGTTTGGAGGTGGCCCTGTGGCTCCATATGCTTCTCTCCTCCATTAAGATAACATCTGCTCTGGCCACCAGTCAGCAAATCAAATTTGATGAGAATTCATCTGTGTGCAAAACAGAAATACCCAATAATGGACAGATTTATGTTTCATTGCCCCACCCTTTAAATATTTCAAGTTGTAAGAAACTAAACCAACAATGGTATCTTCCAAAATTACAACTAACATATAAAAAATGTACCCCTTTATAATGAAATTCAAAACATTATCAGATCACTGCAAACATATTTTCACATGTATTACATGATCTATCCCATCAATTGCACTTAGTACTGAAACACTATACAGTTAATTTTTCCTAAGGTTAAATCATTGATTCCATTACAAATCCAATTTCGTAGAAGAAAAGAATTATCACCACCATAAAAAGCTTTATCTGGATGAAGTTTGTGCCTTTTAACTTCTAGGAAGATCAAGAATAATAATTTGTAATGGGATATCAAGATTTTAGTGGAAAAATTTATCATACAGGCTACTTGCTAATATTTTGGTTATATAGTTCCAGTTGCACTAAACTGGATGGGATTTGTTCAAAAATTTGAGCAGTCTTCCTATCCCAGAGTTCATGTATTATTGTTTATCACTTTAGTATCCAAGCAAAAGATTTAACTGCCAGCTCTTTGTACAGAAATAAGGTATTTAGAATTTAACACTAAAGGTGTAAAGGACTTCCAAGATCATTGAGCCCAACCTTTGACTGAACACCACCATGTCAAGTAAACAATAGCACTGTCGTGCTTATTTTGAAAAACTCTCGTGAGAAGTATTTTCCCTCTTTTTAAGACAGGACCTGGCAATGCTAAGAAACAATACTGTGAAATAAATAAGCATAAATAAATCAACCTTGACAATTAGTTCATTAAGGTGGAGTAGTATTCCTTGGATTTGTGGCCAAATCATGTTTTAATAGTAACACGCATACATATCTGTACTGAGACACCATTTATCAAAGGTTCAGGGATAGTTTAACATATTCAAAACATTTTAATTTTTTTTAATTACTCAAAATACTGAAAAGGTGACAATGATCCACATCTTTTGAAATACTGTTCACTACCAAAAATACTTTCAGCTGAAATTTCTAAGATGATATATGCTGATTTAAGTTTGTATATAAAACATGAAGAAGTTGTGTGTGTGTGTGTTCTGTACCAAAGTTACACTTTTCTAGTTAATTAGCTACACGCCTCACAAAAACTGCCTGAAAGAAAGAAAGAGCTGAAGGGTGGCATCATCACTGATGCAGTGTCCTGCACCTTGAATGATGTGGGTCAAGTTCCTGGCCCTGATACAGACCCCTTGCATGAATGAGCTATATAATTTCACCAGCTTCAAATTCCTTTTTGCATGAGAATATATAATCTCGCTATTCTTCCTATGGCAGTTTTGAGAATTAATTTCATTGCTTCTTTCGTATATGACCCCTTCTAAAAGGATGAGGAAAGCACACAGATGCAAAACAAACATCCCAAGTCCCACTTCCCTTTTCAAGCAGAACAAGTGAAGGAGCACAAATTCCATCATAAGCTTGTGTGGTTGTCACAAAGAGTGAAAAGAAGTCTCATTTGCTATATCCTTTTGTGTCATTTGTGCTGTGGTTGAAATGTTATAGGCACAAGATTACTGATGTAGCGAACTAAACATGTAACATGATGAAGAAACTGAACAAAGATACTTATGAATACCTAAAAGATATTCCAGATCTGACAGAAGTGTTCAGTCTTGTGTGTGTGTGTGTCTATGTACATCCATATAAATCGGAAGCTTAAAATAGTCAGAAACAAAGCCCACTGATAGTTCACTTAAACAAAATAAGATTTAAACACAAGCTGGCACACATGCCTGTGAAACGTGATGGTCCTTATCTAGTATTGCTTAGATTTGAGCTAGTTTGCTATTTTGTTGACTGTGAAAAAAGATAGACAAAAGCAGAAAGGCTATCCACATTTTTCTCTTTCTCCCCCATTTCGGTGCTCATGTTTAAAGAGAAAGGTGTTCTCTTATTATCCTGTATATTTAGCCTTTTTAAAATTATTCGGTATCTTATGAGCAAAATGAAGATTGTGACTGACTTTAAGAGTCAGTTATATGCGTTCTGCCTTTGCATGGCCAAATCTTGACACCAAATGCTTGAAATCTGAACACTCCCAAAACAGGAACCACAACTAACCACAATCCAGTACCCTGGGCTAAATGACTGCTTTCCTTAGACAAAAAGGGCACTCAGGCTTTACCTTTGCAGTCAATTGGAACTTAGCCATTAATTTTAATAGGGTCAGGATCAGGTCCCTGAGTCTTTTGACATCAAAGAAACATCTTTCACAGTCATTTTGTTATAAATAATTAAAGCTGATTAGTAATAATAAGGTACCTTAACCAAAAAGGTAAACAGTGGAGACATTTATTATCAAAGTAAGAAAAGAAAATTAAAATAACCTCCAACACTTTTGTATGTGCAATTCATCAGGAAACGTTGTAAAAGAACAAAAACAAATGTTGGCTCATTCCAGAGGTTCTTTGTCATCATTAATGTATTCAGGTTTTCACAGCTGAATTGCTGTACTTTGAAAAGATTTTCATGAAAGGAAACTCAAATTCAACATTTAAACAAAGCTGTCAGGTTACCAAGATTCGTATTTGCTTGTATGTCCAGAAAATGTTTTATCCTTTTTAAAAAACCCTTTAGGTTAGAAGTATTATTATTCCTTTGCTTTCAATTTGTAAACAAGAGAAAATAAGCTTTTGTTAAGCAGCACATATTTATTTATTTATTTTCTACTGTGAAGCTGAAACCAGCAGTTAGAAATATCTGTTCCAAAGCGGAGGGGAAACTACCTGGTACAGATATTTTACTTCATTACTAGTTCTGTTCCTCAAATTGATACAAATGGCCTCCTTCTGTTTCTGTCTGTCTGCTTGCCTGATCACCGAAGCTAATTGTCAGAGCTGGGGAGATCTCCTATACCTAAACAGAAGATATGCAGTTTGTAACCTGCTTAATTTGCCTTATGTCCTGGATGGCCCTCAGTATGTTGTTCATTAAAGTATCAGCTGTTTCGGCTGTCGCAGTGGCAACCTAAGCATAGGCCTATTTTTCTTTGTTAAAAGGCCAGATTGTCAATAAATAATACACATCTTACCAGATAATTTCTTACCACTTATGTATGACAGTACTTTATTTCTCTCCCCTTTCACAGGCTTTAGTTTTGCACGTCCAAAGAGGACGAGGACAGGGAGTACCCTGGGTACCATGGAGGCTAAAGAATAAGGCTTATTAGTCAATCAAAAGCCTAAAATTCAAGCTTTGCAGAATCACTTTAGTGAAAGTAGGTTGAAATCTTCTCTTTTTAAAATAAGGAAATCCAGGTCTTTATAAATGTCCACATACATGAAAGACAGGATAGATCCCATCTGTAGTGACATATTTCTGTTATATAGAACAATCAATTTCTAATTCAATCAAATTTGTGACAGTTAAGCTCTTTAAAAATGTTTTAACATACATTTAATCTCAGATGCAGAGGTCTGTAACATCAGCTAGCTGCACACAACTCATACACTGCTTTGTAAATTACAATCTTCTGTACGTCAGGACAGAAGTGAACCCAGACATTTAATTATTATCCTGTACCAATCATGCTGGCCTCAGCTAGAATTCTGATTTACTAGTCTTTTATTATACATACACAAGTACAATCAAACGTCTTAAAATAAAGAGAATCTGCCTTTTCCATATGTAGGAGATATAGCCATTTAACATAATTTGATCATTGCCTTGAAACACTTAATATGTGAGGTGTTTATGGCTAGTAACCTTCATATTATATTTTTGTGTAAAGTCTGAGTAAAATATTCAAAAGAATGATACTATTCTCATTGCTAGCTTATGTATGACTTTTTATAATGAACTAGTTTTAAACCATTTTTAATTACATTTACAGAGGTTGTATTTAAAAAGATTATTCTGTTTTATTTTGCTGTTCAGTAGGTTACTATAGTTAAAATGGAAATTTCTTCTTGGTATCTTAAGGTTCTCTAAGCATGTAATATTTATTAAAAACAATTAAAATTTCTTTTTCGTTTAACTTGCATTCTTTCCTTTTATACTACAAGTAGTATCATGCTACATGTATTCTAGAAAGTGACATGAGAGCCAACTAGTTGATCTTTAACTTGGATTTGAGAAAAGCTAGGAAAAGAAAAAGAAATGCTCAAATCAGCCTCTCCCAAAGCAGGGTCACAAGGAGTTGTTAAAAGAATGACATGAAGCTGACAACTGATTTATGCCAGTATTCAGGCAGAGCTATATCTGGAAAGACCTGGAAACTCCTTATATGACTGAACCGAGGTAGTGTGCCAGTGCCATTAGTGAGCATGGTCTTGTTTTCATATAATGATTTAGAGCAAAACCTCCAAAATGAACGTTTTTAATTTCACTTATCAAGATCAAGACAAGTCGTGGGTGCCCAGAGAAGTTGTGGATGCCTGGAAGTGTTCAAGGTCGGGCTGGAGGGGGTCCTGATTTAGTGAGAGGTTCACTGCCCATGGTGGAGGGGGTTGGAACTGGATGATCTTTAATGTCTCTTCCAACCCAAACCATTCCAAGAACAGACATCGCTGTCCAAAAGGTCTTCCCTAGTATCTGCCTATCAACCACTGAAGGCCATTTCCCTACATGGTGTTTGTGCCAGTTAACCATGTCACAGAATAACCTCCAAACTGGAATTAATAATGTGCAACTCATACGAAGCCACCAAAAAACCCCTTATCTACAAATTCTAGAGAGGAAAATCCAGCTCTGGAAGCCGGTATTTCACAAGCCCACGGCAGCTACTCACATTTGCTCCCACAGCTGAAGTAATTAAAAATACTCCTGGGGTTCCTAAATACAAATTTGCAGTAAGCCACTGAAACCAAAGGGCCCACAAGCAGCAAATTTCTAAGAGCATGTCAACACCTGTACAAATACAGTCTATCAAGTAAAAATTGTACAGTGTCATAGCTATTTTCAACTAACTATATTAAATATATGCCTTTTAAACATGCATAGATTTTCTGTTAACTGATCTCTTAATAAAAATATCTAATACAGAAAAGAGGAAAATGAAGAGTTGTAGGGAAGCAGCTAGTGACAGCCTGAGTTAGCTCAAGATATACTGTGTTGCTCCAATAGCCTTTGTCACTACGATCCTGTTTCAGCTCAATTAAAAGCAAGCTAAACAGCAGTTATTATTAATAAATGAATATTAAAATGCTTGTTATGTTAGCATATGGCGTTTGAAGATGTAAAAACCATTCTTGCTTTTATTCATCCAGTATGAAGTGAAACAAACTGAGGACAGCTCCTTCTCCTCCAGCATACCTGTGCCTTTAATGAAGAAGCCAAGCCCTGGAGGAGAAGCACAAAGGTTTTGAACAGGACCACGAGCAAGAACTGTGCTGGTGGGGCACACTGAAGAAATCTGGCTGAAGGGTAAAACTCTCCAGTGAAGGACACAGGGCTTTTTCAGGGCCTAGTGTAAACCACAGCATGGAACCCCAAAGACATTAAGAAACAATCACAACCCTCAGCTCTTCTGTTCCAGTATAATGCAAAGAGGTTCTCTGTTTCAATCTTGTCTTTTTAATGAAAACACACAGTAGCATGCATATTTAAAAGGACTCTTAAAAACACAATGCTATACTTCCTGTATATGTCACTCCCTGGAGAGAAGATGAAAGAATACACATTATAGGACACACATGATGTCATACAATATGCTATCAAAAAATATTTGATAAGAAAATAATAAGTCTTCAACAACTCACTGTATTTGCATTCTCAATTGCTTTTACCTAGGAAAGTACTTCTCACATAGAGAATTGTAGATCTCTGTGGTTTTTTTCCTTTAAATGAAATTATCTCTAAAAACTGAGGTAAATAAATGCCGTACAGGGGAATCCACATTAGCACTGAATACCTGAGTGAAGAGGGTGGTAAGGGGAAAAAAACCGCAACTTACAACACTGAGTAGCTACAGACCAATTAGAAGATATTACAATTTTCTGACAAAATTCACTTAACCCTGTAAGGAATGTCAAAGGCCAAAACAGTCCATGTGAATTCTGTACAAGATTTGGGAAAATTATTTGGTATCACATGGGTCCTGCTTTGTTCAGAAAAGATGGCATTTACTTTATTACTTCATTCCCTTCTGTTTTCTACTTGTTTTCTGTATGATACTAATATAAACCACGCATCTCAAACTTCACCAAAGGTATCTACATGGAAATGCGCTCTAGTGATCAGGGCTATGAGGTTAACACCAGAATAGCATAATTGTCCAAAGACAAGCAATGGAAACGTACAGTATATGGTCAAAATGGAAATATGAGTGTTCTCTTACCATCTCTCATATTTTTTCATGGCAGGCTTGAGAATCAGGAGGGATGCAATGGTAAGTATGAGGTGGGGAACTTATCTGTCTCAATTGGATTAATTTCAGTCACACACTCCAGTAGTTATCTTTGTCCTTCCTGCAACATCAGCCTTCTCTGTCCTCACCACCAGCTATAGCCTTTACACATGAAATATATCCTGCCAAACTCCAAATCCAAAACACTCTGACCCATTAAAGGTTTCCCCTTTTCTTCTACTAAGAACAAAGAACACATTACATTTTTCTATGTGAAGTATGCTATTAAATAAAAGCTTGTACACTAATTAAAGCAAATGTAATTGTGAGAACACACTGACATTGTTAAAGTAAATTACCCAATTTGTTAATAGTTTCATTTCAAGTGACCTTAATTGTATTAATTGTGATATTGAGCAAACTAAATTGAAGAGTATTAAATGCATTGTTCCAGTCTGTCCTTAGAGGATCAACTTTCTCATTATATCCATGAAATGGGAATACTACCTACTATGCTCTTCAAAACTTTTGTGAGAATGCGGTGGATGCTGTAACTTGGAGTAAAAATTTATGGCAGAAACAGTTAACCTAGTTATCCCATTTCAATGTAAGAGAAAACTTTAGCATTTGGACGACAAAAACCAGTTTGTCAGACGCAGGGAGAAGGTACAACAATAACGTTTCTGAAACTTCATTCAGGTCTTGTAAAGTCTCTCTGAAGACAGAGCTAAGATTCACCAATTTCTCTAAGAAAGATTCCTGTTTCAGAGGGGATCACTCAAAAATATTGTTAGAATAAAGTGAGTAATAGCATGATGATTCTTAGAAGAGAAAATGTAGCAAGATGTCATCAACCTACTATAGTCAAAAGAGAACATAATAATGCACACATACATAGATGCATGTAAATTAAAATACAACCAGATCCACAAGAAACAATCAAAAAATAAAATTTCTTAAAAGAACTAATATCTTCCATTTGAAGTATTAGATTGCAAAAGTGAGAATTCCTGCCATAAATTTCTTATCAACTATTTAAAAATGCATATAACTATTTTATTTATAAAGATATAACTATTATAACTAATTAAAAAGCATACATGAGTGCATATATGCCATGTACATTTTTTGTATCTTGAAAGAAAAATCAGACATAAGGAAAATAACATAGGCCAAATTAATCAACAGAAAAGGATGAAAATACTATATTAATGGATTTCTGAAATGTTTTAAAGAGATAGAAAAAAGATCTTTACAGTTAAAGGCTTTTTCTGTATTTTTTAAACTTGCAAATAAGCACATTCTCACGGCTCATCATAACTCAAGATTCAAAGTTTATCAGTTACATAAAATTTGGAGGGCTACCAATGCCCAGACCTTTCTCCAAATGACACCTACCTCATCTGTAATCATCTACTTTCATTTGTTCAGCTAGGTAACTGTCTCATGCCTAGCATCTGCGACATTAATCCCCGCAGCTGTTCCTAGTGAACCATGTCTTACTCTTCTCAGGCCACTTCTCCAAAATCTCAAGAATACTTTGAATTTTACGTCTGCTCTCCATTGTGTCAATAGTCCTGTCCCAAATAAACCATGTTTTCTCTCTATTCCTTCACTGAAATTTTCATAAAAGCACTGAGTACTACTACATTCAGTCGACATATTTCTGGAATCCCATCCAATATACCCTTTAGAGTTGACAGCAAGTGAACAAAAAGTAGTCAATGCATGCAGTTTTCCAAATAGCTATACTTAAGAGCAATCAGTGTATTTTTGAGATTTCTTTCATTTTATGAAAACTGTGAGGGACTTTCATAACTCCAGCTGGACATGACATCTCCTGGTTCTCCATCAAGTTTTGGTATCAGTTGCATATACTAAAAATACAATACTTCATGTAGATTAACAAATATGACTAGCTCAGTAATTAAATATTTATTTTCATCACCCTTATCACTGCTGTGTTTTTTTCAATCACCTCATCTCAGTGAAGGCTTTTATCACTTTGCCTCCAAGGTAAGCATTCAGCAAGGCTTCAAAAACACAATTCAGTAGTCCTGATATTCTACAACATTGCACAGAACATCTCCGATGGACCACCTCTCCACCATATTTCTGTGATTCATGATACAAAAAAATTATGATAGAGTTTTTCACCAAGTTGACTCTGTATCACCCCTGAAACTTAAGGCTGCATTGAAAAACCTTGTCTTGAAATAATTTTGTGAAGACAATGATGGACAGACTGCATGGGCAGGAACGACTGTATACTTTGATGCCCAAAGAGCTAACACTGACCAAGCATACGCTTTATTTAAAATGAAACATTAAAACTTCGAAGACCTATTCTGGATATCTAAAGTTTCAAATTAAAATGCACTACGTGTTTCACAGCAAAAAAGCCTATGAAGATGAAATGGATGCTTTATATAAAATATTTACATAGATAGAACATAAAAAATGTACCATAGTTGGTAACCTTTATGACTTGGGGAACCATGTATTTACATATCTTTATCCTCGCATGTGCGTATGTGTGTGTTGTGTATATATTTTTAACAGTTGACAGCTGTTTTAGAGCATACAGAGATGCCAAGCTGAATGAGGGTCTTGATTACTTCAAGATTAGCTATCTAAAGTTTCTATTCATTTTAAGTGTTGTTAGTGCGAAGAGTCATTAGTCACTTCCTTGTCTCATAGAACATCAGCATACATTTACATTGTTAATGAACATTTGGGGTAAATGAATTAATGGCACTTTTAAACATCAATTCAATCCTAATAACTTTGTATGTCATAGAAATGTTAAGGTTGGGATAAAAATGAGAAACCTTTTCAGTCAAGGTAACTAATCGCTTCTGGGCACAATAAAGGGTAAAATTAACTTACAGTGGTTTTTTAACAGGGTGAAAATTTTGCTTTTTCTTGAAACAGAATTGAGAGAATTGCCAATATTTTTTTTTAAAGAAAATAGAAATCAGAAGAAAATGTTTATCTTTTTCTTGACTGGGGTAGACTAGAAGCAAGCTGTTTTTCCTCTTGAAAATGGTTATTATTTTAGGTTATTGAAAAAGATTATTTTCAAGTTTCTAAAAATATGTACAAAAATACATTCAGTTGATCAGGGTAAAATGGCTTCATATCGTTAAAATGTCAAATACAATAGAAAAGAAACACTGACCTAGAAAAGCTATTCCATTTAATTGTCAGGTTTTAAAATACTTTCCCCTAGATGTACATTCACATTTTCAAACATTAAAGAAGCTTTATAAACCAATGAAGAAATAGTGAAAACATTAACTCAAACGCACAATGAAGTTTTACCAATATATTTTAAAGCAAAACATCAGCTTCTTCTAAACTGAAACAATAAACATGACTGAGCAAAACTTGACACAGCTTTTTAATAAACACTAGTAAACAGATGATTTATAGACAGATACACCCACAGAGAGTAGTTGATCTGGGTGAGGGACTTAGAAAATGCGACAAAGTTGTTTCAACTCTGTAATTTAAAATAAATTTTTTATTTTGCCCTCCTGGTACATGTGTTCAATGACTGGAAAATTACAGGTAGTTAAGGTGCCACTGTGTATAACTGAGTACTTGAGGAATGTTTTCATGACAAGGACGAGCTTTCTCATTAAGCTTATCACTTTCTTCGAACCAACTATACTGTCACTACTAGCAAATAAGTAGAAAAGATGAGCAACACAGACATGCGTTGCATTATCCAAGCAGTTTGTTCTCATTGTTCATTAGGGTCTTCCAAATACAGCATTTAATTAACTTACTTTAGGTTACGTAGTAATTTCTACCTTTAGAGCCTGTTCATTCTATCTCAACTTCGAGGTGTTTTTTCAAATAAGAATATAGGTGCTGAGTCAAACAAAAAAACAGCCTTTTAATTTGCATAACTTCATTCAAAATAACATACTGACCTTTACTGCAGAACCAAAAAAAACACACCCTCCCCCCCCAAAAAAGCAAACCAAAAAAAAAAAAAAACCCACAAACAAACAAAAAAGGTCCCTAAACCCAAAGCAGTGTAAGAGCCCATGCTTGAGAAAGTAACATAAAGCCATGCTCCATTTCAGTATTCTTATGCTGAAGTCAGTGTTTGGTTTATGATTAAAAAAGGATGACAGCACATTAAACATTTGGCTAATGCTTCTGTCTGTAATTGAAAGTTGACTTTTCGTGGTTTTCATTAGTGTCAGAGTGTTCTACACATACTCTGTGAAATGTTCTTTAAGTTGCCCTGTTCAACTTCATTGAGAGAATTAAACAAATTATGACAGGTACAGTTATCATGACACACTTATATAAGGTATAAACTCTAAAAACAGTACAGAAATACAAAACTCACCTTCCCCTGGCTTGTTCAAAAAACTCTGCAAGGGATCAATGCCTATCTCTTGTTCCTCTGTTTGCAAAGGGTGACTGGTTTCAGACACAGAATGATACATATTGGCAGCAGTAAATTCCAACTGAAGAGTATTTATCTGGGGGAAAAAAAACAGAGAAACAAACACTTCAGTATTCCTTTAGCTATTTTTCAGTCACATAAGTCGAGAGCAAAGGTACTTAAAACCTCCTCTTACTTTCCAGGCATATCATCACCATTAGTTGTCTAATCACAGAACAATAGTGTTTCCACTTGAAAGTCGTAAATGTTGTAATATTTGGAGTCCAAAAGAATTGTTATAGCACCTACAAATATCATACTGCAAGTAAAAGTCCAAGCATGGTTTTGACAGACTGTAAAACAGGGCAAGAGCCTCTCTCCTTCCTTTTTCTAGTTTTCCCTACTCATCTTTCAGTCTGATTCCAAGGAGAACTGATGCTAGTTCTTGGGCATGATGGAGATTATAGAGCAAAACTGAGGAAAGACCATCATCATCACTCTTCTGGACCTAAGACCTCTCATCTCAGAAAATCCTCCTTTTAGCCACTTCTTTTTCAGAAATCATAGGTCAAGTATGAGATAACAGTGACAGACATGCAAAAGGAGAATGGTTTAATAATGACTGGCATGATAAGTAAATTTGGCTTTATCAAGATTTATCTTAGCTTTTGCCTTGGTTCTGGCCAGAACAGGGTTTTGCAGCAGCAAGGAGGTGGCATGGCTAGGGCCCAGAGGTTATTCTATACCATGTTGTGTCATTGCCAAGCGCAGGGAGAACCGAGTCTCTTCCAGGAAGAAAGGATTTTTTCTGGTCAAATAAGTGTGGCAGAGGGAGCAGTTGGGTAACGTCGGCTCTGAGATGGAGGGGGTGGTTGGGCATCATCTGTCGTTGGGCTTTCCGCAGTGAGCAAGAATGTTTCTTTTCTTGTACCCTCAGTCATTAGTATTGTTGCTGTTAGCGTTCATTTTCCTGTCTCATTTTATACAGGAAACTGCTGTTTGCAGTGAATTGTTCTTATCTCAAGCTGTGATCTTTACCTTTTGTGCCTCCAGTTCTCCTCTCCGTCCCACCACAGGGAAGAGGGAGGGAAGGGGAGAGTGAGCAAGCGAGCTGTGCGTGGCATGCAATGGTTTCACTGGGAAAACTAAATTGGAGAATACCGTTCCTAAACCATGATAGCTTTCTAGAAAGATGATGTTAAGGACGCCTTTTAAGAAACATAATCAACTAGCTGGTGAACATTTACAAAGGCATCTTCCAAAAATGAAGGCCAAAAGCGGAGTAATGGCAGAACTGAAACCTTAAGAAGTAGGTGATGCGGATTCATCATCACAGGCCCCTGAACTGCATTCACATCGCTATCAAGCAACTGAACAAGAACTATGTTAGAAGTTCATGTGAGGAGTGCTGGAAGCTAATATTGGCTGCAACAAATAAGAGGATGCCAATAAAAGGGTGAAAAGCAGATGATGTTATGATCAGCGCGTAAGTAGGAGAAACGACCTTTCCAGTGCATTAACAGTGCAAGAGTACATTTGTCAAGACTGCATTTTAGTCACTGTACAGCAATTTATTAACTTGCAACACAAAAAAACCTAAGCCAGTTAAATAGGTCTGATTTGCCCAAGCACACTAAGTAACTACCTACGACTGCCAGATAAGTTTTAAATATCACTTACTTTAAATGCTTTGTTTACAAGTATCATAACTTTCTAACAGCAAGAAAATTGTATTTAGAAAGAAATATAAAAAGAGATACAGAAAGAGGTATGCATCTACACTTTCAGGACTGGCATATTAACGAATTTGAAATCACTTCAATTATGCTTTTCCTTTGGTTCCTAGAAGGTATGGCGTTGACCACATAAGCTTTATACCTTCAGTTTACTATAAATAAATGAAAGGGAACTGGGATTCTTAAGACCTTTTTATACTCAACATCTTCTTGATTTTCCTAGTAAGTTATGTGGAAAAAAACCCTCCAAACCCCAAAAACCCCCTAAATAATAAACAAACCTAGTTGGGCCACTATTAAGCATTTCCTTGAAACCAGTGCATCTAGGTTGTTTTCAAAAGGAGGCTCTCTCAGCCATATTCCCTGAAGGTTTTATCCTTTATTTGCCCTGGCACCTGTGTTACTGTGGTGCTGAAATGATCACACCATCTCTCACTTCTATTTAGCTAGAAGAGAACAAGTGAAGGTCTTGGGAACAAGGAGCCAGGAACTGAGGGAAGGTAGGACTTACCACTTGAGCAATGGTACATCTTTATGTCAAATTATTACAATCATACAATTATACGACAAAACACACCACTAAAACACAGAACTGCCTTGAACAACTCTGTAATAGGCTCATCAAAATGTGCAATGAATGTATGTACACATCATGTGTTTCCTATGTAATTTTTAAACTATAATAATGAAAACTGCACAAATGATATCTTGAAGAAAAATATTTACAAACTTGCTAGCCCCTTAAATAACGTGACTGCCTGTAGTCTTATGGCTACAAAATACAGAGAGATTTTTATAAATACCTGACATATTAAATAAACAATGAAAAACTTAAAATAATTTATTTAAAGAAAGAAACCACAACCCACCATCAACTTTGCAGAAGTAATTTTCTCCTGCTGGTATTTTACTTGCTGCTCTCGTTTCTTTAGCTATATTGTTGTAAATATCTTTCTAATGATCCACTGATTTTGTCTTCACAAAAATTACAAGCCTATTTCAAACTGTGCTGCTTAAGTTTAACTCTTTATTTTTATGGTCCTTCAGAGATTGCTACACAATCTGAACAAAGCACAACCCTGAGTGTCTTTCAAACTGAGAACCAGGCACAAAATGACCTTACCAGCCATTGTAGTTTTAGCAGCCAGCACTTAGTTAAGACACAGTATGTTTCAGACTTACACCCATATATCAAATTAGCCCTACCAAGTTTGCTCTTCTACATCGTTCTCTTCTGTATCCACCTCCTTTTTTTTTTTTAAATACTCCCCAAATGTCATATCTTTACAATCTATAAGAACCATAATTTACTTTACAGACTCTTAGAGCAGTTTTAAATGGCTGAATAGATTTACTTTTGATATCTGCACAGTGATTTAATCAGTTACTTGTGTTTGTTTATGGATACATATGATTAGAGTTAAAAAAAGTATCACTACCTATTAGTCTTCACTCCTTAGTCCAAGCAATTTTCTTCACAGTTTTACACTTAAGTTCTTTTCTGCTCTTCTAACAAAGAGCAAAGAGAACTATTAAACAATTACAATTACACTTGGGATCTTACTCTCAGACAGATTAATTCTTTACAGGTTTGTGGTTGATTTGTAATGGCCTATAACATATTGTTCATATTAAATAAGATGCAATTTAAAACCATTCTCAATGTGAAACAATAAAAATGTTATAAAACTCTGAAATTCAATTACTGGATTACAAGACTTGATACTGGCTAACCCTAACATTTTAATGAAAGCTCAAAGTGACACTTTAACCTATTTGTTCTTTTTTTTTTAACCTCCAAAGATGAAGTGCTAAAAAACTCAAACACCAGGCGTGCTTCCCACAACTGGGAGTTCAACTATTCTGTAATATACATGAAAAAATAATTAAGGCTATGTATGAAACATTTATCTAGTCAGGGAAATTAGCAGAAATGTTAATCCACTGACGAGCCCAAGGAAAAGACAGGCATAGAGACTCTTTGTCTGGCTACTGTCCTTCAGTCATAGGGGGAGCCCTCTTGTGCCACTGATGCCATTTTTTGATGATTTTTTGCCTTTTCTTTTATACCCCTTTTATACCCTTTTACAATTTCTGTATTCTTAGTGTTTTTTGCCTACATTCTTAGACTTGTTTGTCAAGCTAGGAGACGAAACATTTTAGAAGCTTCGTAGTTAGGGATCAAAAGACCCCCAGACATCAAGATCCTCTCCAGAATGCATTTTATAAAATGAGATAGAACCATCCAGTGGGAGGTTCCTTGGGGAAAAGGGCTCATTCTAGCCTCTCACTAGGGAATTTTTGATAGATATGCTAATTAGTAACACCTTTAATGTTATAGCAGATCTTTTTGAAGTGTGCATTGCAGCAGGCACTGAGGTGCATTCGATCTGGACGTAGAGCACCTAAAGATCCTTAAAATAAATACAAAGGTAAAATCCCTTTTTCCCTTCTAACCGTGTTTGATTCTTGATTTTAAGACCAGGAAAAGGCATCACCACCAAGGACAGTGTCACAGGTTTGCTCCTTGCCAACCAACACACGTGGGGTGAATCCTGTCTGCCTTTCAGTGAAGGCAGCTTGTCAGCACATCTGTTCTCAAGGGAGACCACAAATCCCTCGAGGGACAGGCTTATGGACTCCAACAGAACACTGCACCAGATATTGAAAGGGCTCTGTGGAGATACCTGCTTACAGCACATCATCCCCTCTCCCATGACCTCCTCCGTATTCCGTAAGTGATAGAACACCAACCTGTTTTCATTAGGAAAAACTTAACTGATGTTTACTGACATCTACCTAACTAACAACCCCTTTCTACACAGCAGAGATTAACTACTTGCTGCATTAGATAGTCTGATTTAACATACACATTCTAAACCAGAGAACTTTCCTTGTTCTCACTGGATACTTACTCTTAGTGAGTACTTAGCACTTACCTGCAAGTTGCCTGCTTCTTTTTTTAGATGTGAGAAGGTTTATTCACCCAAGAGTTTACAAATATTTTGCCTTCCCTATTAGCTACTCTAACACATTATGTGATTTCTACCACCTTTAGCCATAAATCAGTCTTATATAATCATGCCTTCATTAGCATTGCCATTTTTCCTGTATACAAACCTGTGAGTCGGGAATGCTTAAACAAAATTACATTTAAAACATTCAAAACCAAAACCCACTTCTTCTCCAGACTGTCAGTGTCAACAGCCTCAATTCAGCCATACTTCATCTTCCATTAATAAGTCATGTCTAGCTAGATAGAAATACAAGACAAAGATAAAAGTCTAAGTGAGATATGTTTCTATCATTAGCTGTACTGCCAGTAAAGCACCCATCACTTTTGGACCAGAGCTGGGTGAAACATGGCAAAAACATGTACACAGAACTGTACAAGGCAGAAGACTCATCTATAATAAGATTATAATAAATGTTTATATAATAAACTGATTATAATCGATGTTCATTCAGAAGATGGAAAGTTAAAAAAAAAAATTGTTGCATTCTTTTAGCAGTGAGACTATTCACTATCGTGAGAGCAAGTGGTAAGAGTACCCTCATCTCAAAAGTGTTGATAAATCAGCATTTCACAAACAAAACATAGCACAGTTGAAAATGAATACTGTACCTTATTTCATAAGACATTCACTAACGTCTTCACTTGTCATAGATATTGAATAAAAATATTCAGTATTCAAATAAGCAGTTTATGGATGAAAAGCATTGTTTCAAAAATAGTGACTAAATTATTTCAATTTTAAAAACCTAAAACCCACCATTAAACATTCCTGTTTATATGGACTTTGAAAAATTATTTACTCAAAGCACAAAACACACCAAAACATACCAAAATTAATGTTTAAGAAGTGAAGAGTATTCATATTGTTTGGGCAAAATTAGAAAGTATAATCAGTCTCAGCAAGGGTATTTTGAAGGTGTAGCTGAGTAGGTGAAACAGAATTAGGCAAAGCTTTTATAACACCCATTTTCCCTCTCTTCCCCTCCTTCAGTGGTAAAATGGAAGGAGAGGAACTGCAGGCTTGGCGATGTACTCAGGATGAGGGCTGAAGAACTGCATAAGTTGCAGCACTTGCCCCACTCTTGCCTCTGATGTCCTCTTACCTCTAAACAATCAAGCAACAGACCAAAATATTTTATACCTAAAGAAAGGAAAACGAGAACCCACTAACTCTGAGGATGAAGATGAACAACGCTGCTAAATCTTGGATAGACTAAAAATAAAAATCAGTTTCCAACAGTACCAGCAAAGCTACCTGAATATGACACTTCTGAAAACTACTGAAGCGTACCAAAGTATTTAAATAATACTTTGCATTCATTCTATTAGACTGTATCAACCACCTTCTCCAAATTATCTTTGGGCCTTTATTTCATGCCATATAGCAAAGTTTGCCATTTTAATTACTTAAATTGATGACAAGTAGGGGAAATACTTGTTTAGCTAAGTGATAAATTAGCTGCCCTGTGAAGTCAAATTGATTTAAACGACCTGACTAAAAGCAAGTGTCTGATGTGGTAATGGTCTTATGCATGTTTTGTTAAGTTTGACAGCATCATGTTATGAGGGTTCACAACTCTGCCCCTCATTTGTGGCTTATGAAGTAATCAAGCATGTTAGAATACAGAAGTGAGGATTTTCTATAATATGAAAACATTTTAAAGTAGGTAAGAAATTAAATATTAGGAGAATAAACATGCATTGTGTTTATTTAAAGCAATGAAGCACAGATGTCTTCCAAATAATCTAGAAGCAGTCCCAGATCATGGGTTTTCTTACACTGGCCAAATAAAATTATTCCTCCTAAACCAGGGATTAAAAAAACCAAAAATAAACAGCATGCTAACTAGAGGGCTGAGTAGAAGACAGTCCTGAACATGAACTTTGGCAAATGAGGAAAAGAGAACCATTTGATCTGTTTCAAGATGGATATTTTATCAGGACACTCATTAACAGACATTTTTGAAAAATCTGTTCTTACCTTTAATATTCACTGCTTTCTTCTTTGCTCTAGGAGTGATTTTTACTTAGGCCACAGAGACCATCTATCTCACAGCACTGTGATCTTCTGCTCTCCATCACTTGAGGCCTTTACTACCACCATCTCCATTTAAATACAGAAGATACTAGTTCCAGTGCCTCCGAGAGAAAAACCGCCAAAAAACGCCACCAAACCCAAACAACCCTCCTACACACACAGAGCAGCTCAAAACCAGCTAAGATTCCTACTCAGCCACTTCCACAGGTTGCCACCACCTACTGAAGAAACGTGCCTGGGGAAGAACACTTACTAAGTCAGAAGAAAAGTGCACAATTTGACAAACTTTGGATAGCATAAAGCAAGTCTGTTTTCTTTTATAAAATGTATCAGATTATGTATCATTAAAATAGAATGATGCAAACATAAAAAATGGTCTGACATGGTGGAGCTGATTAACATCAGCTGGGATCCAGAACAAAACAAACAAGATTATGCCACTGATGGACAGGTTAACAGCCAGCGAGTCTGATGGTCATTAAATGCAATTAATTTTGTCCCATTTAATAACATTTCCTGCATTTTAACTTCTGCCTGTCTGATCTCTAATACAAAAACAGAGTTACATTGAACTTTAAATAAGTTAATTAAGTATTAAAATCAATCATGTGAAAGTCTTAATATTTAATATTGTTAGATTGTATATCAAAGTGGTTTTATTATTTATTTACTCCAAACCTTTCCAGAATACTTCATGTGGCAACAGGGAGTCTGTATCTCACAAGATAAATGCATTTACAATGCCAAATAAATTATATATAAAAGCATTTGTCTTAATACATGTCATTCAATATTAAATATCACCCATTGGTACCACCCTGAAACCCTAATCCATTTTTACCAACCGCACATTTGTATTATTCAAATGTTGTCTATTAAATAGTTGTCTAGAGAGCCACAGTAAAGGAATACATACCTAAGAACAATTATCATAGGAGCTTTAAGGCACTGTCTACAGTTTTAACCCTACAACTTTCATGTCCTACCAGTACTTAAACACGCAAAGTATAAATTCAGTAGTGAATTAGAATGTCAGGGATAAGAAACAACACAAATAGCCTGGGACCACGGCAATGTATTCTCTTGGTAATTCACATGATAGTTAAAAAAAAAGGAAAAAAAAGACAAAAAACTTTTTCTTAAATAAAAACTTAAAATTCTATTGATTTCAAAGACAGGAAATCTTCCATGCATTTGTTACAAGCAGGGAACAAGTTCATGCATTTGCTGGTTTTCAGTTTTCTTGAGGTTATGCGATTCTGCAGGAAAAACTAGTTTGACTAAGGAAGTAAAACTTAAATAATGCAGAGAGGATCAAAATCCTTCCATCATGTTGACCACTAAGTTTGATAGCCACAGCCCCCTCTCACCCTGGTCAACAATTTTTCTCAAGGTGTAATGCTCTGAACAGTGTAACCTGACATTTATGGTTAAACAACTTCTCTCTTCTGCACTGAAAATGGTGACAATGAAAGTATAAAGAGCATCAACCATCTTAAATCCCTGATACTACCGTTATGTATTCAGTATGGTATCACAAAAAACCCTCAAAGGAGACAAAATAGCCAGCCAAAGCCAGTCTCCATTTTGCAGTTTGAATTTCCCAAAAAAAACCCCTCAAATCCCACAACCTTAACACAGAGCTACAGTTATTCTTAATGCAAACCTATGTGACAGATCCACAGTGAAGCTGTTAAGAGAACACAACTTTGATCTAACATCGACTGCAAAAAAGAAATACCAACAAACCAAAGATCCAAAGTCAACAGCTAAATGTCGCCTGTGCCCTGAACATTCCTCCACCCACAGAAACTATGTTTAGCACCAGATGTGAAAATGTTACGTTGATGCATTTTCACATTTCTTCCTTTCAACTGAAGTCTCAGACAAAGGTTCCTCTTAGTCAGAATCGTTGATAAAAATGAGATGTGCAAATCCCCTCCCATCGTCTGACACAGCTAAGGCCTGAGCTGGATTACTATATCCATCTTTAGTCAGATAGCACAGGACAAAGACCAGCTGCTGCAGTCCAGAGAGAAGCAAGAAGATCTATTAAGAACCTAGGAAATATAACCTGTGACATAAAACTTAAAGAAACAATGTTTTGCCTTAGTGAAGGTAAAAGAGAAGAAGGAAAAATGCTGTAAGAGTTCAGATCTTTACATCGTTCAACTAAAAAGCTACTCCCTTTTCTTAGAGTGATCTAGAGGTGGTAAAAACCCTATTCATATTAAAAAGATTCAAACAATTGGAAACTCATTAAATAAAAGAAATTCTTTGTTTGTTCTACTTTGGAATATATTTTATCTACCTGGGTACAAAATAGTTAAATATAAATTAAATTAAATTTTGTTCTTCCAAATATGGTTAGGTTTACTGCTGTTTATGGTATGCTTTTAAGTATTTAAGAGTTTTACTTTCAAGAACACACAGGCACCATGCTATGCTACACACTTTATGTTTTAGTAATACATATGTAACTCAAAGGGCCAAAGAATGTCAAGACTGAAAGAAATCATCAAAACAGTGAACTGGAAAAAAATGGCAGCTTAGCCTGCAGCCTTACCCAAAATGATAGTAACTAGCTTAGACACTAAAAGTGTATTCAATGAAATAAGTTTCTAGGATATCACAGCTTTAAAGTAGTAAGCAATTAATCTTGGATTCAGCCTTTATTCTTTCACTATTTTTAGAAAACAGTTTCCTACAGGGGTTGACAGAATTTTTATAGAAACACCAGCATGTTCATGCATGCACAGAAGCATTTACATCAAATCTTTCTCTTCTAGTTTTCTCTTCTAGATATGCAGATGCTAAAGCAGCATGGTATCATGCTGAGGTACAAAGAAAGTTGGTGTAAACCTCATTTGCTAAAGAATATGAGAATTTCATACGCACTTTCAAAGGCACAGAGAGAGGCAGAATTTGTTTCGTGCCATACAACCAAGTTTCTGTATAAAATGAAGAACCATAACCCATGTTCAGCTACGTGATCCAATCCTGATGAGTGAATTCAAATCAGACTTACACAGGAAAACCTGAAATCTGATTCTGCTGCAGTGCAATGACTGCAGACTGCAAGGATTTTCCATAACTTCTGCCAGTAGAAAT
The DNA here is from genome assembly GCA_013399195.1 of Dicrurus megarhynchus. Lineage (NCBI taxonomy): Eukaryota > Metazoa > Chordata > Aves > Passeriformes > Dicruridae > Dicrurus > Dicrurus megarhynchus. The sequence goes on from VXAD01002022.1 coordinate 640,573, forward strand.
GGTGGCTTACTTATGTCTAAAAGTCATACTCAAAGGAAAAAAGGTTCAAAGTAGGGCTATCCCTTGTAAAACAATATGCTGAAGGTTCTTCCCTTGAATGCTCCCTCTCACACCCAAAGGCTCAGTCTATGTAAGGCACAGTACTTCTGTCATGTACTGCCTGCTCATATTGAATCTCTTCAGCCTTGCCACACCAGCACTAACAAAAACAGGATGCTTAGGAGCCCCTCTAGAGGCTCAATATTTTTGTAGAATGCTTATTCAGACCTAGGATGTAGTGAGTTTCAAACAGCAGTATCCAAATGAAATGAAACAAAATAAAATAAAATACCTCAAGCAAAGGAAACCTCTAAGACTTGGAGACAAGCTATAGATGAAACCTCCTAACTTAGCAGGTAATTGACTGCATGAAGACATTATATCAAGATACCACTTCGGCTATGAGTAACATTTTACTCAGGATTTTTGTAGCAGGAACGTTATCACTGTATTCTATGCTACTAAAAAGATGGTAAGATAGGTTCTTCCTTTTGCAGAAAGTTAACTTTGCTGCTCAATACATCCTGACGCACCGCTTTTGTTTCTGGTAGTCAGGAACTCTTAGTAGTAATTCCTGCCAAGGTTCACAATATTATAAAAGGGAGAAAATGATAGCGCAATAATGTTCCTTCTTTAATAATTTGATCTCTTAATACAGTGTTATCTGTTACAACTTATTTTCCTCTCTCTTCCTACTCTCATATTTCTCATTAAAATTTTTGAGCAGCTGGATGAAATGTTCTCTACTTTCCTGTACACGCACATCAAACTCCCAAGGGAATAAGTGGTCTTGCTGAAGTCTTCAGGCACAGAGAAGCCAGGCTGACAAAGCCCCTGTAGCATAATGATTTCTATAATGCATTGCTACTTAGAGGCATTTATTCCTCCTAAAATATTTTCTGGGCAGTCCCTGCTGCTTGCCAGAGCATGTAAAACACAGGCACAGAAGTCCCCAGTGCAAGCAGCATGGTACATCAAGCACACTGCCTGTACCACCTCAAAACCTGAAAGAGATGAAACTCTTAAACAGCAAGTAGGAAAGCGGTACTTTGCAAGGTTATAGAGGAGCAGAAGTCTGGCTACTAAAAAAATTATTTAATTCTGCAGAACTTTACCATCAATTTCCAGTAACAATAAGAATTCGTAAGATAAATTAATTCAGAAATACAGATAAAATACACTGTTAAAGGGGAGAAGTATTAATAAATGTGAGTTGCAATTAAAAGGGCTTCTTGGTTTGGCAGTAAATTTGTCATCACCAATTATTTTCTTTACCCTAAGTCCTAGGTTTATTTTGCTTTAGAAGTGGGTCAGCACATACTACACAGTAAGAAACAAAAGCCTGGTTTTGCAGGACATTCGTGGACAACACGTAAGTAGCAGAGCAAGACCTTAGGTCTTGTTGGCTAAGAGATCGACTGCCCAGAGTTATATATGCTCCTCTGCTCTGGGGAATGAGAGCAGAACAGCAGGCAGATTCTCTAAAGCTTTTTGATTTTTATTAGATAATACAATAGATTGATGGCTCCTAAATAAGTTAGGCTTAGTTGAGTGCTCTCTAATTCACCAGTCACTGTGACATGACTCAATCTCCCAGTGTTCTCTGAATACCAAGTTTTGTTGTATGTAACCAACAAAAAGAACTGGAATTCCCACAAAACAGTAAATAGATTTGATGAATTGTATTGGAACAACAGCTGTCATTATACCTTACAGAAAGCTGACAACACCTTTGAGGCTAAGCTTTTAAGCCTATTTTATTAAAAAAATATAACTGATGTAAACAAGTTATGGTAAGAAACCTCCTTGATTAAATTCTTCTTGGTTTTAGAAAGCCTTTTCAGACAGTTTTCTTGTCTGTGCTAGACAGATCAGTACAACTTTTTAAGAATATTTAAGGTAAATATCCTAATATCTGAATGATGAAAGCATTCTCATTCTTCCTGGACAAAATAGCTGTTTTCACAATCTTCTTTACAAACACTTTTTTTCTTTTCTTGTCCTTCTGACCAAATTTATCAATTTCTTTCTCCCCCAACACACAAAAGACCATTTTGCAAAAAAGGTAGCCTTCTGGTTTCTTTTTCCTGATCTAGACTGTATGATCTCAACCTGGCCATATGCAAAGGCCTAGAAAAAAATGTTCTTTTTGCTATGTTGCTGCATTTCTGGTAATAGCTGAGATAGAGAAGTGCCCTAGTTGAGGCAGAGAAGTGACCTACCAGCGGCCAGGCTCTGGACCACTCAGCGCATTAAGAAGAATGGAATCAGAATTTTGAACTGCATCCAGAAGTAAATGGAAAGAAACCAAGCACATAGAATATAGGTGTGATCTGTTCTCACTTTTCTTTCTTACTTAATAGTAAGGCTCGGCATCTTGGGGCACCTAAAATTAGTAGTTGCTTTTGAAATTTTGGTCATGTATTATTTATCTTTTTCGCCTAAAAGAAGACAGAAGATGGCAGTAGCAGGTGTTCTTAGCTTCCTGATGGAAAAGGAGGAAGAAGTTGACCAAGGGGATAGATCTTTCTTCAAAAGAGAAGTAACAGACAAAGACTGCCTAGCTGAGATGACTATTTTCTGTCAAACACATATCACAACTCCACCTGTTGCCAAGAAGGCTTGAAGGCAGCAGATCCTCTGCCTACTCACCCAAACTCCTGTGTTTTGGAAGTTCCTGTTCTTTGCTGGGGAAGAAAAAGGGAAATCCTGTTCTGTTTTAGCAGCCAGACTTATAAGCAAACTACTGAATACCACAAACCCAGATAATTAATATTATTTATTCCCAAGTTTTGGTTTAGAACTTTTGACAGGATCTTATCAGAAGTGAAAGTCAAAACACAAAGATAATTGAAAAGAAATTATTTAGAAAGGCAGAAAATCACTCCTTTACTAAGCTACCCCAAGTCAGCTTTCTTTCTCTCAAAGAACCCCACATAAGACTCTCTTCATCCATTCAAATAACTGAACACAGTAACAATAACTAATTTATTTCTAACAAATGTCATCTAGTATATCTATGTGAAGTTAGTCTGTTTGAAAGAGTATTTTCTTGCCTCCTTTAAATGCAAGACTGACTCTGTATTTAGTGTAGCTTTCTCACTGCACTGATGTCAGGAACAGCTAATGAAGAAAGAACACTCACCTTCCAAAGATATATACACAGCCTGCCCTATAAAAGGTAACACAGGTGAAAAATCAGTATTTTAACTAAAACTGTTCGCATTCTCAAAGCCAGAAAGAAAGACCATGAGAGATGTGCAGGAAAGAACAGAGATTTTCACTTTGTTGGGTTGTTTCTTTCATGACTGAAGCATCATTTGACCACCAAGCGCCTCAGTTCACAGATAAAATGCCTTAGACCTTATCCATACCCTAATTCTACATGTTAAACTTTTAAACCTATTACTTCCTACAAATGGCTACTTTCATGGATATGTGCCATGCTGTCAAACCTCTACTTCTGATTCATAGTATTAATGATCTTTAAGAGAGCATCTGAAACATTTACACTGATTTTCCTCCCCAACGATACTAACCGTGGTGCGACAGATGTGTGGATACTTCTTAAACTTTAATACAGCAATTATTTAATTGAAGATCAGTTTCCCCAATAAAAGGCACACACAGTCTGTCATAACCATCCCAGGACTTACTCCTGCATGGCACTTTTGTACGACTTAAAATCAATTCACTCGTTTTTATTCTAGTTTATATTTAGATAGTCCATCATGAAAGAGCCCAGAACTTTTACCCTAACCCAGGTCCTCTCTATGCCATATGTATATGCAATCTACTACATCAATCAAAACAACTCACAGTTCAGATGATGTATACACAAATAAATGTACTTTACCTAGAGGTCAAAATGATTTCTGTAAGAGCACAGAATATTCTCTTGTTTTTAGCTACCTCCCACAACCACGAAGTATAAAAATTTAACAAGCTGCAAAATAACAAACCGAGCACCATACATCGAGTTTCTTTAGTGTCACGCTAGGAATGCTATAATTATAATCAAGAATACACTTCACTTTTAACTCTGTTTTTACTGTATCTTTCTACCTTGTGGCCTGTGGTGGCCTATGCCAGTTTTATAAAAAATATGGTTAGGGGGGAGGAAAGGGTAAAAAAAACAAAAACCAAACCAACTTTAAAAAAATCAATCCTGCTACTCTGAGATCATATGTGCAGGAACTGAGGTGTGGATCTTGGCTTTATAAGATAGTGCTTATATGTTTTGCCCTTACTCCTGTCTCAGTTTTTGCAACCACATAATACTGTCTGGGGTGATCACCATGACAGTAGATAAATTAGGATTTCACTACCATTAAGTATGAATTGTTTCTTAAAAGGGCTGCAAGTCAGTGTAGCTCTTATTTGACAGAACTGAAAGACTTTCAAACCTGCACCTTCAACACATTAAGTACAACAGGTAGGATTTAAAAAAACATTTTAGAAATCCTAAAAAATAAGGTAGGCTGAAATGTATACATACCACTTCATTAGTTACATGAAGAGAAAGCTGCCACACAAATGCACTGCAAAAAGCATAAATATTTGTCTAAACATGGTTGGAAAAAAGCATTGCTGAAATGCTAATGATCCAATTTTATGGTTATTTGTTTTTTAACTGGACAGCAGCCTTCTTTCTTTCATAGACATTGAACAATATCACATACAATGAGCATAGAAGTTTTTTTAAAAAGCCCTATGATTTATTATTTGTTCAAATTTGACTAAGAAAATAAACCTATATGGCACAAATAAAAAAGGAATGGACCTATTATATACATGACAATTCAATTAAATGACTGTCTAATACAAGCATGTGGAAAATAGTTTCTGAGAGTGTCATGAGAAGGAGCAGAGGCTGAATCCTGGCCACTCTAAAACTCCCGTTCATTTTATCAACTTGGATAGCCAGCCTCAGTGCTCTAATGCACACAAGCAAGGGCCACTGCTCTAGATTCAAGAGAAGCCCTTACCTCGAGACTTTTTAATTTTGTTTGCTCATCTGAGTCCACTATGTAACTATTTTAGGAACCTTTCTGTATTTCAGTATTATGCACACTTCTGCTAGAGATTTGGGAACATAATTTAAATAAACTGTATGTTACTGTGACTCGTAGATATTCAATTAGTAAAGGAGATGTCTGCACTTGTCCACCTCACATTAATCTCTGGAAAATAATTAATACATACCAGATGCTGTGTAATGACTTACTGAAATATGAAAATAAAAATATTCAAAGGGCCTTCACTGATTTTATATCCTGAACAACCCTAATTCTTATTTTCTTAAGCGTACAATGAAACAGAAATGCAAAATCTTAGCTTTCTCTACAAGAAAACAGGATTTGAGTTGGAAGTCTAAATGTCAGCCCTGAACATTATAAAATTATACAGAATAAGGAGGAAACAGGGCTGATAGTGCATATAAATATGACAGTGTATTAGGCTGCATTTAATTACCAGTTCAAACAACAACCTGATCTAACCTTTGACAAGTAAAATAAATGTTCTGAATAATTTAACCAAAGCAAACATTTGCTGTTAAATGCTGGCTAATTATAGTAAGAGTTGTACTGAGAGGGGGAAAAAACCCAAAAGAGATGATAATTTATACACTTCTGCAATTGCTACAGCTATTCCTTGAAACCCTTGAATTTTTTTTCCATGTGGGATAGCTAATAAATATCTACTTCTGGAAAAAAAAAAACAATCTGTCTGTATACAAAGAAAGTAGCACCGTAGGAAAAGAAGAAATACTCCAAATACAGAAAGTAAAGTAACATTAGTTTCAAGAATATCCATCTTTTCTGTGGATGGCTTTCTGACAGGAAAGGTCTGTGTTTGAAATGTCCTGTACCACAATGAAAGATAAGAAAGCGTAGAATAATGATTAAGTCTTTTTCTAAGTGTCAGTGAAAAATCACACAAGAGCCTCATTATAGGATATGGGAGCACAGTTCAGTCATGTCCACTGCACTTCTGAGAAGAGTAATAAAGAAATCTAAATTCCTTCTTTACATAAATATGAGATCAGCTGTTAAATGACATAAATAAACCAGAGATTCTTTAAAAACAACCCCACCCAAAGTATGTAATGATGAAATAATTCCACCACTGTAACTTTTTCAGATATATTATTATAGCCAGATATATTATCCATGTGAAATACCAAGCTTGTTTCATAAAGAACCTAAATATAACAGAAAAACAAGTATTTAAAGTCAGCATGATTTGAATATCAGAGCATCAAAACCCATGAAATTGAAACCAATAGAAAAAAAAGGTGGCCTTTTTCCTGCAGCATACATGCTTTCCAGTTGTAGGCTATTTATAAAGAAATTAATGGCTTTTTCTATCTTTGGGCCAAGAGTTTCACTTTTTTATGTGATCAAAAGTTAGCAGCAGCATCAGCTATCTCCATGCACAATAACTATAATTCAGAAGAATCAGGAGACCATGAAAATTTCACAGACAAGCAATGTATAGTAAACGAAAGAAGCCTATAAATCCCTAATCTTGAATATATATTAATATTTGAAGGCTTTATATAATCTGCAAAGTAAAAAGTGAAAACCATTAAAAATATTAAAACTGACTCTAAGTATGCTCCTCTCTTTTCCCAAAAGTAATTTGTGTGCAGATAAGTTCTGGCCACCAGTTTCTAAGAGAAACGTATTATTTTTAAGTTACCTTTTATATTTTCATAAATATTTAAACTCTCCCTGAAATTTTAAATATGTTTATAAAGACACGGATGCTAACATTCTTAGCCTCTTACAATGGAAAAATATGAATTAAACTGTTCCTTGCACACTGTAAGAGAAACAATTTTTAAAAGAAACAAACAATAAATTCACCAAAAAATTTACCACAAATTCTTCACTTGATAATGAGTCAGGTGGAGTAATGAAATTGAAGTGGATTTTCTAGCTTACAGTGTAAAATGAATATTGGATAATTGAGTTAAAAGGTCATTACTATTCTTGCTCCAGAGCTCAGGACAAAGTCCTTAAGCAAACAAAGTTGTAAAGAACTTGACAAGATCCATGCCTGACACTGGAGAAATCCAAGTACAGAAATAATTTTACACTGTGTCCACTGCTTCATGTCAAATGGACAGTGATATGCACTGTTTTATCTTATGCTGAGGCATCCATAAAAACATCCTTAGCTGTATTTGGACAGGACAAAAGGAAACCTGAGGCAGTCATTGGTAAATGCAATGAATCAACTCTTCCCTGCTATTATACTGCACATAAAACCCTGGCATTTAAGCATAAAACTGGAACAGACCTTCTCTAGAGTTCTTATATTTGTGTTCTGCACTTGAAATGTTACCAGGCCAGTAAGGTAAATTTCACTAACAGGAGATGTCTTTACCTTTCTGTGAATTAAAATGTAGTAAGAAATAAAAGTAGCCACTCAATAGCAAAATTTTGTCTTCTCCAAAATACTTATATTTTAGATAAAAAATGAAATCAACAAAACCATCCAGGTCCTAGGTTGTGAGGGCTGATGGGAAGATCCAATTATTTCTATTTAATTAATTAAATCTGGTAAAAAACACTGATCGACATGCTAGTGTACTAAAATGCTGATAGTTTAAAAAACCCAACAACACTCTCTCTGACATAGCTGCAAGGTATATGCACTGCTACTGAATATCATTTTAGGTTTGGTCTGACATAGCAGGTGGTGCACCTGGAAGGGTGATTATAACCAAATAACTTGGTTACATATGTACAGGTACTTTGGCGTAAGCCCACTAATGCCTTTACCCAGTACAGCCCACCTGGAGGACAATTTATCCAAGTCCAAAAGATATCTCCAACCAGACCATTAAAGGAGAGGAATTTCTTGATACTGAAACTAGTCAAGCCTCTCCCCTGACTTTATGCACCAAATTTTAACACTGAAAACAACAAGACGTAAAGACTGAATTAGTCCTTCAGAGCCATACTTTTGGGCAATAGGTTACAGAGAAATCAGAAAGAGCAATAAAACAAAAAGTGGAATGGACTTCTGACCAACAGAAGTCATGGCAGAGCTGTGACTGTGGGGTTCTTTTTGAACGAATACAAAATTTCACCCTGCTAGTCTGTTATTATAAGTAACAATTAACTTAGTCTGTACTGGAAGTTTCCTGCATATTTTAGTTTGCATGTACTTGTAAGGTCTTCCTAAAGAGAATTCACTTTTGTGTAGAATGGCTTTATGATGTGGATTAGCTTCCACAAGGGATCTAAATTGACAATAATGAATTCATTTTATATAGTAGGCTAGACTTAAATGAGAAGTGAAAGGCCAGTGCCAACAGAGTTCAGTGATCAGCCACTGTTTTTCTCTCTATAATTCACTGGTTGAGTTTAATAATTACAGCACTGCCTTGATAATCTGTAGCTGCAGCATACTGGAAGAGGAAGAGAAAATGCTTCTTGTGTTAATAGGAGAATTGATTTTTTTTAATCTAAATGCAGACCCACATAAACTGCAAACAGAGTATTTATAACGAACATCTAAGAACACTGACACTGGTTTAAACTAAAATTAATTTATATCACTCAAATCCGGAAAAACATAATTTCAAGCCTTGATCTTATTAGGATACTTAATGTAATCTTATTAGGATGTGAGCTTCTATATATCAAAGTGTTTTATACATTGCAAATATATTTTAAAGAGCTCCAATAAACATTACTAAACAATTCACTACTAGTTTCACAGGGGCAGATTATTGGATCTGCAGCTAATACAGCAGGAGAGGCAATGCCTTCACACAGGCGATATTGCTGCTGTACCGAACCGGCTGTCACATGAGTGCTAAGTTTCCAGGACTTTCTCCTCTCTTAACTGCCTGAGATTTAGCACCGAGCAGCATGCTTTCCAAAAGGACAGAGTACCTACAGCTTCAGCGGAAGCAAATGGGGATCATAGATGCTTAAAATTTCAGAAAATCAGGCCTGGTGCCATATACAAGGAAAACGTTGCCAGAAATGTCACTCACAGAATCCATGCCTGCCACTCCACAGGGATTCATATATGCTTAATGATGGCTAGCAAGTACAGAGAGCAGACCTAGCTAAGGAAAAACAACAGAAAACCAGGCAGCAGGCAAGCGATGAGCACTCTGCACTTGTATCCCCACTGGCAAAGTAAAAGTAAAATGGTTAAGAAACCGGTAAGGCTGACGCCAAAATCTAAAATGTTTCCAAGGACTGTAGCAGAACTCAGAAGATAGTTTTTAATTTCATTTGAAACAGTTTCAATACTTCAACATTAATGTATGCACATATATATTAATGAAGCAGACATGTTAATCCCCTCGATGTCGATGTCTGTGAAGCATCTTAGCTCTTACTTCCTTCACCACCAGTCGTGTGTAAGTAACATACTGTGGCAACATATGAATAGTTCATAGCTCCAGCAACAAATGAATGAATGAACAGTGACCTAAACACAAGCAGCCATTAAGGTTTCTGTTTCTTTACCCATCAGCGATTGCATATACTCCCGGCAAACAAGTGTGTTTTTCTGACATGCACACTTGTCTGTTAATAAGTTAAAGAACTATTTCAGTCAAGAATCTTTATGTTTTTCCCCTACACGCTTCGTTTCTTGCTACATGCATTGGAGTTTTACTCGATTAGAGATGCTGATGACAAGCCAAAGAAATGGAGGTGATGCTGCCAGGGATTAAGGTAAAGGATGCTACAGTACTCTGCAGAAGCACAAAGGATCTGCTGTTGCTTCCCTGCACTTGGAAAGCTTATGCACAAGCATCATGAAAAGCACCATGAGAGCTTCCAGTTAGCACTCCTGTTTGATTTTAGTATGCAGTTATACATCCCTTGCAAGACTTTAATGTACTATAACAAACTATGAGGCAACATAAAAAGAAAGAAAAATATTCTAACATTTTAAATGACATCCAGCATGAAATAATTGCAGTGTGATGGTTTTTTTTTTTTTCTTCCTGTTTTTTTTCTGAGGGATGTGTGTTGTTATTTGGTTTGATTGGGGTTTTTTTTGTTGGGGTTATTTTCTTGTTTGACTTGGATTTTTTTATGCTTTATATGAGAAGAAGAGAAGAGCAAAAACCCCACACAAAGAGCCATACCTGTTCTTTTACAAAGGTTTAGTTCAAAATAATTCTAGGAATAACCTAGTGTACATTATCAATACAGTGGGTTCAGAGATAAATTACACTGCATTTAACACCAGTGAAACTAAATTCCAGCTGCAGAATCTTCAGCAGGAATTAACAAACACCGGCCTTTAAGGGATCAGCAGACACAATTATAAGTGAAAGCACTTCACAAAAATATTTTTCCAATTTCAAGCAGAATGACTGACAAAAACTTATCTGTCAATGAAAACTCCACAGAAATCCATTTTTCAAATTTTTTATCTCAGTTTAAAAACTGAATCCATTTTTCCTGTTATCTACAATATATGGGTCAAAATTCTCAGCCCCTGCAAGTCTTGCAAAAAATAATCTCTGCAAAAATAAACTCAATGAATTAAGACAACCCAGGCCAAAGAAAGGAAACAGATCCTGTGAGCTGTTATTTCATTAAAGGAACACTATACTAATGCATTTGTCTTTGCAGAAAGTAGAGAAAAACAGAAGGAATGCTATCTGCTTGTGATAAATAGATTTTTGTTTTCTTTTCTATATTAAGCTTTTTATATACAAGAACAGAGTTTTATTTTGTTCCTCTTAATCAAATAATTAATGTGGATAGTTGGTCAAAGGAACTAAAATTCTGCTAGAGTGCCAAGTGGATGACTGGCTCCTTTATTCTTGAAGGTTACATCATGCTGCCTTCTAATTTTTAAAGCCAAAATTTGTAGGGAACTTTTATTCAGTAATTAATGTTTAAAACTTTAATAAGTTCTTTACATTCCATAAACAGCATGTGTGTGTCTGAGTGCTACAGAAATGACCAGTCCTTACCATTCAATAGTGAGATTATCTCTGCCCATTCCAGCATCAACCCTGAACCATATATCAAGTATGTAATTTCTTTTTTAAAAAGCACTTCAGTTTACGTGATACCGGTTTTCTCCAGTTCTCTCACTATGTTCTTAGGTATGACTTTTCAAACTTTTTCTTCCTCTCATTCTTTAAGTAGTCAGAAATACACACATACGTGGGTATGAAGTGTGCTAATGCAACATATATATTACTGTATAAGTAAAATACTACCTTTGCTGGATAAATGATGCTAATCCTTTTACTACAAGATAATTTCAATGTAAAGGACCACAAGAAAAGAAGAGTTTGTAAGATCTTATCTGTCAGAACATAAAATAATGTATTTCACAAATGAAGAAAATAATTATCAGAAAGCACTTTTTATGAACAATAATTTCATTCTCCTGAACTCAAACCCTACAGCATTCAGCTGACTGGAAAGTAAAATGGCTGCCAAAAAGCAATACGGGTGAAAACAGAATTCGTTCTCACTGTCAGAGGCAAATGTATACAAAATGGTAAAATGAAAACTTAATTAAATTTTAAAATGTAGGTGACACAGATCTGTCTGAGATGAAAGGTATGACTGGGCAAAGAAAAGGTTAGCTGATCAGACTGACATGATCAGAACAATTTGGAAACTGCAGATTCTGCAGGTCCCTACTGCTACTTCACCCAAAGCACATGGAGGGATTATATTTATGTAGGAAGAGGAAGAAATTTGGTGAAGTCCTGGAAAGAGAGTGCGTTAATCTAAAGTCATAATGGGTGGTGGACTCCTCCACTGTAACACCCCCCTAGATATACAAGAGTTGCTCTGCAACATCATTTTCTGGATGCTTGGAATCGGATTATCAATTTTGCTGCAGATTTACAAGGCATTAAGTTAGCCTTAGATTCCCTCCCTCTCTTCTCATTTCCCTGTCCTCCCCAAGTACTAATTTCACCTTTATTCTCGAAAATTATCTACATTACAAATAAAAAATAATGTAACTGAGATTATAGGAAAGCCACCAAATCAAAGTTTAACTTTCATGAATAACAATCTGTTTTGGCTTCTCATTTTAGGACTTCCTTGTATGTACTCATATATTTCTCTTCAACCAGAGGTAAGAGGTTGCATGGACACTGACAGACCATTGAAGGAGAAGAGGTTCTTTCATGATAAGCCAACATAGCTCTAGGCCAATTTTGGACATTATTTGGCAAGCATTACTGTATTAGGAAAGCAATTTTTCAAGATTCACATGCACAAAGTGCAGTGTGTATTATTCAGCTATTAAAAAGCAGCATTAACATAAGACTGAATATATCTTGTCCATGTAATTATCTACTCAATTCAATATGCCCACAGAACAGTTACACACCACTAAAAATGTATAAACTCAAGTAAGAAAAATCTCTACTGTATGACTGTCTTAGGTAGGTTATGCTCCCCCTTCTTTCTTGAAACCACATCCAGTAATATTATTCAAAAACATAACTAACCAAGGTTGGGACTCCTACATTCATATCTACAAAAATTATGAAAAAGCAATCAGAAATTTCATGGACACTATACATACTTATTAATATGATATGTTTTATTAGGTCCCAGTGAAAACATCTTATTAGTTCAACAATTAAATGATTCAGAAACCATCCACACTATCTTTGCCTTTTAACAGTTCCAATCAGTAGCAGATCTAGGTGTAATCAACAGCAGCAGGGGGCTTTAGGAAGCAAAACAAAACAGAAACAGTAGGGATCTTTACTAGTTTGCAGCAATTTGTACAAGGAGATGTTATATGTTACTGCAAGTTAGCCCAAGATATTGAAAAGCTACAGGAAAATTCCCTATTATCTACAACTACTACTTCAATATAGCAACATCAATATAGTAAGTTTTTTTTTTAATTGAGTATTTAAAGTTTACTGAATTACCTTTCTTATCTAGAACTTCTTTATCTCTTTTTTGCCCCCTCCATTTTACATTTTCTGTAACAAGATCAATATTTGGGTTACCGTGTATTCAGAATCCATGGATGTCACCCCTTAAATTTGTGAGTGGGCTGCACGAGTGATATAAAGTCCCTCTTCTGTAGGAGTTGAGCACATGGTCTAAACAGCACTTTTAGCCCCTGCTATGCATGGTAGCGAAACTATATTTCCCATATGTTAGTGCTGACAGGCTGACTGATATAAATTCAACTCAAAGAAACTTACATACAAGTTATTTTTATGCTTTTTAATCCTTTTCCTCTATTAACAGTGTCCCAGATATAAGAGAGGAATACATTAAAGAGAAATTGATAAGTGGTGCAATAATTTATGCACCCTTTGAGTGCTAGGACATCTGCATAAAACGAGGCCATCGCCTTTTTGATGTCAAGGATCTTGGGATAGTTCCAAATTGTAAGTATTTAAATCCTAAGCTCTTAAATTCCCATTGATTTTATCACAAGCGTGAAGAGATAAGCATGCATCTATCTTTTTGAATCTGCCCTTGTTAACATCTCTGAAAAAAATGTATCTAGCCACAGCCACACAGCACTCCTAAAGGACAAACAGCGAACAGCTTACAGTGAAAGCCCATGTTGCCACATCTGTAACACTCCTCCTAATTCAAAGCAAGTTTGCATAAAAAGAGCAGTTGTACTTTTGGACTGAGGCACAGGCAGAGACACAGAGATGACACTCTCACCACTCCATCTCCTCTGCAGAACCACAGCTCTGATATTCCCTTTTTGCCTCCTCCATTTCTGTTTACATATATTCAGAATTCTCTCTATCAGGCACTCTGTGGGATGCTTTCTTGGTGGCCAGGTAAAGACACATGAAATTCAAAGTTCTTTACAGATGACTGTCTCAATGACCACAAAAAGAGCATCAGAAAGTCTTACACTGGCTTGAGACATCATAACCTCTTAAAGAGCAGAAAGTCAAAATTACAAATATAATCAAATTAAATACTTACCATATGGATAACAGTATTCTTTTTAACATTGTAATACACTTTGCAGCCAAGCCTACAGCTCTGGAACACAGCTTTACCAGAAACATAAGAGCAGAACATGCTGGGGTCAAGCCATGATGGAAAAAGCACCGAGTGGAATCCCTGCCATACTTTTGCAGGAGTAAAGCAATTCTCTCTCAGAAGCTGCCAGCAGTGGATAAAACATACTACCTATCTCCCACCTTTCCTCAAAAGAGGATATTTTCCAAAGAAACAATATAATTTAGTGAAAAGGCACCTGTTGAGCCAAATGAGATGCAGTTAGTTATACAAGTGCAATAAATTCTAGGATCAAAATGCAGCTTCTTTTGATGGGTGAGTAGTGGCTGTAGAGGTAAAGAGGGCACATTTCACCAAATGCTTGAGAAGACCAGGGAACTGTCAGGGACTGGTGGCACAGCTTGCTCCTGTTGCAGCTCATTGATGATAAATTCATGTGAGTCAGGGCACACGTGAAGTAAATAGCCTCACTTACTCAATTCTTCACCTTGCTGTCTCCCAGACTATCTGGTTCAAAGCTCCCCAGAGAAGCTTTTAAAGGAAAGACTTCAGACACATATATTAAGGATAGTGAGCTTGACCATTATCACTAAAATAATTTCATACAAGAACAGTTTAAATGTAGATAAAACTAAAGAAAAGATTCAAAGCTAGGACACAGATACTCCATCACAACAAGCTAACCATTTCCAAAATGAATAATGTGCCAAACACATAAAAAAGAACATCAGATTTCTTTTAAATTAATTGCTTTCCAACACCAGAAGTTACTACCTTTCCATAAATTCTACAGTTCATGAAATAAAGAAATGTCAGAACTTTACTGTCAAAATCACCATCAAATTCATAGCATCTGTTCCACTGGCTCACCTGAGTGTTTTGGACTTCCAAACCTGAACATATTCTGCTGTAACACAGATATAAACTAAGATCTTTAAAACACTCTCAAAACCATGAGCATCAGTGATGAGAATTTTTCACCATCTCTGTAACCTTCTGTTTACTGGCTTTGCATGTTAAGCACTTCTTCTCACAGTGCATAGAGGGCTCCAGCCTCTTCTAAACGCTGTTGGGGTACTTTGATGTACATCTGAATTACTAAAATCTTTGGCCCAGTATTTCTCCAGATCCCCAAGTCAATGTTGATTCCCATGAATAAATTTAGGCTGACGGTTTCTAACACCGTACTTTCAGTTTGAAAATTGCTGAAGGCAACAGCTGTTAATTCACTACTAAGTCTGCAGTGTCACCTCTGGAAAAGCTATCAGTTGAGTAACAAAAGTGTTCACAGTGGCACCAGGCGTGAGGTTCATGGTAGCACCAACTACCAGCATTTCCCTGGAGAACTTCTGTGGTGCAGTGAAGCAGGAGCTGGGGTTCAGGAAGGGGATCCAGGAGATGTTTTTCATCGGCTGTAAGCACATTCTAGATGGGTACTTCTACAAGTTTAATGAAGAGGAAAGTAATTATATGAGTGTGTTGTTCTAAAGATATATACACACGTATGCAGCACACACTGCACCACATCCAAATCACTCTCTTCAGCCTTCTACTAACAGACTACAGTGCTACCGTAGCTCTGCAGCACTAGAAATCACTCTATATAATGTACAGCACAACACCGCGATTTGCTTCAGGGGTCACATACACAGCACTGAATCTTGATTAATACCACAATCCACAGTTTTTTATAACACATTCAGTTTACAAATCATAGAAACAAGTGAATACAAAACACTGCTCTGATTTTTACCATACAAATTCTTGTTTATGATGTCTGTAACAAGATTAAATAAGCAATAAATTATGATTTGGTTTATGTGATTCTGGATAGATGGGAGATTTTAAAATACTTTTTCCCTTTCTCTCTTTCCGAAGTTTTGAAGGTGAAATGGAAAAATGAAACTGAAGTAACTTACAATGCACTCCAGCACATTTAACTGCATTCCCTGCCAACAAGGATTAAACTCACAGAATATGCAGGAAAAGCCATGCCTACACACACGCACGTATGCGCACTTACACACATGCACACACACGAGCCGTACCTACAAAAGACTTCCTCCCATGGCTACACCATTGCTTTGCAAACAACAAGCTAATTTGGGTTCCTATCATGCATCTGATCGGTCATACAGCAATACAAAACAGAAATAAGTAAAGACGACCATCTGCTTGTTAGCTGAAACTATAAAAGTACATCTTTTTAATAAACAATAAAATTAGTTTGACAGGGCAGAGACCACCTGAATAGAAAATCAAATATTTCATGTTATTTAAGGTGTATGTCTGCTGGCTATTAAAATACTCCTCTTTAATTTATTACAGCAACACACACAATACTCATGTCATCCTCATTTTCTAAATCAATAATCAGCACAGCATGCTTCATTAACAGTGACCAATCACGAATGAGCTGGGGATCTCATTTTACAACATGAGCATTCCTAAGACATAAACCATCTGCTACTTGTAGTAACAGAAAAATCAAATTAATCCATTCTTATCATGCATTCAGATTTTAAAGCAATTAAAGATGCTCTTAGTGTAATCGCAGCCACAGAAGTAGTTCTGTAATGAGGAAAGCAAACTCTTCACTGAACTTTCTGTCATTCTCAATACATTTGAAAACTTTACAAGCTTTCTGCACTCCAGTGGGCCATTGTTCTCTGAACACAGATGTTGAAAACAACAAGCAATTTTTATTAAACATTTAATCTTTGCACATTTGAAAGAGTTTAAATACTGAACAGTGATCAAAAAAGGGCATAAAACCAAAAAAATAACTGTACAAGTAAAACAATGCATAGGGTCTAACCTAAATCAGTAAATTTGGAGGAAAGATTCTTTTTATAGCCTTAACTCATGCCAGTATGGCTATCTTTTGCAGCACATATGGTCTGTAAGATCACACAATAATTTTATACACTTGGAATATCAGAGTACAGTCGTGTAAGATGCCTTAGCTTCAGATTTGCTGGATATATAGGGGAAGGAGGGAACTGGTAAACTGTTACCCCACACTTTTAGCTTTTCCAAAGAGTATCAGGATGAGAAGAAACTTAAAAACCTTCTCCCACCAGGAAAGACAACAAAACAGCATGTAGCACAACCTTCCTTGACTGACCTGTCACGTGTCTTGATTTGACATGGAAGAATACAGCAAGGATGAAGAAGTGCTCCCTTAAGACCTCGACTCCTCTACAAAACAGACCCATAAAAATGCTAGTCAGAATGACCTCTTTTACAATGCTATATACTATTCAGACAAACCAGCATTCCAAACAAATATTAGGATTGGTAAATATAGATTACTGTTGACTTCAGCTTGTATCCAATCTATAACTTTATCACAACAATTTGTACAAATCCTTGAAAGAACCTAATGAATTTAATCCTGTTAAAGATGGACCCTAAATGTGAATATGGCAAAACATGTGCCAAGTGTCTTAAAGTAAAATGTGAAGTCATCAAAACAAGGATTACTATATTAAAACAATAATGTCTCTCTTCTAGGGAGGACCACCATCTATGAGTTCTTCATGCTGCAGTTTCATGTAGACTAAGCTGACATAAGCCACCACTACTGTCAAAAACAAATACCCTCTTTCTCCCCTCTTATCATCATGGTTCTTCTGAGTTAAAATTAACTCAGGGCTCAGGGATTCTTTTCTCCTACTATGAATAATGTAAACCAGTAATTTTTCAAAGTTTCTATTTCATAAACCGACCTTGCAACTGGAGCTGTAATGTGAACAGTAGGTTCTTTCACTTCCTAGTTAGCTGTTGTATGTCCCATCCTCTTTGCTGAAATAAAGTACATTCTCTACTAGGGTTCAATATCAATATGTTATGAAAAAATATAAAGAAAAAATGGGGAGAAAACAGCTCTTCTAGCATTTTCATGTCAAGAGGAAGACATTTAGAGCTAATCATCTCTTATTTATTACACCTTTTTAAACTGGAGCCCTGTTCGTAAATGATTGTTAATCACTGACGCACACTCATACCTTGCAACTTACCCTCTCTTTCTGTGCATCTCTGATGAATTCAAACTAAATTATGCTCATTACTTTCTGAGCAAAGGATCCCCATAAACCCGACTCAAAACTAAACTCAATGAGAAAAAAAAACCACAAGGAGAAACTTTCATGGTTCCAAGAATTGTGTAGGCAGTTTCAGAACAGCTCTTAACTAATCCTACTATTTATTTATATAGATGCTGACCTTAGCTATAGCAGCAACAGCTAAATCTGAAAAAGGGGACTAGAGATGAAAAGAAGTCTCTTTGTTAAGTACTTGTCTCCTTATATGATACTTATTCTTTCAACACATGGGCCATTTTTGTAGACAATTTGACAGCATGTATTAAAGGTTTATCATATGCTTTTCATTTTCCTTTAAAGAACTATGATATAGCACTCTTACATTCTGTGAAGACAAGTTTTTCTTCCAAAAGAATTGTAACCTGACTATCTTTTGAACAACTATCTTTTGGCAGCATAGTTTTTCTTCCTGTTGGTATTTTACTGCCCAGCCTGTATGGTTTGTCCAGTCACTATCATGGGATGGTGTGGATAGTACCTTTACTGATGACCAACAAAGCAGTGCACTTTATGAAATCAAATGTAATAGCATTACATCCCCAACAAAATCAGTTTAGGTTGAGCCATTTCTCCCACACAGTGCTATAAACCAGCTAGGTCTGTTGTATTACAGGCACTGATAAAGGCTGCTTATTTGATGAATGCCATTTTATGTTAAAATCTCTGCCGGCCAGGCTGTTCCCAGCCCGGCCTGCAGGTTAACGGGGTCCGATGCCCTTGTGAGCTAGCGACTGAAAGATGGTAACTGAGGTTTGCGTGCCTCAGTTTACCAGTGCAGCCCAACGCCTCCTCACAGCATGTAGGCATGCTGTAGCCAGCAGCGGAAGGTACGGAGAAAAGAGTGGAAACTCTGTCAGCTGCATTCCAAGTTTATTTTCTCCTGCCCTCGAGAGGGCAGGGGCCAGTTAGCTTGAAGGGCAGCTAAAGCAGAGAGACCCCGGTTGTCCTCTTGCAGAGAGTTTTAAGGTGTTACATCATCAGGTAGAGATAACAGAATGAACCAATCATGAAAGAAGGTACATGATAGTAAACCAATAAAGACCTCTCAGGGGAGGAACAATAACAAACCAACAAGTAACAAGACAGCTAGAGGGTATTTCAAATCACGCTGACCTGTTAGAGGACTTGAAACTTCTGTGAGTGACATGCAAGGGGTATGTTGCTATGCTATAGGACAGCAACAATTTTATTACTCATCTTCTATGAATCTTGCTTTCTTTCTTGCAATGCTTTTTTTAAGAATCCCACTTCTCTTATTTGAAATCTCCGTATGCATAAACAATAAGCTTCGCTCTGATGCTACAACATGATTATCTGGTGTTCACATTTCTACTCCTGGGGTTATTAAAACTGCCTAACTTAGGCTTCTTTAAGATTTCTAAGTCAAATCAGGCTTTACAGACTAAAACTAGAGGCTGAAGTTGCTTAGGCAATGACAGAGAGAAACAGGTGACTCTGTAGAAGAGATTCAGCGCTTCTCAGTCTGATACCCGAGGCAGACATGGCCAAGAGCTGAGAAATTACAGAATGTCACTATTGGCTGCATTCACTACCAGAGCATCCATACCAACAGATTTTACTGAATTGTGTATTTTTCACCTTATTCTTCAAAATCTACTTATAAAGTCAAGCATGGAAAGAGAATTATTCTGAAAACTGTAAATGGCACTGACATTCCAAAGAAAGATAGGGAGTACCACTAAAGCCCTGCTAGGCACTGCAATAAATTAGAAGTGATGACTCAAAACTCTCAAATGGCCATAAGAAAGCTTTAATGCAAAGACACTACTTCTATTATATGTTGCAAAAGAAACAAAAAAAAATTCTCAATGAACGATCGGCTCCAAAGAGTATAAACTAATTTAAAAACAAAATTCATGCTACTATATTTCAAAATCCTTCTTTTTTTTTTCTTGAATGTTATGAACCACAGTATTTGAAAATGGGGTAATTTTGTTGCGTAAGCAGGCTTTCTTAAAGAACATTTCAATGACCCAGTTATGTCTCTGTTTTATTTTTGTAATATTTTTATATGAACTAGGATAAGACTGCAGTTAAACGCTGTTCTTCAATTTATTTTTCCATCTGCTTTTAGCTGCAGGATAGCATATTTTATCACATTTGATATACAGGGTCAAAGGAATAAAAAAATTAACCCTGTATTTTTGCATAAAATGTATAAATAAATTCTGATGGTGCAAGCTCAGCAAGTAGAATATTTTTACTACTTCTATCTTGTGATAATGTTTTTGTAATCACTTATATCTCAATCGCTAACAACTGAATGCCGTTTCCTATGTTATTAACACAGCTCTACAAATCACAGAGAAAAATCCAGGATCTGAGCAAAAGAGGATAAAAGGTCGCATTTTTAGAAGGTAATCTTTTCACACATACAAGAGGCAATAGGCCAAGTCACTTAGCTCTTCCTAGCTAATCAAACTGCACAATTTCAGCATAGTGGTTCTTTTTTAGATGTAGGTGGTGATAAAACGATCCTCGGCTTGGGAACACATCCAAGATACATACACACTCCCAAACACCTCCCCCTACTCACCCCACCTCCAGTTGATTTGAACACAGACGTACTTATCAATACTTTTTAAGGTAGCAACCGTGCTGATAGGGACAATTATGAAACAAGAGAGAGGTCACAGTAAATCCAACTCGGAGTATGTGACCAAAGTTATGTGGGGAAAAACAGAACTAGTGTCAGCATCAAGCATCTGCTGCTGCTGGTGTGAGGACAAAGCGAGTGCCAGAACAAGGAGGCAGTTTTGTAGATCTACTGTTTGTCAAGTCGCCCACTGAAGCAAGCCTCGAAATCAGTGTGTGTACTGCGGCCATCTGTTTACTTTTCACTAGCAAAACTCTTGACTCTTTGAAGTCATGGTCAATGTCAAGAAACAGGTACAGTTCTGATGATCGTGCATGTTTTTTTAACTTGGCAGGGGGAAAATAGGAAGGAGGAAGGGAAACAGAAGTATGTAATTAGTTTATTAAAAAAGGGGGGATTACAGGAAAAGGATCTTCATTTATTCAGATAATATTATGCCCCAAAGGGATTAAACTATCAAGGTATCATGCAAGCAACTAGTGAAAACAGGAAGACTAGTCTGCCACAAAATAATGATTTATTTACTCAGCTTTGTAACAGAGAGCTGCTGGATTGACCTGGACTTAAGAAACTTCTTGTTGACCTCTTCCCTCCGGTGACCAAAATTAGAATAGATCAAATGATCTATGATAAAGTGAAATTAAAAGCTCAAACACTCCTGAATCACTACTAAACCACCCACAAACACCACACTGCTAAGCTCTATTGCTGATTAGTTTCACTGTGCAAACTCCCCATAGAGAAAGCCACTGTCCATTTATCAGTGTTGTTCATGTACACATCTCCTGAATCTTCACCCATTTTAAGGCTCTCTTTTTTTAAGAACTAACATATTCTTGCTCTAACCTGCACTATGCAATTTTGTTTACTTACGTATCTTTATGACTTTCTCCCTTTTTCACTTGTGTCATAAATCTACTTGCATTTCCTCTCTCAGGAACCCCAAAAACTCCAATTGAGATTCTCCTTTGAAATTTCTTTCATCTCTTTCTCTTATTTTAATGTTCCAAAACTCAGAATTCTGAGATTTCCATTATTTTCATTTTTTTTTCTTTTCCTCTGTCCCAGGTCTTAAAAGGGACTATTTAAGTGAGAACCCCAAAATATCACAAGTACAGTACTGTACGATTTCCAGATGTGTACACATGGCTTCCAGTGTGGGGTAACCTGCACTAATTTCATCAAAACATCCAAATATCCTTTGATAGAAGACATACTTACATTTCATACAGTACTAAAGAATTTAGGTAAACTGCTTCAGCAGCAGATATTGCCAAAGAATTGGGAAAATGTTCACATACTGGGTGAAGGTACATGGTATGACTTGTCCACACCTACAGAATTTCGAAAAGCCTCAATTCCTTTTACATTTAATTGCTTGCTGGAGAGATGCCTGTGTATGTGTACAGGTTTGTATTTTGGAAGCACCAATGAACAAATGGATATGCTGGGTTCTTCAGACACTGAAATTGGAAAACGAATTCTGTGCAGAAGCTAACATTTTTACAGCTGAATCAGGTCTTTCACCTCTGAAGCAACTGCAGTACTCTTTGCAGATGAAAGAGATATTGCTCCTGAAAAATCCTAGGTACAACATTTAGAAAAAAAAAAGAAAGAAAAAGATGTAAGCTTACTGTCATGTGCGTAGTATAGAGGCTATAACTTCGGAGAAATACAACGTGTATTACAACTTCCTCTAAAAAAAAAGAATGCACCTTTTGGAATTGTTGTTTAAGTTCGATAGTTCCACATAGAGAGCAATCACTAAAATTAGTGAAATGTTCCAAACTTCTTACTCCACAGAATAATCTGACGAAAGCAGACCACTCACTAATAAAGTGCAACTTAATAAATCATGTGAAATCTTATTTTGTTCAAACCCTTACTAACTCCTAGCACCATCTGTTACCATCAAAACTATATGACAAGATATGATATATAATTAATAGGTAAACAACAATCTAATTAAAATGGACAAATACTCCATGTTCCTGCCATTTGGGAGCTCTAATTACAGACTAAATTTTAAGCTTGAATTAAATATTTAAGCTGGAAAATTAACTTTCCTTCTCGAGCCTTGAATACATTAATACAGATATGTGAAGCGACTTCCTGATGGGAACCTAAACATGTAATTTAGTTTCATCAAAGCAGTTACTAATTGTTAAGCAGCAGTACCTTACCATATGTACACAATAGCTATTTAGAGCCAAAAAGGTGGTTTTAAAGTACCCCTCTGCAACCCTTTTCTGACATAAATATAAAATGTATATACAGCACAACAGTTTACACTACACACTGAAAATAAATTACATAGAGACTTCAGCTTTCACATGGGTCTTAGCATGCATGAGTCTGAACAGATCTAGATAAACAAATGTGTATTTTTGCTGCTGAGGAAACTAAAGAATGTCTAGAAAAGTTAAGATATTTTTACATTCTACTTACAGAATTTTGAACTTCAGAGTAAAAACATGCAATTTGCCTGAGCCATCTAGCAAAACAAAATGCTGAAAAAACCAGGTGTTTCATCTAACTTAGTATGATGATCCAGATTTTCTTAAATACTATATCAAAAGAAGAGAAATAGGAATAAAACTGAGAACAGAATTATACAAAACATTGTTAAAAAGGTTCGAAGCATGCAAGTGGTTAGAATTTACCTAATATTATTGTAGCAGAGTAGATAATACTGTACTAGGAATTTTGAGTATTTGCATTCTGACCAGGAATTGGATTCTAGGTACTTAACACTGCCCACCAGTCAACAACAGACTTCACTGTATTAGGAAAAAACCCAACACACCTTCGTTCTTTATGTAAACCACAATGATTTCCAAATAGTGCTGAGGTGAACTACCTTGCAAAGCATTTCCCTCATCTTATGTATTTATACAGAGTTTGAGGCACATGGATGCTAGGTGACACCCACAACCATATGTCAAGGCTCCAATGGTGTAAAATACTCCACATATATGGAACACTATGCTTTTCTGTGTTCACGTGGAACTCTTTTAAGGGAGGCACACAAAGATTTCAGTATGGTTTCAATCCAGACTTGGCTCTTACATACTCACATGGCCTGAGTCTGCGACATATGAGAAACAAGAACCCAGATTTCTTATCTTCAATATTCTCCATCCACAGAACAGATACACATTTGACTTGCTTTACTTTAGATTGAACTGCAGAACAGCAGGACATGATGTTAAGAGAAATAGTGCATTTATCTTTTTAAATATCCTTGAGATGGTATATTACTTCCAACAGTGAGGAACAGAACATAAAGAAGCTTCATCCATTCATTTAGCCTTAAGAATTTTTAATTTTGGCATAAATACAGATGACAAATGAATTACTGGGCCATGACTTCATCAAGGGATTCTAGTGATATCAAAACCAAACCTCTAATAGTTTGTGATGTCATTGCAAAGCCTCAAGGGATTTCTTTTTCCATAATTCAGAAGAACATGGCAGCTTCTCAATTTATGTAGTTAATGGACTGGAGACCCAGAATGTGCTTTAGGACCTACTCTGCTTCTGCAACTCCCTCACTGCTGTCCTTTGTCCCATTCCTACAATACAGATATAATTTTACTCTTCCTATGTGACAGAAGTACACCGGCAATTTACAATAATCGAGCTGATATTTTCAATTACACAAACTTGGATGCTGTTCTTTCTACAGAGTTTTTAGACTGTATACATACTATCTTAAATATTGCAAAGCCAATATCCATGTTTTCACCATATTTTCGTAATACAGTCTGTGAACCTATTTTAAAATGATTAAATAATTCTTAGCAGTAAAAGAATAAAAATTGCTGAAAAAAAAAGATTAAAATGCTGACTTGAAACTTAGGTATAAATCTCTCTTAGAGCCATACTTATATGAATTTCAGCCATGTCTCACCATCCATTACTTCCTCTTTTTCTCTCCATCAGTACTCCTGAGCTACTCAGGCATATGGCTCATGCCCCAATCCATGTCTTCCAAGTTAATAGAGTCATCGTTATAGAGTCAAAGTGATAAAAGACTCTGTACAACACACATTCACTGTTGTACTATTGGGTGCTGAAAGCAAGCATGGACTCCTCTAGCCATGTGCACTTAATTCCTCTGGCCAAGCCAATTGGATGGGAACACTGCACGATTCTGTTGTTTCAAGGTGGGAACACTGAACAGCTCTGGTGAGAGCAGAAAAGGACAGGTTTTCTCCCAAGCCCAAGCACGGAATGAAATTCATATACCAAATGAAGATTCTGCTTGTGTTGGACACAAGAAAGGACAAAGATATGCTCTGCCACCTTGTAGCCATTAAAACCTGCCTTCTTTTAATTCTATTAGGTTATGTTTTGAACCACACTCTGGTTACAGGGAAAGACAGCTGCTAGGCAAAACCATATACCAAGTTCTGGGGAGCACCATCATTCCCTCTGCAGTCCAAGATACAGTCATATTCTTTCCAGGCCTATTTATAGACCATATTGTACTGTACATGTGCTATGGATCCTAATGTGAGGAAAATTATATAGATATTCAAAGCATGACATATTGATTCAACATATTGAACGGATTGTTTTTTCCTCTATTTATTTAAATGATTATAATAGTTTATAGTGAGCTTAGCCCTTGAGACAGATGGCTGTAAACTCAAAATTTAAGTTTTAAATAACTATATTAACACGAAGTAAATGATTTTATCCACCACCCTCATTAGAAGAATGAATTTATCTTAACACAGTCTTTAACCCTCTCCTGAGTTGTTTGTGACTATTCATCAAAGAAAGCGAACTTTGCAGCTCATTGACTAGTTTTTTAAAATGTCTCATCAAAATGTGTCTGATAGCCACAGTATTTTTTTACACTGTGTTGGGCAAAAGTAACCTTGGGTTTAGGGCGAAGAGGGGAACTCTACCCTTATCCATTTTGAAAAGAGCCTTAAATTTTAAGTCTGCAGTTTATATCTCTCATTCTTTCTAAAAGAAAATGTCTAAATTACCAGGAACAAAAGCATAAAGTAAAAACCTCTGTCCATAATTCACGCAAGCAAATAAAACAGTTTTCCCTTAAAAGACTACAGCACTACAAGATTTATGCCTGTGAAAAATAGTAAATTATATTTATCGTACAAGAGCTTTATTCCTTTCCATCTCCCAATTTTATGAGCCTCTCCTTGTCCTTTCCCTTTTAGCCCTCTGTCATTGCACCTAATGCTGACTTCTGGGTTTCACTCCTGGACAATGTCAAAGGAGAAGAGATCATTTTGCCACTCACTCAGTATTTAAATACGATAACTAAACTTCATGACAGTAACTCTGATTGCATAATTTAAAAAAAATGCATTGATAAATGTGTGACCCATCCAAGCCTGATAATCAGTCAGAACTTGACACAAACCAGTAAGAGTGCCACTGGGTACTTCTACAAGATTCACAACAGGTGGATCTATGTCAGCAAGTGGCAACTGCTCAATGTGGGTTGACAGGTAGAACGAAATAGTTAATCCTGACGACCAACATTCAAGCAAAACATCTTTTAGAGGGGTTTAATTTGAACTGGTCATGTTCAGGACCAAAAGCCCCCTAGCAGCTATTACAAAAGAAGTCCATTTACACACTGATAGTGTGCAACTTCCAAGTTAGCTTAATCCAAAAGAAATCAGTTTTCCCAATGCTGGCACAACTCTGCAGTATGAACACAAGCAGAGTGGGGACAATCTGCTTCAAAGATACATTCCTGATCCACACCAAAAGGCTAACCTAGGACCACACCAAGAAAATCAAACATGCTTTCAATTAAATTGTTTACTTAAGGGTGCACATAAAGGCCCAGTAAAAATGCTAAAGTAACACTGAGTGAGTCAGGAAGCTTATGTGCATGTGTTTCAGGCTGCTTTTTTTAGTGAGTAAAAACTACAAAAAAGAAATGCTAAAAAATAATATTTATGAAATCAAACTGTGACATTTTGTAAATATGAGACTTTTTTTTTAGCATTTAAAGGCACTTAATACAGGTAAATGAGTATTTCAGAATAATTTTGAAGAATTTGTCCTGCTAAACTAATACACCAAATTGAAAATTTTTAATGAAATGACTGTTCCACTATGTAAGATAACAGAGGAAACAGCAGAAAACTCTGCTGAGTTTATAGTAGTTTATAGAGCTTATAATAGTGAGCAGCTATTAAAAAAATTAAGGTGATGTGCTGTCCTGTTATTTTTGAAGTTCCTCTATTTTTGTAATCTTAAGGATGTCACATCAGTTAGTTTCAGGTATCCTTCTCAGAATTTTTCACAATTCCCAGTAGAGGCCAAATTCTTGGGCAAAAACATGCTTTCTGACAAGCTCTCAAAAGCAGCATCTCTACAGTGTGCATTTAGACCTACACCTGAGCAAAGAAGATGGAGACCTCCATTGTAAGGCTTAACAAGTGCTTCTTAGCATTACTCTGCATTCTTCCATTATCTATTTTTCTTTATTACCAGTGAGGCAGAATTTGTAATGCCAGAGAGTTGTTACCAGTAATAACTGCTCACTTGGGATGGGCTCTTTTTACATCCTGCTTACCTCCTTAGATTTCAAGAGCCTGATATGAAAGTCTTAATCATAAGTCACTTAATTCAGCATTTTTTGCAATTATTTAGGAGTTTCCTGACAGAAAATAAAGATCTTCTTTAGATATACAGACTCCTGACAATTCAGAAATTAGCGTATTCCAATACTATGCAATAACCTCAAGTTCCACACTGGTTAGAGAAACTTGGCCAATAACACTACGGAATTAGGTTACATGTTTAATTGATTATTTAAAAGAAATAATACAATAGTAAATAAAACTCTGAACCATTGGCCATAAATAAATATAATCTTTCAAAAGGCTACTAAAAAATCTTCATAGTAATTATTATTAATAATAAACTATTTGGCTAAAGGAGTAAACACTGTCATGAATCACAAAATAAGTGACACAAAATGAAGAGCAAAATATTCATGTAAGAAGAAGAACTAGATACACAAAAATGATATTGTACATGAATTGCTTTTGGGTGCAATTATCTTCCTCACATGTTAATATAATTTTGGCATCTTATTATATGTTTTATCCCACAGGGAATTTTAATTCAGAAGCACAATTATCAATAAACTTGTCTCACAAAAACTACCAGTCTCACCTCGTAGTCTGATTTTCTACAGTTCTCTTCTGTGTAAGAAGAGAAGTTTAGAGTATATGTGCTTCTTATGAGGGCAAACATTTCTCTTGTTTACTATGCCACACGATTTATAACAGCCTTCTATTATATGGTGTCACTCAGAACACACAACACCCATTTCATATTGATTAGAAAGCATTTTAAAACATTTTATCACATTTTAAAATATAGCCTGCATGTTCAGCTCCGTTTTTTGATACACACAAATACAACAGATATTAAGTGTGGAAGGCATCATGAGGAGATCGTAAAACAAATACTTTGGCCAAAACCACAGGGCATTCTGTGCCTTCAATCAAACCACAGCAATTAATATGAAATTCTAAATACAGAATATAATGCCACATAAATAGTATAACAGCCAAGTCCTGTCTAAGAAGCCATATGTTTTTTCCCATTGTTCAAAAAAAGGAGATGACTTCCCGTCACTTATGTTTCTGATTAGCAAGGTGATTTATGCCACAATCACTAAAAATGCCAGCAAGTGAATGAGAAAATGCATAGTGACTGCACCAGATGTGCACAATAAACAGGAATCCCATTGTAATCTCTGGTACTTAGTTTATATGAAGGTAATGTAAGAAACACTCTTGGATATGGCAAAGTCACTCTTTTTTTACATTTGACTATAAATGATATGAAATAAATTGTGTGTTTTATACTTTATGGCATGCATACATTGATAAATTAGGTACAGTTTTGTATCCCAACTTATCTACAAGACAAACCTGGCTAAGATCATGGGGATTAATTGCTTCAGAAGTGTGAAATGCAGCTTTTCCATTCTTTTCTGCACACTCAGTGAAGAAACAATGATTAATCACTGTTTAACTATTCTCCTGAGGATCTACAAGATTGCCAAAGCAGGACTTATCCTCATAAATCCAAAAAACACAGGTTTAGATTTGTTGCCAACAACTGAAAGAACATGAACTCAGAGCCATTCGTTATCAGATTAAAATAATGTCAAGGCTTTAGAACCCCCTACCAAAGCAAAATTCTTTTTAATTTGCACCTAACAATGGGAATTGGAGTATCAAACCAGATTTAAGAAAAATATATGTATTTGTATATATGAACATATCTCCCATTATCAGAAGTATAACATCCTGATAATACAGCCACTTCCATTAATCCAGCATGAGAGAAGCAGCATCTTTAAGGAATGTTGATATTAAGTCTCAGTAAATAAAATAACCCCCAAACAACTCAGTTAAAATTACCTCCATTTCATTTGTTTGCAACAAATCCTACTTATGTATATAAATAGTTTGTTTTAACTGTCTGAGAATTTGTTTAGACATCTTAACTTTTTGATAGAGGACTGTACTCATAACGGTGCTTAACATTTGTCTAAGCACTTTATAATCAGCATTTAATAAAATTCACCGTGTTTAATATGGAATTCACTATGCAAACACATCACATGATCAAATGAGAAATGCAAAAATTACCTGTTTAAAACTTTCTTCATTTAAAGAAGGTATTCATAAAAATGCAAAATCTATCATGGAAATAACAGACAGTGCTGCACAGACTCTGGCTGTATACAACAGCATCAGAGGACTGACAGCCTTTTCTAAAAAGTTCCAGTTTAAGAATTTGAGTATCTATTTCTGCCTTTAAAGACACAAGAATAACTGATGTCAAGCGCTGTCTAAAGTTTCCCCCAGGAAAAAAAACCCAAAACAAAACCAGAAAAACCCCACCACATTTAAATGATTGTAGTATTAGGAAAGAAAAGATTATTTCATCATTCAAAAATGCTGCGTCAAGCTGATGTGGGAGAGAGGAATCCATGTCAGAGTTCCCAAGTGCCTGGGAGCCAAAGTAAGCAGGTAAAGCCTGTTGCTGACCAGTGGCTCTAGCCTGCAGCTGTCCCCACTGGCCAGATCCCTGTGCTGCTGTGTGACCTCCCATACCCCCAGCTGCTCCCATTCCCCTACTCCCCCATCATGCTGGGGTTTTTTCCCCAAAACAAGTTAATGCTGGTAAGGTATCCTACTTGGCTGTAGGCAATGTCTAAGAACGACCAGGTGGATGCCAAAAACGTCTGTAACTTGACCCCGCTGTCCACCTGCAGCATTCTGCTGCAGGGAGGGGTACCTGCAACACCCTGCAATCCCACCCTGGGGACAGTGCCATCACTTTGGGTTACACACCTCACAGATGTAGAAAGCTTAGCCATGGTAATTGGGGTGCTTAAATTTTAATATTGTACTGTAAGAGCCATTAGCTACAGAAAATCCACAGTAAGTAAGGGATGAATTTCTTAATGTTATTTCTATAAATGTGATGGTGACCCAGAAGTTACCATGAAAGGACAAACCTTCTCTGGGTGGTATTGGCTTCAGTGCAAGGATAACCACAAAGGAGGAAACTGAATTTGAGGCAAACACTATAAGCACACTACACAGGCTGAGAGGCTGGCTAACTACATGAGCAACACATACTCATCTCGAGCACCCTTTGCTTGCAGTATGTACGGATTTTCTGATATTTCTCTAAGTTTCACAAACTGAAAAACCTTGGCTGAGTCCCAGGTCAGTGAACGTGTTTACAAGCTTGTATCCTTCTCAGAGACAACTGAAAGGTAAATTTATAAACTCATCAAATTTAGCTAGAAACTTCAGGCACTAAGGAAAATGTTTCACTGGCATTTCAGCTCCTTCTTCAGATCGGTTCCTAGGGAGGACCAGTATCCTCAATCGAATCCCACAGTACAACTAATATCCACTCCTGTTTGTAAAGCACTTCAAGATTTCCAACTACAAATATTAACCAGCCTGTGTTTACAAGGATTTCCACACTTAAGTAGCCAAATTTATACTTTTTCCTGTTTCAAGAAATATTTCACAAATATTATTCTACTGTTACTATCTACTTTCTGAGGTTGAGGAACTCTGTAGAAACACAAAATCAAGTATGCAATGAAGAAAATAATTCACTGCTAACTTGGTCATTAAATGGAAGTCTTTACAAACTCATACATATTGGGATTAACTGCTCACAGAAGTGGTTTTACCTTATTTACCTTATTTACTTACAGGTTTTAACCTTATTTACCAAATTGAGGGTATTGAAAACTATTCTTCCACCTTCTCTCCAGATATGCAACTCCCAGTACCTAATTAGGAGGAGTGGAACATTAGAATTATTGTGATGTTTGTAATTTCTGCATTATTAGTTTTAGGTTAGCTTTAAATATGTTTCACAATGCACTGGAATGTGTTATCCTCCATATTAAGTATGCAATGTGAGTGAGGGGGAAAAATACCTGAAAACAAGGATATTCAAGAGTTACGGACCCTGGTGCTATCAGAGTAATTTAAAAATATGGATTAAGATTTTACTTTGCAGATTTCTAACTGCAATAAAACAGCAGACTTTCCACTGTTACTTTTAATGTATATTATTTTTTAATTATAGGCACAGTGTATTTTTGACAAATTTCTTACTGAACAACTATAAGCATGTATGGAAAATCAGATTACATATTAAATAAAGTGCCTGATGCATCTGCCTATGTAACTCTTACTGTATTATTCATAGCAAGAGGAACATTTTTACCTACTTTCGACCATTTTTTTCTTGCTATTCAACTACTGTAATAAATTTCCTTCCTGTTGGACTGGTCATCAAAATATTAAAGGTGCAGAGAAACCAGGAATATATAAAATTACAGAACTGTTTATGGAAACATGTATTGCTTGAAAAATTTCTCCAAATATTTTTGTAGCAAATCAAGAAAAATAAAGTATGTTCTGCTGTTCAATGATACTCATCAGCAGCTGCTACAACACTACATGGTCACTTCAATACCTGTTTTAAGAGTACTCTTGGCAATGTTGCTCCTGTGAGACATTCAGATTGCAGTAACAACACACTTTTTTCCCTCTCATTTTCATTCAACTAATGAACGCAGACAATTTCCACTACTCCTCACTCCAGCTGGACTTCCAAAAGGTCTTGTACCTGCGCCTTCCCTGCTTACAATGCACCTGGTGAAAAAATGCTCCACAATGTCTCCCCAGTAATACCACTAACTACTGTTAAGGCAGTAATACCATCCTGGTCTTTCCTGCAGTTATTTCCCATAATTCAATGAATTCCCCAGTCTCTTGTTTTTCAGCCCTGTATATATATGTGCTAATCCTCAGGATCTCTAAAAATTTCAGGATGAAATCATTCCTTACAAACCTTTTCCTTGGACATGAAGCAACTTTCTCCAGCAACAAAAACGTTCCTCTATATTTCTCTTCTGGACGAAATCTCAGACTACAGAACCAGCTTCTATAGGAAAACATTTTAAGCATCAAGTTTCATTGCTTTCCATATCACTGACTTGCACTTTCTCTCCCTACCACGCATAACTTGCATACAGATATATATGCACACAAAAGAGACATCAAGATACTGCAGCAAAGATACTACTACTCCCCTAAATAAAGATGAACAAGCAAAAATACTAAAAATGCTTAATAGAAGAATGCTTTGCAAAAAGCTCCTTTTAAGACACAACACAGAAACAGAAGCTCACATATTAGCTCCTAAAGCAGTCCCTCTGACGATCCCCACCTTTGGGACTTAGGTTTGCACTATGACCTCTTTAGTGATGTTGCACGAACTCAGCTTTCACGGGGACCACTGTCGCATCACACCCCTCAGAACCACCCCTAGCTCTTTGCAAGTGACAACTAGTACTGAATGCTTCAGAGCATCTTTTCAGCAACACAGACTGCAGTATCACCTTTATCAACAGGAATCAAAGGGAGTATTTATCTCTGTTGAATACAATAAGTACTACAGCCTAAAGTTGCTGAACGCTACGTCTGCTCTCCCACACATCTTGTCAACCAAAGCAGAGTTTTCTATGACAGGATTTTTTTTTTTTGGTACACCAGACAGAGATCTCTCAAAAGCCAATCAGAAATCATGAAACAAATTCACAACAAAAACTAAGTTATAGCCAAAAGCCTTACTACCTTCTGTTTCAAACACAAGGAACATTCCTACAATTCAGCTTCATCTAGCATTGACAGATGGATGCACATACCTACAAAAATCATAGCCTTCCCAGAAAAGTGAATGAGAGAGAACTTCCCCATATAAAAATTCTAGTCATATTAATGAGTATGAATAAATAGGGATATAGTATTAAAGCCAGTCATCCTAAGAAATATTGCTGGGTTGGCAAATACCTTGATATATATTAACTAGGCTAAGAAAAAAACTATACAAAAAGAATCGCATGAAATACAAATGCTTACTGTAATACAAACATCATCTTTACTACTACAATTGGATTTGTGAAAATGAAACATTTATATATATGTGTACGTATACACATGTACTTTTTTTTTTTGATCAGAGACATTAATTTTTTTCTCAAGTGTTTAGCATGCTAATGCTCATAATAATGAGAAAACTGAAATATAACTCACCTTGGGTAATACCAAGATAAATAAAAAATTGGGAAAGCCTGCTATGTTTTCTAACTATTCAGCTACTCAAAGAATTGGAAAAATCAAGTTTTAACAGAACACAAACTTCCATGTTTTGTTCATACCAAAACTTACAATAAAAAAGTGATTACAGAAATATTTGAAAGCCAAAATATCTTAAGAGCATTACTTCTCATATCTTTTGACTCAGAAGGCTTTATCATTTCCATCTACTGGTCTCACATTTCATCCTTATCTTTGTCTTTATCCTTTATCTTACAGAATTCTGAACAGAAGAGCAATGATACAGAGGAGGCTGAATTCAAACTTTGGCATCATTAATGATCCACATGTTTTGCCACAGATCCAGAGAACAAGCTGGCCACAGCAGAACAAGAATATCCAGGTCTAACTATGTCTGGACAGCAATGAAGACAGACCAAAACAAATGGCACTTCTAGGGCCCACAGGGTTAATAAACCGTATTTAACTTACAAAGTGATGTCATAATTTCTTTCACAAACTTTTCCTAATTATTTTTTATTGTCATTCATTTATGCCTAAATAGTAGCACAGATTCTTGGAAAGTCTGGTTCTGATTATGCTAGGTTGTGGTTTTCAAAAGCAAAGCAGCTGCTCTCTCCTAATTTCTTTCAGAATGTGGAAAGAAGGTCACTAGGCCAAGGAATAACAGAGAATGCTATGTGAATGAACCACTGCTTACTGGCAGGAAAGGAGTTTCACTATCATCTATGGCCAAATAAAATTTCAGTAGCCATATATTTTTACTGAAGCAAAAATCACAGTAGCTCATAATACTTGTGGAAATGCACTTGAATTGCATATATCTACCCCACATCTAACTACAAGGATGGCTGAATGCAGAAGTATTGCTCCCTCCCAATATCACAAAGCTAATGGATGATTACTATTTTGAGCTGGAATTACAATTTTGCCATTACTATTTTATTAATGTCGGCAACAGTAAGAGCATTAGTGTACAATTTTTTACTTTCAGCTGACTGTGGAGAAAAACCTGGACATTTCCACCAAAGCCAGAACCCATGCAAGTGTACAACTGAGTTACTTCATTAAAATGACCAGGGCAGAAATGGCATGGAGGTATTCCAACAGGTGTGGGCTCAGCAGTTAAGGTTACTCTTATTCCATTATAAAGTAACAATAAAGGAAATACCTTCTGTCGAAAGGAATCATCAGTATGTGCTGCCTGCCCATGAAAATATGTAAGTCTAGCAAAGAAAAGGCAACAATATCTCAGAGAAAAATGGTGGCTCAAACAGGCTTCGAAGTCATCATTACTACTAGTTTGAGACTGAATATTGAAGTTTCCAAAGTAGTTTTTTTCCTGAAAATTTAAGATACACAGCTGGAACCATTTTACTCCTTTTTATACAATTTCCTTTTGTCCCCATGAGATGTGACTCTTCCAATGTGAATGAATACATGTGCAGTGAAGGATTAACACATCACTGATTTTTTTTCTTGTTTAAATAATTCTGTGTAGGCAACACAATTTATTGGTATAAAGTAGGATTTATGGTAATATATTTCCTCTTCAAGACATAAATAAGATTTCTTAATAGTTTTCTGTAATTCATTTTCTTACAGTACCACATTCTCATACATTTACTAGCATAATGCATCTGCTAGAATAGCAATTGCATACCCTGAACACTGTTTTAAAAAGTCTTCAATACTAACAATCCAATCTGCTAGAATCCTCTTCCACAACTCATTGTCTACATCTTGCAGGCTTTTACCTGCCTACAGCATACGCTGGATTTTACAAAAAAAAAAAAAAAAAAAAAAAAAAATTAAATTTACAAAACAGAAACATACAAGGTTTCAATGAATATGAAAGCTATCGAACTAGAAAATTAGAATGTTATACTGAAATAATTATATGAAAATGTACAGAAGGCTACAGGTCTTTATTTTTCAACATTTCCCCTTACTTCATGTTATATTGCCTTCATTTTCTGAGAAGTTAACTTTTCAGTCTCTGGTAGTGATAATTAGAAAACGAACTGCACATATGTCTGTTTTTTTAACGTGGACAGAAATTATGTAATTATTCAAATTATATCAGAATTTATATTCAGAAAATTGGTTGTCAGTCAGAAGTGTCTTCTTTATAAAATGACAAAATGACTCCACTAAGAGCAGATGAATTCTAGCATGAATATCCACTTACAACATTCTCTCTTCTGTTAACATGTTCTCAACATTTTAGTTGTCTCTGCTGGAGTACCTTCTACTAGAAAGCCTTAGGAATTTTTTTCCCACTGCAGAGGAGCTAAGAGAAATAAAGAGATCAGAGTAAAGAATGGGGTATGTGAGAACATAAAGGACTTAAATTTTAGAATTTCTGCTGCCTAATACAATATCAATATGCATAGAAAAATGTTTTGCATATATGTAATGCTAGTTACCTGAAATACTCCCCATGAGTCTTACCATACGACCGATTCTGTCGGCAGCGCCTTTTTGAGGAACCTTCTTTCAGGAGCTCAGTGGACAATACAACAGAGTAGAGAAACACCCACAAAGACAGGTGATTTTCAGAAGGCCTATCTAAGGAGTTATTTTTCTAGTGCTATCCATGTAGCAGTTGCATAAATGTTCCAGATACAGACATACATGCACAGATAAAAGTTATTGTCAGTGTATAAGTTACTACTATCCTGAGACTGAAATAATTTATGTAACATCTGTTTTCATATTTTTTCTAATTTTTTCTAATTAACATGCATATTTAATGCATAAATGCTCAGACCACCTATTTTTCCGCTGATTTTTTTCCTTTCCTAAGTCATGTGTTCCTGTGGGGTGCTCGGTACAGATGAAGCATTAAATTTGTTTGGAGGAATAGGGGGTGCATAGTAAAGAAAATACTTCAGACTACCTAAAAGAAGAAAATACGCCACGAAAAGAATAAAAAAATTGGCTACAATGACTTAAAATATAAAAATAAAGGGACTTTCCAAAAAATCTAGTCTTCTACTCATGAATCAAAAGTGAAATGTCACTGACATCCCCACCCCTGCCCAAGATATGTCAAGAGTTTAGCCTCTAAGCTTTCAGCATTTCTACTTTCAGCTTGTACTAAAAAGCAGGGAGTAAAACTCTGAGCCTGTGCAAATCAAATTTTAGTGATGTAAGATGCCACAGCTATGCGGGTTTTTTTTCACTTCTCATTGTCAATACTTAAAATATTCACTTGACACTAAATGGTACAAAGCACTGAAAGTTATCTATATCAGAAACAGATTTAAAAACACAGCAAATGTTGCTATTACATTGTGCTGTTCACATAATATCAAATTGTTAAAGTTAAGTTCAAAATCTAAAACCTTGAGAAGACAATAAATTCAGAGCAGTGGAAATAATTTATTCCATTACATTTACAGGACTAAGTGGAAAAAAGTGTATGTTTAACACAGTCGAGATCCTTCTTAGTAGGCCTTAGAACTGTGAATATGTTTTAGTCCATCTTCTTCCTCCCATCTTGCC
The DNA here is from genome assembly GCA_013399195.1 of Dicrurus megarhynchus. Taxonomy (NCBI): domain Eukaryota; kingdom Metazoa; phylum Chordata; class Aves; order Passeriformes; family Dicruridae; genus Dicrurus; species Dicrurus megarhynchus. Next base: position 677,516 of record VXAD01002022.1, read on the forward strand.
AAAAATCTAAAATGAAGAGCAGTAAAAGCACACACCATCTTCTCTGTATATACTCTACATAAACACTGTTAGCTGTATATCATCTACATTTGTGTGAAGTTAAAAGCCATAATGCAATTCAAAACATAAAAAGAGGGGGGAAGGGAAGATCTTTGCTGTTTTGCTATTCATGGCAGAAGTCTAATCCCCACAGACAGCACGGCCATCCTGTCAAAGCCTAAACCAACCCACTTTTGTCCTCCTGGGTCTGAAAGTCTCTCCTGCCTGAACTTCAGGCATTCCTGAGCTCATCCCTCTTTAGACACTATGAAGAGAGAGACACATACTCCTTGTTTGCCAACTCACCAGTAAGAAGAAGACATGATCACTGCCTATCACCATTAGCTTTAATTATGTTATCTCAGGTTTCCTCTTCAGGTTTCATGAGATGCAAAGTTAGGAACACAGCCACAGTACTGTCTGGCAGGGGATCCAAGAAGAAGCCCAGAAAAGTTCTGCACCTCCCACCTTTAAGCAACCTGTTCTTGAACAGACAGGAATGGCACTGCAGTTAAATGGAGGCGGCGTTTATCTTTCTTCTCATTAGCCCCTTTGCAACACACAAATTTTAAAACAGTAACCTTCTCAATTTGTATGAAAAGGAACAATCAGTCTTTATGTTCCCAAATCAGAAGTAGGGCATGTTAAATTTCTTTTGAACACTCTTACACAATAACCAACCTCTAGCTGAAATTGTAATCCTCTCAGAGTACAATAAAAATTAGGAATATGAACTCTCCATTCATACTTGAATAGCAACTTGACACATTTTAATATCACAACTAAACAAAGTGCACCTGATGAATATATAAATACTGCAATCTCTTAACTACAGTTATTACAGGTGGGGTAGACTTCAATGAAACTGAAACCTGGGTCTTTGCCAGTATTTACATGGAAGAGCTTAGCAGCATACATTCTGTGAGCAAAGTAGGACATTTAATACAGCCAAAATCCCTGCAATGCTCGTATTTCCTCAGCATTCTGTTGATATCGGCCAAACTGAAGCACTCTTCAGCTCTTTTGAGCTTTCCAAGCATCTTCCTTTACCTTTGCATGTTTTTAACACAAAAAATGTTTATCAGCTTGAATACTTACAAATATAGATTAGTAAAAAGTGTAAACTGGGATTAATTAATGCATCAAAATCCAACGTTAATTCTCACAATCTTGCTCCAGCTAGAAAGCACCCCCTTGCTGGAAATTCCTCATTTGGCTGGTCAGATTGCTTCTTTAGTGAATAGCTTCTTCATCAATGCCAAAGGCCTTGTCCTCCCTTTCCAATCCCGCCCCTCTCACTTTGGTGAAAGGCTTGACTTGTACCTTAGATTTTAACAGTACATTCTGAACTAAAACTTCATTAGCTTTGAAAATATCTGAGTTACTCAACTGTTACCATGAATGCATCTTAATTCTTTCAGGTGACCCAACACTCACAGTTCCTATTGTACTTATCATTAATATTAATCTGCATATTAACTAAAAAGGTGTACTGAAGACTGCTTCCTAGAAACCTGCTGACTTTTCCCTTTGCCAATTCTGGCCGGCCAGGGACACGAGCTCACAAAAAACCAGAAATGCCAAAGGCATCCAAAAAATGCATTGCTAATAACAGAGGATGGGGTCAACATGAAGTCCTTAAATATATAGCTGCAGCATCTCTTGTACATAACTTTGTTTTTAAGTACTTGTCACCCTTACTGAGCTCTCTGCAATGCAGAACAGCAATCTGACCACTACACCCCATAGGTACAAGCACTCTGATAACCCTTGCATAAACTAATAGAGCTACATTTCAGAAACACAATTTTCATCGACTGGGAATCAAGTCCAAACCAACAATTTGTATCTTATTAAGAGATTTCTGACTATCAATTTTGCTCAATTTTCTCTGTCAGTTACATTTATAACCCTCAGGTTAGAGATTTGAGGATAACTGCATTAAAAAAAGGCTGAAAAACCTTTGGTTTTGCTGGTATTAGCATTGACAAATGCTCAACAAACCACTGTATTCATTTACTTAGTGAAGACTGCCTATGGAACTAGTTGGGAAAAGTGATCAAAACAGTCATGAAAGTTTTTTCTAAGGAAATAAGCTCACATATATGCTCACAAATTATGAGACCAATCTATAAATTTTGCGCATATACACGTACAAAACATCTGTAAAGTGAAATTAAGTTTCCAAAGCATACGAGATTCAAGAATATCAGGTTAAAAGACACCAAGCTACCTTGATTATATCCAGTATATTAACAAAGAGCTACCATCCCATCTATTTACTACCTCTTCATGAAACTGTGGACCATAAAGCACCAATTACAGAAAGAAGTACCACTCCATATTATGCTTCATCAAAGCTTGACTCGAATTTTTGTCCCTGAAATTGGGGTATATTAGGTTTGCAAGTGGATATGTGAAACCTGTGCATTTAATGCATGACTTCTTGGCCAGGCAATCAAAGAGATTCACCAGTGTAAAGATAAGAGAACCTGCTTGAATAAGGTTTGCATCTTTCCAGCTCTTAAAGTGGCATTAGCATCTTCTTAACAGGTGTTTGAAGCAGTCTTGGATGTACAAATAAAAAGGAGGCCTGAACAAAATGTTTACCTTTCAACTACAGTAGTTTAAAACATCTGCTAAAGATATTAGGATCAGTAGAGGAAAATCACTCTCTTAAAAGACTATCTTTATTGCTTTCTGTCTTCTCTTCATGGTCACCTGAACTTCTGGACTTGCAAGAAGTGCCAATATATTTGGCCTTCTGATTCCCAGACACACCTAATGGACTGCTTACACACCCTTGTACATCATTCTCTCCTAGAAGCACATATCTTCCTGCTATGGACACTAAAATTGCTATAAGCATCACAATTTTTCTGGTGACTCTAAATCCTTCATCGTGGCCAAGTCACATAGGAGATTTTCTGCTTTCATCAGCAAACCAGAATCCCACTAAACATAAGACAAGTAAAAATCACCTACTCACATGAACAACATAGAGTAGGAGAACCTACTTCTTCAATAAATCAGAAGGGAAACATATTACAATCATGCCTTATCTAGAAAGATGGGGAATAGGTCTTTAGCTTTGAATGTTCAGCCCTTTCAGTTGTGAGGCACAGGAGAAGGATCATAAACTTGATGCTGGTAGAAAGTTACGCAGACTCTGTGTGATGCCATATTCATACAGGAAGGATACCCTGCACTGAGCACACTACTGTCAGATACCTGATAGATTAACTACCCACCACTGCCAGATTTTTTGTTTTCCTAAATTCCACTTTTAAAAATTAATTCATTGAAAACATTAATTAATTAATTAATGCTTCTAATACACTAAACATCTTCAATCATAACTCACTTGATAACGGTTTGTTTTGTATCTGCTGTATTTTTGAAGCACATCAAGAAAGAAGTAATAAAGCCTTAGAATGTACACAGGAATGGTCTCTTCCTGTGCCAGCTTTTAAGGAAAATAGGAGGAAATTACCATCTCATCCATAATGCCAAGTTAAAATGGATCACTGTGCCCATCTTGATCACAACGCCATGAAGAAAATACCACTGTTGGTTTGTTCAAAATCTCTGAAACATTTATCAAAATATGACTACGTACTGTGAGAGAATACAAGCATACAAGTTACTGACTAGCAGCAGCTGGAAAGACAAACACAAACACATACAATCAGGTAGTGTGCATCATCATGTTTTTTAAGAGATACTGTCAAGAGCCTTGTTGACTGACGTGCCTGTCATAGGCCCCCACAATACGATAGAAATACTTTTGCTCTTTCACTTCCTGTACCACTATCATAGTAGGAGACTGTATTTCCTTTTTTGTGTTCTGTCCCATCTTAATAAATACTCCACATGGTAAGGGGGTTACTAATTCAGCCCAGCCTCTTAAGGAGCCAAGTTAAGTCTATTTATATTAAGAGACTGCCTTGGTAAGCTGCAGGCCCCCAAAAAGCATATACTAAGCTAGCATCTTTACAATGATTTACTGAAAGCAGCAGCTCGTTTTAATAAAACCATCCCAAAACATAAAATTGATTGAACCAACTGCTGTGCAGGGCATGCACAACAGCTGATCAAAATCATTCAAGATTTTTATTCCTAGAATATCTCCAGAGCTTGTGGATTTTTTCCTACTTTATTATTGCAGTTCTGATACATGACTCACTTAGGCAAGCAGAAAAATTAAGGCTGACTGATATTCTGATATTTTTAACCAAAAATTTGGATAAACTCAAAAGAATCTCCCGTGTGAAAAACCAAAATGAAAGCCAAATATACTTGATAATCACCAGCACTTTTCATAATGTAAAGACTATTATCTTCCCAACTATCTCCCTTCAAGTAATGTAACATCTTGATTAATTGTATCCCAAAGAAGTTCTACAATACCCCATACAGATTACTCCAAAGGACCGATTTCTCCCATTTCAAAAGGTTTTAAAGGATAGACTTATAATAGCATTACAATACACACACACACACACACACATATAATTGTGCTTTAAAAAGGCAGGAAAAGATGAAAACTTCTTCCAAACTCCAAAGATAACATTGCTAACTTTACTTTCCTTGCACAAAATATCACCCAGAAGAGTTTATCTGTTTTGTTGAGCATAACAAAAAGTTCACCTTTTCAGAGTGTGCTACACGAAGCTTTGTCTGCCTTTTATATAGTAAAAAAAGTAATTTTATGGTATTGTGTCACAATGAAGGACAAAGATAAGCCAACTGTTTAGATTCCTCTCCTTTATGTTGTGGCTTTGATCACTAACAATGCTGCATGAACAGCCAACAGAAGGCTGACATTTCATAAAATATGCAGTGATAAAAACTAATACTGTAGCATCTGGGAGCGATATATAAAATGCAGAAATACACCTAATAACTGTGATCTTAAATTACAAGTTACTAAAAGCTAAATAAGCAGCATACCTAAAAGAAAGATTAAGACAGGATTTTTGTGCTTCTGCTCCTAAAAACAAATTTAAAAAAATTAATCCAAGATATGCTATCTATTATTTTAACAATTCCTCTGATTCCCTTGTATCTTAAAAGCAGCCCTGTAGAAGAGTGCTTTTTTGCTGTATCATTAGGTATCAGCAGAAGCCAAACACACTATAAGCCTTTTTCGTGCTGTATTAATGCTCTAATGCTTTGTGAAGTCCCCTTTATTGTCTTTTTAAAAATATCAATCACACAAAATACACATAAAATCTGATGACTGATTCTTTACTGTTATGTAAAAAGCTGAAGTTCTCTGATGAGAAAAATAAGTAAAAATCCTTCCAATAAGATGCATACATTAAGTAAATCTCACAGTAGAATTACATTATTTTAATTTATTTACCATAAGAACATGAAGAACCTGTAAGACAGGCCACATAAAATGGAGGATTACATCCTAGAAAGCAGTGAATCCCTACAGAACTTACAAGTAATTGTAAATAACCAAATGCTTTTTTTGCTCTCACTATGTTGCTGTAGCTAAGAAGCTAAAAACAATCCCTGGGTGCATTACAGGGAAATATATGGTAGTACTAAGGACCTGAAATAATCTGCACATATGGCATCACTGGAATGCTATAACCAGGCCTGGTATCTTTAATTTAAAAGGAAGTTGAAATTAAAAGGGCCAAAAAAGGAGTTACAAGAATTACAGTCAGGAAATCCTTCTTTTTATTGTGTGTGTGCGAGAGACGGATAAAAGATCAGTATATTCAGTTTATTTATAATAAGATTAGAGGTGACTTGATTGAGATCTACAGCTTAGTACATGTGGAGAAGGTATAATAGCCAATAACTATCTAAGCAAGCATAGAAAAGGACAGTAAGACAGAATTACTGAAAAACATCAGACAAATTCCGTGTAGAAATATGATGTCTTAATTATTACATCAGGTTAGGTAGCAACATAATGCATCTCTTTTTGTATCTTAAATATCAAGGTAAAGGTGAAGTAATAATTCAATTTTTTTTTTTAATGATTAATACTTTACCTTGATTTATATCAAAGATGGAATAGCTAAACAATCAAAACGATCTCTCCTGCACTGAAAACAGTTTAATATTAAAGAAACTACAATAGTCAATTAACTTTAAAAGATAGTTTTATACAACATCTCTGTTCTAATTTATGATTCCATGGGTCACACTTTAATGCAATTACTCAATATAAAAATTAATTTATCTAATGTAACATAAAAATAATTTTAGGAAAGGATACAAGTATATTATCTATCTTTACTAGAACACACCATCAAGAAACAAAGTAAGAGTGACTTATGTGGTGCAACAGGTTAAGTAGCTACTGGTCATCCACAGGTGTGTGTAACATTAATATGAAGCTGAAACAATTGCTTCAAATAATTTGAATATAATGGTGCAACATTTGCTTATGGCACTATAAAATGGGTAGGACTTCCTCAGCATAGTTATGAGATCTAGTAAAATACAAGGTCTAAAGATCCAATTGTACCAAGGAGAGCATAATGAATTCAGCTTTTTAGTATTAGGCCCTCATTTAATAGCAGGGGAAAACGAATCATGTATCAGATGAAAAAAGAATGCAAGAGAAAATCCATATTTGGTGCCTAAAGAACTGTGAAGCATATTTTTGGTCTCAAAACACATACTGAAATTACAGTTTAAGTACGTGGGAGGCAATTGTCCTTGTGGTTATAATTAGTGTCCAAATTTAGGGACTTCAGTGCTTAATGCATACCCACCTGCCAGTTATTCTTACCATGCTTTTCTATGTCACTTAATGGAGATGAATACTCTTTTCCCACCTCATATTTACATCAAGGCTATTTAATTTCTTTAGGCTGCTGTACTAGGTTAAACGGCAGTCTCAACGTCACTCTTCATCTCCCACTGGACAACGAATGGCATTATAAGACTGAGAATAGATGAAGGCATATTTACATTCATAATGTTCTTGACTATAAAATTTATGTAAATTATGATTTTATATTTGCAAATACTATAATTTTCAGTTTCAATGAATACTTTACTACTCTTTCATCATTAACTTTCTATGTACTTTACATGGAGAGAAAAACTGATGAAAATAAAGAAACTAAGTGCTGTGATCAGAGAGGTAGAGTTCTTCTGTAAAAGGAAAAAAATTCTTTGTTTCTTAACTTATCTTACCCCTGTACAGATAGGGGGCTGGACTACACCTCACTGCTCATTCGGAGTGTGTAAAACCTACAGTGGTTTTTAAGCAAGTAACAACAAAACCAGATTTTGCATTGATGGCTTGTATTTTAACCCCACCAAAATCTATATTGCTGATGAAAACTAATTTTTTTCCCCATCTGTATAAATAGTATTTTTTCTATTCATTGACAAAATACCATGGAAACACTATGTTAATTACAGAACTGCATGTAAGGTTTGCGAACATGTTTACAGATGTTACACAAGAATGAAAAACTATCAGAAAATCAAATTTCGTTAACTAAGCTATTGCTTCACCAAATGGATAGAATGATTTTTAAATATCCTTAGAGTGGAAAAATAACTTTTCAGTTAAGAAGGACATTTATCTCTCACACCTCTTGTGAGACATACACACACACACACACACACAAAAACTGTATTTCTACACACACACTATCATCATTTTTCTGTGATGGTCAGCTAAGTATTTCCTTTAATTTTATAACATGCAACTCTGACTCAAAAAATCTATTCTTCCAGAATGAAAAACTGGCAAATCAAATTGGTTCAAATATTCTGACATATTTTTAAATGAGGAAATTTTTTTTGTGTGTTTTGGTAAGAGCTTAGTGTGACATTTCCAGACTGCAAATGCAAACATATGTAATGAAACAGCTCTCAAACTACCACAGTCTTAGATACATATGTTATTTTTAAGGAGGTGATTCCTTGATACCTGAGAAGCAATATGAGAGTGAAAAAATGTCACACATCTTAAGAAAGTAAAATTGGGCATGTAAGACGAGTTGGATCAGTTCTGTGTATAATGAAATTGCTGGTTATCTATGTTGTTTTTCAAGTTACTCAACATGTAATCATTAGAAGACTCAACTTGAAATGCATGAACTGTGTATATATACAAAGAGATATATTTTAAAGAACAGTGAATTTTCTGGTCTCTCTTAGCTTTGTGCCTTGTAATAAAAACGGATCTAAAAGGACTTCAAGATTCTGTTCCAGTTTGACAAGTGGAGGAAGTATGGACTCGGACAATGGCCCAAACCATCAGTCTCTTCTATTAAATATCACTTCCCTTTTCCCAGTTACTTGAACCAATTTATTTTTCTGTGTAAAGTACTACATTTCCTAAACTTCTGCTGAATGCCTGGCAAAAGCGAAGTCAGTATCACTGCTACACCAGACCAAATTGTGGCTACCAAACAAAAACCCTTTCTCTTAGCACCCTACAAATACTATGAAGGGAAAGTTATTTTGTGGGGCTTTTAACAGCAAAACCTTGAGGGATGTTGAGAAGACCTTCCCAACCACAGAGATTGTTTGTATAGGAAACAGGGAAATCAATCTGATACCACTCCCTAGTAATTGCCACAGAGAAAATACTGAAACCCCAATATTAATTACAAAACTTAAAACAGTCACAAGAAACAAGATGCCAGAAGCTATTTTAATACTGGCAAAGTCTTATATGCAGCTTTTACTACAATTCTTCAAAGAAGCTTGCATACGAAATCTTCTGTATTTTAAGTTCCTGCATTGCCCACCAATGATATAGTCAAGAAAGGAATTACATCTGAAAAGTCGTGTCAGAAAAATTAAGAAAACTGCATTAGCCAGATTTTCTTTTCAAGGAATCTAGGAGCACAAGGCATAAGATTCCTTACAGTAAAAATGTCGTGAACGAGTAACTTTCTTTTTTACATGAAATAGTCCATCCTTTTCATGATGTTTAACACAGTATCTTTTGGAATAAGAAAAATATTTTGTATGGGAATATTGTAATATTCTAATGCGTCTTTGCTAAAAACTAAACATTAAAGTAAAACAAACCCATGATTGTTTCCCCCTAAAATGCTAAACCATGCAGGTTTCATAACTATAGTTTACATGTACAGAAATAAGCACAATTCCATTCAACATTTACATTTCATTCATAAAAGTGCATTTAGTAAGTGAAATGAATCTAGATATACAATTAGTCACTCATTATTCCTCTAGCTGGTTGCTAGTCACCTAGAGCAAAGTTTCACACTGTAAAATATTCTCAGCTGGAGCACTAAATCATGATTAGACATAACTAGATACTGATTCACAACTGAAACACTTAGCCATTTCCTTTGCTTTTGTCAAAACTGACTTTTTACACAGCAAATGCTTTTTAAAATTTTGATGTCAAAATCCAGCTGAAGGTATTGGATGATTTCTCTGTTATAAAAACCAAACCAAACCAAACCAAAAATACTCAACCCCAAAACATTCCACTAAATTCCTATTCGTGTAAAGTATACATTCATACTGAAAACAGCCTGTCAATTCAGGAATTCTGTTACTTCCTATATGTTAAACACTTTCCAAAGTCTGAGTCTAAAAGACCAAAAAGAAACTAAGTGCAATCTGTGCTTTCAAGAGCAATGTGTAATTAAGGTCTCCCAACCATTTACTCAGGAAGAAATACTGTTGCTTCTGGATTTTAACTTAATTAAAACCACCTTCCTGTCAGATGGTATGAGTGTCTCCAAGCAGGAGTGTCTTGATCTACTTTTTGTTGGTACATTTTATGGGAAGAATACATTCACCTAAAAAGAAGAGCACTTTCTTCCTTTTCTATCCCTTACGCCTCTCTGCCAAATGACAAAGAATAATGATTTTTTTCCTCAGATCCAGCTTGGATCCCACTATCAAGTACACTTCTGGATTTTAAAATAATCTAGCTTAATATGCCAAAACAAGTTTAGAACATTTATAATATAGAGAAATTCTTGCACCTGATCTACAATTCCCTTGCAAAAGATAATAAATATTGCAAGTTTCAAGACACAGGTAACCTTTTCTATAACCCTACGGCATGCATGCTCCTTAACAAAAATGATAAAACAACATCCAACCACTTCTTGTAAATCTAGTTGAACCATTCATACCAGAATCAACTCTTACTACAGTAATGCTTATGAGAAAAGATCTTACAGGATCAGATACATAATATGGAGAAAACTACTGCAAAAAGTGGTGGCAAGATTTTAATTCTTTAAAAATTACAAATCTGTAGAAATTATGTTCCAAAGTAAGTGTTTAATATGAAGTTATGTAATGTACATCATGCAATGAAAGCTTGAACAAAACCACATGCAGCTGCTCAGAAAGTTCTGAGTTTTATATAAGTTCCACATTAATTTATTCAAATACGACAGTGTGCTGGAAATATACAATAGTTTCTGGCCACCATGGCTTCTATCACCTTAAAGAAATGCATAAAGTTCTATATTTACTATATGCGTTTATTGAATAAATAGCTCTAAGCAATGTGTAGAGGGTCTTAAATTACTATGCAGTTGGTCATCACTGTCACTTTAATTTGGCTTTATTCATCTGCTTTCCATCAAATTACAAATGCTGGCCAGTCACAACAACTGAGAAATGCTGCTGTTTGCGTTGCAGATCAGTCCCTAGTACTGGACTCCAACAGCACATGGCTGGCATCTACACTGATACCTGTCAGTATCATTCAGTACGTGTTTAGACATTTAAATCCGTATAACTTAAGAGCAAAACCCACTAAAATTCTGTGAACTTTCTTCAGAATTTGTCCTGGAAGCAAAGCGCTCTGTAAGTCCCACAGAATTTCTGCAGGAGGAGGAGAGGGAAAGAAAAGAGAGCCAAGGATAGCCATGAAATAGCATCCCTTCCCTTCAAGGGTAATTATAGCCAATATTTTAGAATTTTTTTTTTGTCCTTAAAACTTTACTGGAACATTATCACAGCTCTAAACACATCAGAGACAACTGTCTGTGATTGTCACATCTATGGTAGGAGGATCACTTCAAACAGACCAAAACATCATTACAATCTTGTTTTTAACTATATACACTGCTGGCAACCCAACTGTTTCTTCCCTCCATCGTTTTCTTCATGCAGATATGCTTAAGGCTGCCACTTTTAATCCTTAAAGAACAATTTTAACAAATCCTTTTTAACAAATTCTGATCAGCATTTATGATCATTTGAGGTAGCAGTTATCTCCTACTGAAAACAAAATCAAACCAAACCACGAATTAAAGTCTTTTGACCAGGTTCAATCAACACAACTGGTAACCACTGCAATGTCTCTGAAAAAGTTTGAAAGTCAACAAAATGCAGAGGAAACATTATAAAATAAAACTTTGTAAGAGACATACATAATACTAATCAGGTAAAACAAAGGAAAGAAGCTGCTGTCCTCAAGTACAATCACAGACTGGTTTGGGTTGGAAAGGATGTCTAAAGAACACCTAGTTCAGTGTCTTGTTATGGGCAGAGAGGTGGACATCTACTAGATCAGACTGCTTGAAGTCCTATCCAACCAGGCCCTGAATACTTCCAAGACAGGCGTCTGCAATTTCTCTGGGCAACCAATCTCTGGGTCTCAACGCCCTGATTGTAGAGATTTCTTGCTTAGCTTTCATCTAAATGTACCATCATGCAATGAAAGCTTGAACAAAACCACATGCAGCTGCTCAGAAAGTTCTGAGTTTTATATAAGTTCCACATTAATTTATTCAAATACGACAGTGTGCTGGAAATATACAATAACTTCTGGCCACCATGGCTTCCATCACCTTAAAGAAAGGCACATTTAGAGACCTAAAGAGGCCCTGGTAAAAAGTCTCTCTCCGTCTTTGTTATAGAGCCCACTTTGAAGTATTGCAAGGCAGAAGTTAGCTATTCCTTTGTACTGGCAAGGGTGGTTTCGTGGTTAAAATGAAAATAAACTATAAAGCAGGCACCAAGTACAATGGAAAAGCTCTGCCAGAATCAGCTGGGCCCTGTCCATGGCCAGCTCAGGCTTCAGAGTTACGTTGCCCAAAAGGAGGCTCAGGAGGGAAAGGGGGCAACATGCCAGGGCTGGGGGCAAGGAAAAGGGAGATGCAGTGCACAAAGACCACTGCCAGAGGCAACTTGAACTAACAAGGATGTGAAGCAATACCAAATTTGTCAGCTACATAAAGGAGGTAAATCTAACATAGTACAAAGAGGAAACACAAACAGAATGTCTAAGAGAATGGGCTAATACCACACAGTACCACTAGTCCTCACCAGGAGAATCTGACAGCTACTGAAAATAAAGCTGTGGGAAATACTGGTCCAGACTTGATATTATGCACCCTCAAGGGGAACTGATATAACCTGATTTCAGTGCTTTGCAAAATAACTCTTGATCCTGGACCTGTTCTTCCACCCTTTGAAATTGCATGTCCTGCAAGTTTTGCTACATCTATGTCCTTATCATATGCATATCTCTCTTTTTCGAGACCATCTCTGCAATACAGTCATAACTAAATTAAACACAAGCCAATGGACCTCCAACAGCAGGAGGAACAGCAACAACAGAAACACTGCAATGAATGCTGGTGTTGGGTCCTTTTAAATACTCAAAAGTTCTGCTTATACAGATGTGTGATGACCTCTACGAGCTGCATAACAATGTAACAAATGGGTAATTCACTTGCTCCGCAAAACACAGATTATTGTAGTATTTAAGAAAAGATGCCATCTGTAATATAGCTGCAAATCACCAGCGCCTTTTAAACTGATACAGAAGTTTACTTAAATTTAAATTAACTGACAAATTGTAACATGCTACCTATTCTGAAGCCTGTAAGACAATACATAAAATCACTTAAAGATTTCTTCTTAGAAAGCACTGCATTTCAAATTATAAACACTTACTGAAGTATTTAATTACCTGAGATATTTCATCTGAAAAAACCCCAACATTCAGTTCTCTTGATGCTTCATAACCCAGTTTATAAAACAAAGACTTTAGAACCAGGCTGCAAGCCAACAATTATCAATTATTATATGGGATTTAACTACTTCCTAAGTCAAAGGAACTATGTTTAAAGCTATATAGTATTCCAGTTTCTTTATAAATCACTTCAATAGCGAAACTTGTTTGACCAGTTTCAGTATTATGTCAACATAAAAATATCTGAAGCACAAGAAACCAAGAAATATTAAGTGAAACCAGTCTCAGAGAACACTGGAAAAATTTCAAGCAGAGGGAACTATAGGAAAATAAGTAACCGGCATTTAAAAATATTTTGTCTTCAGAGAAATTATCTGTCTTAAATATAGGTTTAACAAATGAGGAATAAGAAATAAGGCACACTAAATAAGCATTATCATTTTCCCACCAAAGAATTCTTTACATGATTTAATTTGTAGTCAGAACAATCTACAGTATACCAGTCCTGAAACAACTGTGCCAAGCTTACTATGAAGCAAGCACATAGATACATAATTTTAATAAGATAATACACATCTGAAATACTAGGGGGTTCCTCAAATATGTCAATAGCAGTGCTCTTTTCTAAATTAGCAAGATGCATTGCTTTCTTCAATGAAATTTCTATTTTCTTGTTTCCTATGAAGAGCTGTAAGAGAGAAAATGGCCATGGACAGAAGAGATTCACTGTTTGGTAAATGGAGGATGAGGCAAGAAAAAAGAGATGCATTTTGGCAGTCTATTTAATCATGAAGACAGAGCAGACAATTTCATTTTTCTTTCTTCCCTTCTCATTTTCCCTCATTAGCCACCAAGAAGCACCAGATCTACTCACTGTATGCATATTACCTTACCGCATGGCTAAGAAAATCGAGAGATGAAATGGAGGGTAGAGCAGCAGCCACAGCTTCCAGTTTGTGTCTCAAATATCAAGACTTGCCCGAGTCTGATCTACCACTGAACAAGCACAATACCTCTTTAACAAAGGAAAGATATCTAGCAGGTTACAGGGAAACCCCTGCTGCCTGAAGCCTTCTTCACTAGTCTGAATGCTGCCTCCAAAATTTGGAGTGATAGACAAGGGAAGCTCACACTACTGAACTTGGCTCACCTTGAAGGCACTACTAGGGAGAAGTCGAGTTTGTCAAAAACTTAAAGAAAGATCTCCCAGGTTTGTTCATGAGTATATAAAGCTTGTCTTACACTAAATGTACATTGAGTTAACCAGAATATTCAAAAGCCGCTATAGCAATTTTCAAGAACAATTTTAACTGGTTTTTGAAAGACATGTATTCTCTAGTAATAAGTAAGAAAGCTATTTTAATTAGTTTTTCTAAGCAACAAAATAAAAAGACATTCCTAAAATTATGTAAATCAGTAAAATGAGTTCATTATAATTATTTACTATAGTGTTATAACGTAATTTTTTAATTTCACAAAGTAGGATGCAATGAAAAACGATCTCGATATAACCTATAAGAAGCAGTCTAAACACTTGGAAATGGTGAAATCATATAATCACACATGCACATCCAAAAAGACTAGGTCACCAAAAGCACCAGTCTTTACTTCTCAACTCTATTTGACAGTTCCAAAATCCAGGCACACATCCAGAAGAACTTTCTGCCCCACGTCTGGTCAGTAAAGAAATTGAGGTTAACCTTTAATTTTTAATGTCACCTGCAGCCAGTGACTGCTTTTTCTAATGCAAGTGACAGATAAACAGCAAAACACTCCCAAGATGATACACAAAGCACCACATACCATAAGTGCATTTTTATTTTTATACCAACTCAATTTCTCAAATGGATAACCAATGTTCCTACTAATTTACATTAAGAATTGAGTGAGGCATGAAAATTGTTCTGATGCATAGGCTCTATTTCTTTAATGTACTACATAGTGTTCTGTACTTTATTGCAACACTGGAAAAAATGAACTACACTTAAAAGGTACAGAAACTACATATACAAGCTCATATACGTCTTAAAAAATCACTTCAGAAAGGAGTTTTAAATTATCCAGAGAATACGAAGGAGAAATAACTAATTAAAGTCACCGATGGAAGTCAGTAAATGCAAAAAAAAAAAATTAAAAATTAGAATGAGTTTACTGACCTTTAACTACTTGAACTAGTGTGTTTCTGTAGACCAGTACTAGAACTTTAAATCCACACCGCTAGGATTTCCAATTTATAATTCTTTTATACAATTCAATACTATCACCTTAACATTTGCAAGGTAATTCCAAACTAAACAGAGGGAATATGGCAAATTGAGGTAATATAGTCTAGCTATTTAAGGCCAAATTGGCAAGTCTTTAACAGTAAACACTGTATCATTACTAAACACTGCCATGTTGTTAATGTTAAGGAGAGATTTAAATTAGAGAGTGAATTGCCCCTTCAGGTCGGGACTTAGGGCATATTATGGGAAAAAGCAAAGAAAAGCTCCCACTGACACTGCCTATGTTTCACCAGTTCTGTGGGAAGCAGACTGCAGTACAGTTATCCATCAGTTTTAAAACCAAATACTACAGTCACTATTTTCACTTGTCTTTTAAAATTTAATGCAGCAAACTGGGGAGAAAAGGACATATGTTTGTAAAGTAAGATTTCTTTTGATACAGAAATGGTATGAAAATAGTTTTTGGACAACTACAGGAAACACACCGCAAACATTTTTATAAATGTTAAATGTGTAATTATGACATTAATGAAAATGAGGCAAACTCAGATTGCGTTTTTTAAAAAGTACAAAAAAATTAACTCACATAGTGGCAGGTGCTCAAAGACAAAGGAAACAGTTGTCTTTACAAGGATATTCTCCACACATTCAACAGGCAAACAGTGTTGGGATATGGCCCAGCCACCAGGAGCAATGAGGGAGCTGGAGTGGCAGTCTGAGTACCAGACTTCTGGAATTGACCTTCAGAAGAATAAATATACTTGATGAAAAAATACTAAAAATATTTTTATTTTTTTGTTTAATCTAACAGGATTCAAGTTTAGGATTCAAGACCTAAGGCACTGGATTTCTTCTGGACATTTCAATATAACCAAAACCAAAAGTGACTGAAACTAGTTTAAGCTTTCTCAAGTCAAGTAAGTATTGTATTTCACATAATCATGTATCAGGACAGATAGAAACAACATCTAAAGTAAGTCCATGTCGTTCAATTTATTTATGTATTTTTAAGATGACAGTAATGGCAGAGAGACAACTCTAACAACTTGAGCATTATGAGGACTTATTCAGTATTCAACCTGAAAGTTTTATCAACATGTGATTCTTGGCTATTTCTCAGCATTTTCAATTTCTCCTCTTGTGAATGAACGTCTTAAAAACATGTATCTTACAAATTTCAATAATTTGGTATTTTAGATATATTTTCTACGAAGTTGTTCATTCATTATTAATAAGACCACAAGAAATTGTATATGGTTCAACAGCACACTACAGCTGGTTATAAACACACTAAAAATGTTGAAGGTTATGGTTTGAAGAGAAATGTAACAAATGAAATATCAGCAACTGATCAGTCATCTATCTTTTACTAATTCTCTTCTAACTGTTCGAAAATCCCCTTATAAATCACAAAAAAAATTTTCAAATAAACCTTTTTCAAAACACGTTTATGCAGTTTTTCAGCTACTGTGAGATAATTAAAGTCTATTCATGGTGGGATAAAATGATATTTTAAAAAAATTTTCCTATTACAAATATGCAAACCTAATAGTGTTGAATCAGAAACACCATCTTCCCTTTTTCAAAAGGTGGTACTTTACTGTTTCTATAGTGTTTTCACCAGAAAATGTAAGAACACAACCACCTACACACTTTTTTTAAAAAGTCCTAAATAACACTGATTCTGCAGGTAAAGACCCAAATAGCTCCGGAAATCTGACCACTGTTGTCAGATTACAGTTCGTAATATTTAGAAACATACCACAAAAAACATACCCACTTGCAAAAGAAAAACAAAATTGGGATTTCTTTTTTAAGAAATTAAATTAAAGGTAATTGTCTACTCTTGAGTATATAAAACAGTTCCAACTGAATAGTGGGTTTGGGGTTTTTTTTGTAATTTGGATTAGCATCCTAATTGCAACATACTAGCATATAAATGTATTTTTATTCTAGTGCATACTTTGAGTTATTAAGCCTGGCATTAAATCTTGTAACAAGATGTGATATATCTAATTCAAGAGGGCTTAGAGTATTCCTGTATTACTTATTAATATGTTAAGTGAATGTTTGGACAATTGATTTCAACTAGGTTTTGTGACTAAAACATGTGACAAAATACAATTTTCAAATTACATAGTCCATTTGTCATAACTACTGTTCTTTCTAATTTCTATAGGTGTTAACAAATTAAGCAAAAAAAGCCACACTGAGTAAATAAAGAACAGTAACCATTTCAGAATTTAAAAGAAAACATCAGCATTCGCAAATGTATCCATTTAGCCACTAGTAAAGCATCCTTGCTGTTATGCATTCCTATTTCCTTCCTTTGCTTTTTATACCCTCCTTCCTGCATTTCCCCCCAAACTCTGCATATTTGCAGAGGACTTACTACAGTGAGACCACAGTCTTGTTTGTACTGAAGCAACAATGAATAATAACAAATGCATTGCTTAAGTATCACAAGACAACTCAGTCACACGTGGACGCAATTGGTGACTGGTTTATTTAATAAAATCAATATATTTAACATACTGATCCTGTAAATTCTTATTGAAACAAAAGAAACATCCTGCAAAATGGTCTCTATGCCTGCACTGAAGTTTTCTGAGTTACAAATGAGTTGGATAGAGTAGGGAGAATGAGAAAAGTATGATCTCCATTTGAGCATTTGGCCTAGCTGAAATCAAAAGACAGACTTACTGTGAATATGAAGAAAATTCTATCAGAAAATGAAAACAAATGAAGATACCAATAAGTTATCAGAGTAACCTATGAAACAGAATAGAATATAACATTAAGATTTTTATTACCATGACAAACGATATAAAGATTATTTTTCTTGAAAAGTAAGAAAAAGTAACTTCACTACATGAGTTAAACTATTAGTAAGCACAAACAGAAATAATCTGCCTGTATTTTAGCAAAAGTGATGTCATCCTCATGTAGACAGCTCACTTTGAAGGATCCCTACTAGACATCTCTGGAACCTACATGAGGACTGCATAAATCAATACCATGGCAAATGCAAACCATCTGTCAGACTGCTTGAACATCATTTACAGAAAATAGTCTTCGATATATGAATGAAGGTATTTCCTTACTTGCACAAATGCCTCCATTCCCACACAGGATGGAGGAAGGCAGGAGTTCAGTATCCCATGCTAGTAAAAGGTTCCTAACAACTACAATTACTCCAATGTTTAAAGTAAGTATCAGGAAGGAAATGCAGGTAACTTGCCTTAAACCCATAAATGGAAGTGTTTAGGGAAGCTACTTCTTCAAGGTAACCAAACAGGTACAATAGCACATACCTTCCAAAGAAGTACTCATGCTTCCTGTGGTCCACTAGTCACACAACTATATTCTGTTTGGAAGACTGAGAACAAGAAAACATCCCAATGCTTTGCCACTTGTTCTCAGTAAGTCTTACTTCGCTCTCCTTTCAACAGACATTAAACTAAAGGGCAGGAGGAGGAAAGGGGGACAGGAGCAAAGAAAAGAAACAAGCCTAATTTGACTGTTGTCTGTTCTTCCTCCCCCAATACTGTTTCCATTAAAAAAAAAAAAAAAAAACCAAACAAAAAACTTAAGAATACATGTAGCAAACAATACAAATTAAGTCAATATTTCATTATTTTAGTAAATACGTTTGATTAATTTCTCATCAAGATTCAATGGTATTTCAAAGATCTATGCTGACGGATTCATACCTGAATGCTTTTCACGCAGTCTCTCTTTAAGTAAGTAAATTTTAAATTAGACTTTAATTTCAAATAGCCATGTGTTGCTTTTTTGACATCTGTCCATCATAATACAGAATTAAAACCCAAAAATACTAACATCAACATCAAGATGTAATGAAAATATTTTAGGAAGAACAATTCCTTTAAAAACAGAATATGTGCCATGTTTAAAGTATGGAATTTGGTTACTGAAGAGAGTCCCAATTCTGCATTGTTTCTCAGATATACATACACACAAAAGAGCATTTTAAGATGCCAGAAGCCAAGCAAGATACTCACTTGTACAGGTCTATTAAATCTGTGAATGCAGGAGCTGCTGCATTTCACAGTCTATTATTTATATGACAGAATGAAGATCTGAAAACATGAAATATACCCTTAAATTATTCACTTATTCTTTTCACAAAAGGAGAAACCGTCAATCTAAAACTAAAAGACTTCAAGCATATTTCCAAAGGTTTCATGAAAATTGCCTTATTTATCAAAACTTTATTCCCTCTGTTTGTTCATTAAATACTGTAGCTTTGCATTAAGGTCAAGCAGTGTCAACCAATTACTGTTGTTGGAAAAGTCCTACTTCCTTAATACTCAAAGAAACCATGGTATACAGTGAATTATTTTAATAGGCAAACTGAACACTGTTTATCCAAAGTACACTTCAACCATAAAAATGTATTTTAAGGGTTTCTATCAACAATCAATTATAGTACTATTTATTATCACAGCAGCATTAAGCATGATTCTTTGTCTGCTTAAATGCCAACCTTAAAAAATATACATCTATTTTAGCATATTCAGCAATATTCTGTTCTTAGCTCATAACAAAGGAGAGCAACAAAAATTAAGTGACCTATAAAGCAAACTGAAAGGTAAAAGATAAACCATTGAATTTTAAAGAGACAGTATCAATTGGTATAAATATACTGGCTTCTGTTCTCATTCTCTGTTGGTGGGCAAGACGGCTCAGCTTATATGACAGACCTTAAAAAAAATCCACCCTGCTTTCACTGCTCCTAATTTTGCAGTTTTATGTTAGGGCAAAATTCTCCATCTTGCAACATAGAAGAAAGGTTAAGTGATTATGCACAAATTTATTAAACACCAAGAAAAGGCCACTCACAGGCCATCCTACCCAATACCAAAGTCACAGTCACTCAGGATAAAAGGATCTCCTGAATATGTTTTGATGTAACAATCCAGGACAAAGTCCCCCTTGTCCTACCTCAATCTTCTACCAACCCACTTAAATAGCCTGCAGTTCAAAAGGCTAGAATGATGACGATTTTACTATGTAATCACCTCTAATTTTACATTTCAGAGAAGCAAAATTTTGGATCTCATTTCCCTTTTGAGCTGACTTGTTTATTGCCATTCCACCCAGTATATAAGCTATGACAAATGAACACTTAATATTCTGATGGTAACCTTTGAAATCTTACTGCTATGAGCCTAACTATGCCTTTCTGAAGTTACAAAACATAGAAAAGCAAAGAAAATTTCTTCTACACATCCTGTCAGCTTGTTTCACTAGAAAAAAAGTTTTCATCCATGTCCTGTATCAGTGATCAATGAGACCTACAGTGATACAAGACAAACATGCCATTGCTACAAACAAGGAGAAGAAATAAAGTAACAAAAGGAATGAAAAAAAAACCCAAACAAACTTGAAAAGCCATGCTGAAAATTATGGAGAAAGACATAACAGAGTAGGATCTGTTGTCTCATTATTTCTAAAAGATGAGAATAAAGAAAATCAAAAGAAGTAGAAAAGAAAACAACCAATCAACCAAACTTAGAAAAAGCCCTCTCCTGTCTCCCCCTAGGTGGCCTAAGTCCCACCTTCAAGTTACAGTCTACCAGTGAAACCTGAAAAGATTCTAGAACCCATTACTGCACAAAAAAATTTCAAGAAGATAAAAGAAGATAGAGAAAATTATTGATCCCTTCAAACTCATCTGAATTACTTCACTGAGAGGGTGCTAATTGGCTTCATGGATGGGAGGTAACAGCAGTTGTGATACAAGCTTGAGATTAGAGAGATTTTTAACGTTCTGCATTGTTGATGCCATATATAACAAAATACTGTCCAGACATAATTATTATAAGCTGGACACAAAATCTATTGAAATCAGAGAGCAATTGTTCTCAAAAAGATATTTTTAACAGCTTTCTCAAACCATATATATTTTCATAACAATCCCAGTGACTCCAAGTAAGTATTTTTAAAATCAGCAGATAGTAGAATGCTGGTAGAAACTAGCAGCACCTTAAAGGACAGATTTCCAAATGCTTTTGAAAAATGGAAGATATGGTCAGAAATCAATAAAGACAAATCAAAAGTGCTACATTTAGAAAAGGCACATGATAGATATCAACACAAAATGGACCAGCAGTAAACCATTACACGGGGTATCAATGAACAGAAAATACAAATCAGAAGTGTAAATTTTGCTGGATCTTTGAAAAACACATCTCACTGAAATACACTGGCAAGTACACCCAGTCCACATGATTGGGTGTGTGCACACGTGGCAGCACCTGCACGTGAACAACTGATAATTACTTTTTCCCATCTCTTACTCTACTTTATACAGTTTTGGACATCATAATTCTTAGAAAGATGTAGGCAAACTATGGAAAGTCAGTGGGAGCATGACTTCAAGGAGTTCTGGGGTATGTCACTAACTGAAGCTTCTCATGAAAGGTTTGATCAAAATCCTGCTGCAGGACAGACTAAAAAGAATGCTAATCTGTCTCCTTGCAGGCAATACACTTCTTCAATGCCAGTCCACCTACCACAGCCAACTACAGTAACAACCTGAAGAAAAAGGAGCAGTTTCTCTGCAGATCTTCAACAGTGTAAGTTCTCTCTTATTCACCTCCTACCTTCAGACTCCCATATTCAAACCCATCACTTCACTTGCTAACAGACAGGTGGACAGGAGATTATTACTCTGCACAATTGTTTTTCAATTTTCTCGTCATGAGCCAATATTAGATTGAGAACATCTGTGGGTAACTTTTCCTGTGTCATCATTCTTTGGCTAAAATTACGTAGAGTTTCATGTAAGAAAAGATGCATCACTGATTATTTTTATTATTGCATTACGTGTGTGTTCTTAAAAGGAGTATCAACAGCTTCATACACAAAAACCTAACACTTGTACAAATCGTAGAAGGAAATTATATCCTGAACTGCACAGCATGAAAACAAAGTGTTTTTAGAAGACTTCCTTTCTTTGTGCTGGCTTCTTCAGCCATTTCATGGATAGTTCTTAGTAATTCCTTAACTCTTGTCCTGTAATAAAAATCAAAAATTGTTTGAAAAATGACAGTGGCATGCTAATCAACAGCTCTTCTGTGAATCAGAGAACAATCTTCAGCTTTAAGGGACATGTCATTTGAGTATAATGGATCAGAAGAAACGGATCTTCTGTACAGATGAAACCATCCTCAAGACAATAGAGAGAATTAACTCTGCTTTTCTAGATCCATCACCTCTACTGGGTAACATTATCCAGCAGTGGAAGATATGGAGGTGGGTTGTAAGATAAGGAACAGGCTAGAGGCAAGAGCTGTTATAATTATAGCAGGGAACACAGAATTTGTTAAAGGAAGTCTACTGTATAATTACATTTGAAAATTTAGCAAGATGCCCAGAGGCTGGCTTGCAGCTGTCAGGAACTGGTAATGTTGGAGTTCTGCTCAGGAGAAAACCACTACTGCAGAGAAGCACACCTCCACCTCCCTGTAGCTGAGCTGACTTTGATAAGGCAAAGGAATGACTTCAGCTAAAATCAGTAAGATTATAGAACACGTGAGATAATACCTATTCTCAGTAAAAAGTGCTCAGAGATTGGGCATTATTTTAAAGGAAATCAAATGGTTTTGATACTAAATTAAATATACTTTTTGAATGAGTGTCAATGGCAGTATTTTGTGAATTGCATCTTTAATAACAGCTAAATTCTGATGGTTTTTAATGATATTAATTCATAATCAAACTAACCTTATCTCTTTGCATACAAAGTCATACTTTTCTCTTTGGCCTATTTGGCCCAATCAAATGAAAACAAGTGAGTGAAATGCAGACAAAATGCAAGAATAAAAATAAATCTGTGTACTTGTTTCTTCCTTGGATTTAGAGCTGAAGTGATGTTGCTACTGAGAAACAAGTAGTAAACTACAAACACTTAACAAAGTGGTAATCTGCAGACAAAAGTGATCAGGTATGAAACATGATTAAGCCATTCTTGAAAAAATAAAGAAATAGGATTGAACAATTGAAAAAATGGCTCATTTTATATGAAGTTATTGATTCTACTTTAAAAAGTATATTCTGCTAATTCAGATATTAGCAAATGAAGTGCTATGCATGCTCGAAAACATCACCAACTGTATTACTGGTGTTTATGTAAAACACATCTGGATAAAAAATCAAGCAAGAATCATACTGGAAAATAAATTTGACCACATAAAATTATGTTGTCATATTAACATCACTAGAAAATAAAAAGCTTTGGAAGACAGAGCAGAGTCCACAAGCCTACACCACAAGTTTAAACCAAACCTTATGGTAGAATTATTTCTAAATTATTATTATTAAATTATTATTAAATTATTTCAACTGCTTCTTTTATTTCAGATCTAGGCCTCTGTAAGAAATTTAAGTATATTTGTCTAACTGGCATTATGGACTGTAAAGAAAGAAAACTGATGGTCATTTCAGCTTTATTAAACTTACTACTGCTTCCAGATTGAAGAAAGTGCGTTCATCCTCTAATCATGTCTAAATGTTGAATTCAGAAGTGCAGACAGCTCATCAACTAGTACATATTTGCTCCATTAACCTAAAGATATCCCTGTTTGATGCTCCATTATTAAAATTGGTATAAATACTTCACATGTCTTTGCTATAGAAAGGTAGAAATATTTTCTAAGTATTGCTTTTCTCACTTAGGACAATGTTCTCAACATAAGACTGAATAAAAAGTTTCTTTCTGTGTATCAAGTCTGCCTTTTGCTCAGTGTAACAGGACTGCAGCAGGACTGGGATTTGCTATCTACATTTTGATTAATGAGAGGGAGGAAAACAACCCAAGAAACCAGTTATTTTATACAAATTTCTCTCCTCTACTTTTCATTTTAAAAAGATGGACATCTGACAGATAATAATTTCAATAAAAGAGGGATTCCAGTTTCAGTTTTATTTGACTTTTACAGAAAAATAATCTTTACAGTTTAACAGATTCTTTTGCTTTAATTTTGAAATTAAAATACAGTCACTTGAAAAATTCAAGTCTTTGAAACACATATAAATTAAACCTAAGTACTGTGTTTTTATTAATGAGAAATTAAAACTCATTTTGAAAGAAATTTCAGGAGTACAATACTGGTTTCACACAGTGACCCAGTTTTTATTTCAAATTTTTTTTTTTTTTAAAGGACCGTCTAATTACAAATATTCTGAGCCTTGGCCAATTCTGGTTGCACAGATATTGCAAATATAAAAGAAAAATGTCAAGCTTCATATTTATTTCTTCTACCTCAAGTGTAACTTTCCTATGTTGACTTTTGTCATATTCATCTATATTACATTATATAATGAAGCTTTAAGGACTACAGTCATCCCTTCAGGAATGTACAGAGAACTTATTCTTTCGTCTAAAATATTACTGTAGAAGAACAAAAGCATTTTCATGCAACAGTTACTCTTATGTATCAACAATTCCACAGTAAAATGTAAGAAAACTGCATTACATTGCTGATTGTGGCATGTTCTTCTTGTTGCTCCGGACAAAAAAAAAAGCCTTTAAACTTCTGAATATTGATTTTGAAAGAAAAATAACATCTTAAATGGAATTCTGTAGGTTCTAGTACATAAGAACAAAAATCCATAAATCTAGGGGGCACTTTTACCTTTTTTAGTAGGAAAAGAGCACCCAAACATAAAAACAAAATAGAAGAAAGAAAAGTCTGTGCGTTCTTCCTTGCTGATACATAATGCAAAATGAACACAGCTCACACTTGTAGAAAATACACATTTTTCAAGATATTAATCTTTTCAGTACAAAACTTTGCACGGAAACAAAATTTTCCAATACAATTGAAAAGTGCTAGTTCCTCAGTCCGGCTGTGCTTTCAGGTAGCTCTACTTCTGCAACATGAGGTTCCTATCATCGCAAGCGTGGGAATTCCATACAGTTTTAACACACAGGGATGTACAATGCTACACCTTCAATCAAAAGGCAGCTTTTCTGTATCTGTGCTAAAACTTGCTTTGACTCTTCTCCTATCTGTACTTACATGTAAGAGATTATCCTGTCCTTTAGATTGTAACTCTTTCGAGAAAGATTATTGTCCAGTTTTACATTTTAGCTAAAGAGATGTGATTTCTGTTGTTCTTATCACTAGATGTATCCATAGCATACAGTAATTTGTGTTTTCAACCTTTCTTACTTGCACTTACCTATGTATCGGTCCACTGAAACCAGCAGTTTTCAAAAAAAGTTGCACAGTGTAACTTACTGGAGTTTTAAGATGTATGACCATTTGTATGAGACTCAGGTTATTCATCCACACAAAGGCAGACATAATGGTATTTAAAATGGAAATAAAATAGCCTACTCTTTCTAAACTTGCTTTCAAATATTTTAAATAGTTTGCCTCTATTCTTTTCCTAATAAAACAGGGGATGTCAAAGAGCATATAAAATTTTCTAAATTAAGGAAAGAAAAACTAGAATGCACATTATACGTAAGTGGTAATAGGCAGAGACAACTTCACTAGGCTGTGACATATGACATCTGGTAGACTATTATCATAATAAATGGGAAGAGTAGGTGAGATTCTGTCAACAGCAAAGAAAGAAGAAATGCATCTTCGTCAGAATGACAAACATATCTGCCTTTAACAAACACAGGTCAACCCAAAATTCAAGTATCTATGAATTAAGTATTTTCACTTTATTTAACCCCTTTTCTTTTTGATTTTAACAATTTCATTGAAGAACATCTACATTTATCAGAGATACGTATTTACATAATTTAATTTCTTCTTAGTAAGGATAAATTAAACTTACTAATAACCAATGGCTAAAAACTCACAAGAAACAGCCTATTAGTTTTTCACACTTCTACAAATAATTTTAACTATGCCAAATAGTAATTTAATGATTGTCAAACCACAATCTAAATACACTGTACATCAATCTGTGACTCCTCTTGGTACAACCATGCAGGCATCACATAGATGTTGAAATAGCTTTATCTCTTCAGCTGACCAGCTGAATGGCAACACCACTAATCTGGGGATCATACTAGGTATTTGAGAGTGTGTGTGACTTACAAAAAAAATTCTCATATAAGAGAAAGAAGAGGGAAACAGTAACTTTCTGAAGATAGGTCATGTTTCCACAAACCATGTTTCTTATGGTTCATTTTTCTCCATGCTTTATTCTCCAGTTCCATGTCATCACATGAGAATAAATGAAAAGAACCAACATAAAATTCTCATTCTATGAAGACTGAAAATTGTAATTGGGTGCTCTAAAAAAAACCTTAGAATGTTGCCTTTTTATTTGTGACTAAAAGCAAGACCTAATTTATACTAAGTCCTTTCAGAACTAGATATATGCCTGCAAAGTAAAATTTCCCAGATTACAACAATTTTCTGCACATAAAAAAGTAACAGAAGTTTGTTTGAAAGTCACCAAGTGAACAGTCAAGTCACAAAGCAATGATGGGGTTTTGTAAGTCATGGATGGAAGAATTCAGGAAAGTAAATGAATGAGGATTTTTTGGTTTGGTTTTTTTTTTCCCCCCCCACTTGTTTTTGATATGAGAAAACTTGGAAAAGCAAATTCCCAAGGGGTACTGAAATATAAAATACTAGAAGAAAGATTGTGGAAGAAAAGGTGGAATATTATTACTGCATTCCTAGATATCCATTTCCTTGAAATTGTGTTGGTTTTGGGGTATTTCCAACACTGTGCTGGGAAAGACAGTCTGTATGATGGTATTTACTTTTCAACCCCTCTCAAGAAATCAATGAGTGATTTGGTAATATATTTTCAGACTTCAGTACCCAGCTGACGGCATTAAGATACCAGAGAGATCGATTTGGCAACTGTGTCTCTATCTCGTGCATACTCTCACTTTGTAACTATTGTCTCTTGTAACACATAAATGAGGATGCTTGAAGCCTAAGGGAAGAAACCACAAAAATTTTGCAATTTTTGTACACTCTAATAAATGCATGACAGTTTAATGCTGACTTAAGGCTATCTGACAGGAGACAGATATCCCATTTCAGCCCTGTCACTGCCTTACTCCAGAAGATAGGCTTCTGCTGTGAAGCAACTTGTGTGCAACCTCTTCTGTTCACTGAAAAAAGAGCTTGGAAACACAAACCTGTCTAAATTTCTTCAAGCATAAAAGATGGAGCACGAAGAAAGATGGAGCAAGGCAGCCAACATGTATAGGGAATTATAAGAGAGAACTGGGTTGTGAGCTGTAAAACCTGCCTGCAGAGGCACATGGCAGCACAAAGGAGCACATGGCAGCACACAGGGGTTTGTCTCCACCGGGGGAGGAGGTGTCACACGGCAAACCCCTACAGACAGGAGCCTGCCAGGAGCTGACGGACAGGTGAACAGTGAGTGACCACCCAATAAAAGGACATTGAGAAAGTGTGTTGCTGATGTGGCAACACGGGGTAGGTCACGCCATATACGGAAATACTGTGCCTTGGAGAAGTGTATAAAACCAGCTGATTCCTTTGAATAAACAATTCAGATTCCCTGCCGGTCTGGGTCCGAGATTCAATCACTGACAAACATGTCCAAAGGAAGATATGTTAGGAAAGTGGAGATTTCCTTTTACACGGGTTGAATGGCTAACTCATTTTGTAGGGTTGCAATTCTGTTGTCGTAACAATTTAATTGTTTTCAAATCAACTACCAGAAGCATCTGGAATGTAAAATAAGGAACTTCTGTTTTTCCTTCAACACAAATCCAAATGAATGTATAGAGACTTTGACAGGAACTTAGTGAAAGAGGATGGGGATATCTAACACTGCATGAAGCTGGAGTGGGGATGATGTCAGTGAACTAGGGCTCAGATTCTATTCTCGACGGGAGATCGTAACACCCATTCTCCAACAAGTTGGGCAAGTCAGTCTGCTGGAAGTGGGGAGAATGGCATTTGTACATTGGAAGTTCTACTTTGCTTTCTATAGTGTAGCAGAGTTGTAACAGGAAAAGTCGATTATAAAGGGACTTAACACATTGCTCTACCTATTAACTGGACTGAACTTGGCTGTGTGCTTATGGCTCTTCCACTCAGAAACAAAAAAATAAAAAAATGAATAAACAAAATACAGTAACACTGGTAGTCAGATTATCACAATTTCAGTTCATAATTCTGTGGTTTTAAATGTTGCTCATGCCCAAAACTGGAATAAGAAGAGTGTCTACTGAACATTATCATCAACGTACACAGCTGCCTAACACTTCATAACTTCGTTAGAGACTCCTTATAACCAGTTGGGGAGTATTTCACAAATCATGTCTTAACTGAAAAACTGCATCAATTTGCTACCCTAATCTGACCACCTTTAGTAACAGAACTGGTATTCAAAACAGCAGCTATACTGAGCTCAAGAAGAAGATTTTATAATAAAAATTATAATTAAATACAGCAGACTTTAGAAAATTGAGAAATAAGAAAAGTCACAATCACTAACTGTTACAAGAGAAACTAAAATAAGATACAGAAATAAATTGATATGATATGGTGTATTTCAATGTATTTCATGCATTCTTTTTGATTTTACAATCCAAATACCAAAACAGGTACCTCAAACTTCATCCGCAGAATTTATCTAGAATTATTAAAACATTACTACTCGATAAATAAAAATATAATCCAATCATTAATGCTAGAAAGCATCAATTCGAGCTCATCTACTTTCAGTGAAAAAAACCCCGTAAACAAAAAAAACCAAGAGACCACATTTGCCTTATTTGTTAATTCCTTAGTGTAAGCTTAGAATTGATAAGGTAAACTCGAAGAACCTGGAAATTCAATCACAGTGATCTAAATGACCAGTTAATAGCCAAAAAAATAATAGATCTAGTGCAGATTTTACTCTGTGGCATAAAGTTGTTGACAATACATTTCTCAATAAAGAAAAATTGAATTATAGCCTTAGGGTGGTTTAATTTGGTACAAATTTTGAATAATGTTATATACATTTCCAAAGCAGATGCTAAGAGACTCTACAAGGACACTCGGCTCAATCAGAAGCCAGATTAAAGTTCCATCTGGAATGAAACAGTTCCACAGCTCTATTACAATTAGCAGAGTCACCAATGTCAGACTCAAAAGTTGGGCAATGTGAAACTCTTTCCCTTCAAAATACAGCTATTAGTACAGAAAACAAACAAGTGCTTCACATGTCTTTAAAACAGACTTTTTAAGCAGTCACAAACTTGTATTTTTGTAGTCAGGATGAAAACTCTCATTCTTTTTTGGTCATATGAATCACAAAGACAATCCAGACACAATGATTTTCTACTACCTCTCCCATTGCATGAATGTAGCATTAGAAGTCACAAGTGTTCAAGTAGCTGCAATACTCAAAATATCAGCAGGCTGAGAATAGAACAGAGGCTACTTGCACAAAATAAAATTCAAGGTTGATTTCAAATTGCCCTGATCTTTGCCTTTCCAACTCCCAGAGCTCTTGTTATGAAATAAAGCATTTCCCCAACACGGCATGCTGAAGAACTGCAGCCTGAAGTGACCCGTCTTTAGACTAAGTAAGAACAGAATTACCTATGAGATCTAATGGCTAAAAGTGAAAGCCTAATTCTTCAGCTAAATATTCAGTGTAACAGAGTTTTTCTAGATTTAAGCAAAAACCAAATTTCAACCCAATTTTACAAAACAAAAGCATCCTTTCAAAGCACAATTCAGCAAATGGTAGTGCTGATACAGACATTAAAGACAGAAAAACAAAACATGCCACATGTCTTAAATTTACTATTTTACCATTTAAATAAATAATGCACCATGCAAATAAGCAAGAAGTTGGAAATCAAATGCCCACATCTTGCATCTCTTTCCCCCCAAATAAATCCAGAATGGATACAGAGCAATACAGACTCTTAAAAAAGTACATCTCATTACACACATTTTCATCAAGAAAAGACTCGGTTAAAGAGCATATTTATATTTTTCCAGTTCCCAGCTACATTTATCAGCCTGATTTCTACTGTCAAATAATAAGCTGCTAAGTCTGAAAATATCTACAATATCAATTTCCAGGTAAGAGCAAAGTTAAGAGATGACTGTAGCTACTGTTCAGTTAGCAGCCTATACTGCTCTGCAATGAAGTAAATTCCAAATGGAACAGCAATATTCACAATTTTATATTTAGTACCTTTAATTAGTGTTTAAATACTATCCAATAATGTCCACATCTGAAATTTAATCTTCTAAATCTTTAGAGAGAAAAATTAACAATCTGGAGCAACAATGCAACTTTGTCCTTAGTCTGACTCTGTTGTTATTTCCGCAAACAGCGCACAAGAGAACTATTGCCAAAACCATGAAGCAGGATGGAGGCATTTAGAAGAAACAAACAGGAAAGACTAGTTGATATTTAAATATAGAAGCAAAATATCAGAATGAAGATCAATGCAACCCGATCAGTGCCATTGACAGAACGCTGCCTTTTTAAGGCAGCGGCCAACAAGAGTGTCCAAGGCTACTTCATTATACCAGAAAGGGCCAAGGGCATCCACCACCTCCAGCACTGATGAAACCACTGTATTTCAGTTCCCCACATGAACATAGCGGCCCATCACAACAGCCAGCTTCTCTGTTAGTTAACAGGTTTTCTGAAAGATTAAAAAATAAAATAGCACCTAAAACTTAAAACGTTAATTGACAGAAAGCAAAGGATTATAACCAAAACATATGTCTCAAATCCCATGCCTAGGGATTCTTTCCAACAGCATAGGTCCTGGTCACCAGATAACTGCAGTGATGCGGTGTGAAGCACAGGTCTCAAAAGGTTTCTCCAAGAATTATCTTTCTCAATGTTGAGCATATAAAAGCCTTATTGAGACCAGCCACATATATAAGGTTTTTGCAACAATAAGGAACTATTTATCTCATTCCCACAAGTAGTAATCACCCACACTTTCAATCTTCAGCACATTTTTTTATGAAGGTCTGTCTGGACTGTGATGTTAGGATTTCCAAATGTAATTCATCATCTGTGACTCTAACGGCAGAGTCATGAACTTGCACAGCTCTGGACAAAAATAGTGCAGTAACTGAAGAATCTTTCCCTCCTCTTTCAACCACTCAGCAATCTAACAGTGAGCAAACATAACCAGTAGTTTACTCCTCAGTAGCACACAACCTGTCCCCAGGCAAGTCATGAAATTACTTGACAAAGGCCAACTACAAGCATATTTAATTTCAGATCAAGTAAGGGACTGAAAACACTTAGCAGCATCTCTGAATGATCTCTCTGTAAAAAGAAAAAGCATTTCTTTTCACTGTTCTGTGTATCTCAACAGCTCTTGACCTATGATGAACTCTCACCTACTTTAAAAGATGTGACACAAGTTACTCAAGTAGAGTGATCTGCGTAATTCTGGCAGAAAACTCCGAATGATTCCCAGTAGTTCCTTGCCTGTGAAATTTCTGAAGTATCATTTCTTTTTCTGCTCCTTCTCGAGAGCTACATGCAGCTGTTCTGAGACTTGCTAAGTGACACAGGCACAGGATTAGCAGTGTACCAATGCACCATTCTAACTGCCTGTTCATGCCACAACCTTGGAAGTCGGAGAAAACCACCTCGCAGACAAACATCTGGCTAATGTAATCCAGTGAAAAGATGGGATAAGGGATGGTGAAAAAAACTCAACAACTGAAAACATTATTTAAATAATGTTCACAGTTCACCAGTCTACTCTGTAGCTTAGCAACACTCTTACATTCTTCATTGATGCTAACCTGGTATTTGGCAGCATCTGCAGAAAAAACACTTATCACCACTTCTGTTAGCTGGAAAACTCTACTCCATTCTAGCAATGACTAAAAGTTACTCAGTTATTCATATCTTCATCATCACTCAGCTGCAGCATATTTCAAGATCAAGGCATAAAATTCTGGGTTTGAGCTCTCTCTTCTGTGTACTTGTTTGATTTCAGTTTAAATAACTTCCCGAAGTTCCATGGGGAAGAAAATTTTCTGTGATTAGAAAGACAAAACTCTTCCACGTGAAGGACAAAACTTTCTTGGAGGTTGGTCCAAGAACACAAAACAAACATTTCTACCAGGCAGCAACTACCATCATCAACTGCAAATCCAAAGTGCTTTTCTTGCTCTTGCTATCCTACACATCAAAACATTTTTTAAGCTCTTAGTACAAAAGATTCTCTTTTATTAATACTTATTCCCTTGAAGCAGACTGACAGAACACAGCACTTACTGCACGGCTGAAGCATCACCAAACACTACAATGGGGAAGAGATCATTGGACCTCAGCAGAGAGGCAAGATCCCACTCAGTCCACCTTGCTATTACATTTCTCTGCCAACAGCCACCATGCTCCTACTGCCTTCCCTGCTATTACTAATTGAGCTTTACCCCTCTTTTTATAACATGCACTTTTCACTGTTGTTTCAGAGAAAGGAAACACTAAAAAGCTGGCAATCATCTTCATACATGAATCATTTCTCATCGGCAAATACCTTTACTGTGCTTTCCGGATACCTGCTTTAAATGACACAGACGATGGATTTGAAAACTGGTCTAATGTAGAAGATAAAGGTTTTATCTTTTTTTTTTTCTCAGTTCTATTTCCTGTGTTCCATAGCTTGTTAGCCAAAATTGTTTTGAACAGCTCATTGCACTGTATACACTGCAGTCTTCCTACCTCTTAAGGCAGAAATATAACAAAGAACTCCAGTAAATTAGGTATGTATGACCTCCTACACTTGAATTAGGGCTAGCTATCCTTGGAACTTTTTTCCAGATATACTCCTATCACAACTCTTAAAATAGTTTCCAATAAATACCCTATAAAGAATGTAAGGCTTAGTA
Source organism: Dicrurus megarhynchus (assembly GCA_013399195.1). Lineage (NCBI taxonomy): Eukaryota > Metazoa > Chordata > Aves > Passeriformes > Dicruridae > Dicrurus > Dicrurus megarhynchus. The sequence continues at coordinate 710,578 of VXAD01002022.1, forward strand.
GCTCTATAGTTTATCCCTATTTTCAATAGCAAAGAAAAAAAGGATTAAATATTTGGGACTACCTCCTAAATTAATTTTATTGGAGAAGAAAGTGCACTACATAGATATTTACAGAAGTGGTAAACTGTCATTAAATCAGTATTTTAATCACTGTAAGCAGTCCAGTTCAACAAATCAGCAGACACCTTCACCAGCCATTTGGAATTGACACTCTTCTTTTTTTAAGGAAAACAGGGATACTGTTCTTAATACTTTACACTGCCTTTAGTATGCAAATTACCTTGACAACATTATTCCATTGTGCAGTACACAAAGACAGATTACTAATTATTTGTTGGAGGAAAGCTCTTTTATGTTGTATTTTTTTTCTGTACAAGCATGTAAGATGATTAAAGAGCAATCCTAAGTAGATAGAATAATATAATCATAGAAATGTTTAGGTTGGAAAATACCTTAAGATCATCAAGGCCATTCCCTCTTATCCTACTGCTTGTTCCCTGGGAGAAGTGAGAGACTTCCACCTGGATACAACCCTCCTTTCAGGTAGTTGTAGAGAGCAATAAAGTCTCACAAGCTTCCTTTTCTCAAGGCTAAATAACCCCAGTTTCCTTCTGCTGCTCATCAGATTTGTGCTCCATCCATCCATCCATCCATCCATCCATCCATCCATTTTCTTATCCAGCAAACAGTACACTCATCCAAGCTATGAGGAGCCAGTTTCTCCAGGAGAATGCTATGGGAAACAATGGCAAAGCCATGACTCATGTCCAGGTAGACAACATTCACAGCCTTTTGCTCATCCAGTAAATGGATCACCATGTCATAGGAGATCAGGTTAGATAAACAGGAACCTGCCTTTCATAAACCCATGCTGACTGGGCCTGATCATGCAGTTGTCCTGTACATGCCATGTGATGGCACTTACAATGATCTGCTCCATGATCTTCTCCAGCACCGAGGTCAAACTGACAAGCCTTTAGCTCCCCAGACAATCCTTTTGACCCTTCTTGTAGGCAGGCTTCACATTTGCTAAGCTGCAGTCAACTGGGACATCCCCAGTGAGCCAGAGCTTCTGGTAAATGCTTGAAAGCACTTTGTGAACATTTCAGCCAACTCCCTCACTACCCTTGGGTGGATCCCATCCATCCCCACAGACTTGTGTGTGTCTAAGTGTTGTAGCAGGTCACTGAACACTTCCCCTGGGAGTACAGAAACTTCATTTTGGCCCCTGTTCTTGTCTTCCAGCTGGGGGGGCTGGGTACCTGGAGAACAGCATGTTTCTCTTTTAAATACTGAAGCAAAGAAGACATTACACACCACAGCCTTTTCCTTATCCTTTGTCACTATATTTCTGCCACATCCAATAAAGGATGGAGATTGTCCTCAACCCTTCTGTTGCTAATGTATTTATAGAAACATTTTATTTTCTTTTACAGCAATAGACAGATTAAGTTCTAGTTGGGCATTGGCCCTTCTTGTTTTCTCCCTTCATAATCTCACAACACTCTTGTAGGCTGAGTTGCCTGACTCTTCTTCCAAAGCTGATACACTCTCTTTTTTTATAACTTGATTTTTTCAAGGTTTTGGATGTGACATTTCAACAACTTTGAATGTCGTAAAACAACAGGAGAAGCAGAAAGACTTGTTCTATTTTAAAATAGAATAAAAAGATTGTCTGAAGATAAAATTCACTTTTTTTAAAAAGCAGTTAACAGTTCAGTTTATTATAAATGATATCTCATAAAAGAAATCCATTTTTGTTTCAAAATGCATTTTTTCGTCCTACCCATTTTAACATATATGTTAAAAACCCAACATATCACTGTCTTTGTGCACTTAACTCTATGTGAACTGAACATGAATTTTAAAAGTCCTAAAAATAAATCAATTGGGTTTTTATTTTCATGCAAAATTTTAAAAATACTAATTTTGTACATTTAAACATATGTACATGTAACTACTTTAAAAATTCATAAATATACTTATTGTGTGTAGCAATAAATAAATACAAAACTACTACAGTAAAAATATTTTTTTTTGAAAACCGAATTTACTACAGACACCACCTTTCCTTGGGAACATTAAGAGAGTAAAAACCTGATGATTAATGTCCACGTAAGTGTAGATGTTCAAATCATGAATAAATGGCTGATTCAAGCTGCACGAATAATTCTACTCATATTCTGTTACTATCACATATACCATGTGTATACCAACGTATACCAGTACAGAAATACTCTCTAATAATAATACAATTATAATAATATAAATCAGCTCCTACACCCTGTACTATCATCATAGGCTGCAAATAACAGACACTGACACAATCAAGTAAGCTTCCAGGAAACAGTAAAAAATCCTGCCCTCACAGACAACAAGTACCCCTCGATGGAGCTTTGTATGTTTTTCTGGCACCTAGTTTCTAATTGCTGGAACTTGAATAGATGTATTCATGGAGCTTTCCTAAAGTTCACAGATCTAGAGCTGAAATTCTGCAGATCTCTGTATTGAAGTCATCTGAGGAAGCAAGGTGACTGTGCTTGAATTTTTCATCTGATTCCTTCCTGACCTACAGAAGCACAATGAAAAAAACAAGTCTGTCTGAACAAGATTCGAAACAAGAAAACAAAGCCCTTTTAATTTTGATTTTAATCAGCATGGTCACTTCTCTGATTTTTCTTGAACTAACTATCTGAGTAAAAATACCACCACTTCCTAAAACAAATATTTCACTTGAAATTCCAAGCTGGGACCCACCAATGGAAAAATGGAAATAAATGCTAAAAAAACTTGAAGTTTTTACCTTCCAAGGATTGGAGCTGTAGGTTGTATTGACCCTGAATATTTAGAGTTCAGTGTTATTTGGATGGATGAGGTTAGGAAGATAATTGAGAAGATACTGAAAACTTACTGCATAACTGCTTAAGTTACAGCATTCAACATTTACAAGCAGGTCTTTCAGCACTATGTGTAAGTTGCATTCATTCACCAGTAACAGAGATGTGAAAGAGAATCCAAACAGGTTTAAGCTGACTACTTTGCACTCTAGTTTATTTTAATATAAATGGAATTTTAAACCTTTGCAGTTCTTTCCCCAAGATGAGCAGAAACAGAACATGTTAATTGCTTGCACAGCCAGGAGCTCCCTTCTCCCCATCCTTCAGACAACACACAATGTAACCTTTGAGCTCAACCTTCTGAAACTTTTTTCTTTTCTGAGACAACAATTCAGAAACTTGCAAGCAATGCATATAGAATGGCATCATGTTTTACCACCTTCTCAGTTTGGAAAGACAAATATTTTCAGGGTAGGCCTGGTTCTTCTGTCTCAGAGAAAACGGTGCCCAGACTGCAGCTATGTGAGATGATGATTAACAGCATTATTCTCAGTGAAGTGGTATAAAGAAACAGCTGCCTTCCACTAACCCATCCCAGTTCTTTATTTCTTCACCTTTCATCTCACTTTCAGTTTTTCACAACCAACAGCCTTAATCTTTCCAATATTTTCCTTCCTTCCTTCTTTAAAAATCACTCCATTGTTTTTCCTAAATCTTTTCTCCAGTCCTTCGACTACTTTTCTCTGCCTTAATCTATTTATGCAAGTGTTGCATGCATACAGATCATGCATGATCTGTACATCTAATAATGATTTTAAACTAAGACCTTCTGAATAAAAGCAGTAGAAAAGTTTAACAAGTAACAAAGTCAACTGATACTCAAGTCTGTCTCCTCTGTAACTTCAGCACTAGCTGCAACATAATCCTCAAAACCAGAGGACGAATACTAGTTTTCATCCATTGGAAACAACTGCTATTCAGAAAGATGAAAGCAAGCGAGCCTTTCAAAGGTACATTTACACTCACAGACACATCACCCCTCATCCTGTTCCTCAGTGGTTTCATCAACCATACCTGAATGTACATTATGTCAATAAAATTCTACATATATCATTGATTTTGCCTATTACATGCATGCAATGAAAAAGGAACTTAACAAATGGGGGAAGGGGTGACTGAGAAGAGTAATTCTCTTTCCAACCTGAGGAAACTTTAGACAAATTTGCCTTTGATAATCGACTGAACAAGCTGCACTGCAAGCATCAAGGGATGGTGCAGGGATATCTAGCAGGTGCTGCAGTTTATCACAAAACCGTCTAAAATAATTGGAAGTGACAACCAGCACTACCACAAATGATTTATTAGTCTTTCACTCAGCTTTTCAGCTTCCTCAGGGCCAGAATAAATAATTTACCAACTCTGTATCTTCCAATCATTAATTCTTCCCTGTGCATCCAAACTACATTTAACTCTGCTGGGTTCAGTGGAATTAAAAACACAATATGAAGACTTTTTCCCCCCCAAGTATAGTATTATCTGACTTTATCTAAAAGTAAAATTGTCAATCAAAATTTGTATTGGTGATAGAAGGGATTAGAGCAAGCAACTAAAGTTAAGTTACAAAATATCTGCAGAATAAAATGAAAGCTAAACTGAAGAGATATCAACAATGAAATGCTCCCAGGGGGTCAGGCGTGTTCTCCCAATATAAAGTACTGATAGTGTCTGAAGATATTGATGAGCATTGTTTTTCTGATCCATAAACTAAGATTAGTTACAGACAAACATCTTACATGTCCCACATGGTAAATGCAGGATGAAAACGCTGGATAGGAAACATTCAGAAAATAAATGAAAAAGGAGATGTGAACAAAACGAAAGGATTAAACATAAACAGAATGCTTCTGTAAAAAGGCAATACTTTCTGACGAAATACGCTAAAGATACAAGATTTACTAATGCCCTTTTGTTCATATCACAAAAAAGGAATTTAAAAAAAAGAGTATTGTACAAGGCAGAATTAGAAAACAGGAGTATAAAATGGCATAAAACCAAAGTACATTTTCAAATTTAAAAGAGAATATATAAGGTACCATATTCCTATTAATTATGTAGAGAAAACATAGAGAAAACAAAATCACACCCTAAATCCATTTTTGATGTAAGATAGTCTTCTCTCATTAAATCAGCATCTATGATTAAAACCAAGATCATTTTTGGTACGTAATGTATTGCATTGTTAGAGCAGCATATGTTTGTTGCACAGCAACACATTTTTCAGCTTTAAGAAACTGTACTGACATAGAAGAAACAGCCTAGACTTTGAAGATATAAAAATATTTTTAGTTCCAAAACCATTTTGTACTAAAGGGGTTAATAACATTAATGTGCTAATATTCTGCATTCCAAGAGAAGGCTTCAAGCTGTTGGAAACATACAGAAGAAGAATGTCATGGTACTAACAGCTTTCTTTCTGTCCTGTGGGACTGAGACAACTCAAACTTTAAGTGCTTATAAGAAAAGCTCTGTAAAGCTATGAAGGCTAATCAATAGGGCTTTCACCAAGAGATTATATAGTCTGAAATAAAATAAATTGGCCACAACAAAAATGCCTTACCCTTTTTCTCAACATTAATCTCAATACAGAGAAAAGTACAGTATGAACTACAAGTCCAGAATAGCTGACATAAAAATATGTTTACACATTGCTTTTAACAACAGAAAAAAATTTCACAAATGCAGGAAATTTAAGACAATTTATTTGAAAGCAATTATCCTCTGTATTTCTCAAATGTCAATTATTCTTTCTAGTAAGACTGTAAAATTTGTACTCTAATTTGTAGTAGGGTATTTCCTTTCTTCATTTAAAATGCAAAATCTTCTGCAACCAACTATGCACAAGCTGAACTCAAACTCCCAAAATTTTCAAGAGAATGACACTGTTATAAGGGCTGAGTAATTTCGTCACTATGACAGAGGGTGTTCTAAAACAAGCCAAAATATTTTTAAAAATGCAATACTGTAAATACAGCAAAAGTTGGAGAAGCTAAATCACAGGCAAGGTATTGATACCTATGCTTTTCTCGCAAGCTGGGCCAAAAACACCTTCAAAAACCTTAGGTCTCAGTAGACAGAGGGAAAGTACTCTGGGGGAAGCCTATCAAAGACAAAAATACACTTGATCCCAGCATCAGATCATTGGGTCAAAAGTCATTTGCCATTGGAGTCAGTTATCCAGATTCATAAGAAAGCACTTACTGTTGTCAAATTAAAAAAAAAAAAATTACAACGTAAGCTACCTGTTGCTCATGGAGTACAGACATGGATCCTATAAATGAACAGATCCAGGAAGCTGTTTTGTCATCTAACTTTTGATGCCCAACTAGTTATGGCATCTTTCTTGAACAAGTTAAAGGACTTTTTGACTTGGAGAAAAATGGATTTGGACATCAATTCCCTTAATAAGAGTCCTGAGTGCTAGTTCACAATGAAGTTTTATTTCTATACAGGTCTATTTACAGAGTCATAAAAAATCAAACAAATCCAAACCAAAAAAGCTCCACCACAAAAATCCGTGGCAAGTCTTCACTTACTGAGTCTGGTCATACACTTAGGTGAAAGTGCTCGGAAGTGACAGCTGGTCACAGAAAATAATAGGCTAATAAGAGGCTGAAGTAATTCTGGCAAGAAACAGGATTCAATATTTGATCTTTTTCCGATTAAAATGCAATTATAGCTATTGATATGATCGTACACTCTCCAAATGACCTCCCTCACACAAAAATGATTTAGCAATAATTTAAGTAGACTTTCTTCAAAGGTTAAATAAAAAATTGTCTGAAATTAAAAAATGGGGGTGAGAAGGATCAAGCCCAAGGAGGAGAATAAATCAGACTTAATATACGCAATTAGAAAGTTTCACTGAAATCTTCACTGCCTCTAGAAGAATACAAAGGAAGTGTACAAGAAATTCTCATACACAGTTCTCAGCATATAAGAAACTAACTGCACTTCTTCATGCTCCTATCAGTTCTGGGTCTATCTATAGTCAATAACGTCTGCTTTTAAGAAATGTCCCTGAGGGAGTACTGGGTAAATTTGTATTTGTGTTTATCCCAAAAGAAGTATCATGTTGGCAAATGTCAGTTTTGATAAAACATCCTCACCTAAGGCACAGGTTCACAGATTTTCTCAGTCACTCTTGGTGCGATTTTTCACCTCCATCAATCTAGTTTTCTTTCCTCACTTTTTTTTCATCACAGCTATTTGTACATTCTGACAAAACCTTGAGGAAGAAGAAAGAAACACTCAGGTTTATCTGTATTTACCATTCAGTAAATCTGTCATTTCCACTTTATCAAAAGGAAGTGAGGCAGAGAAGGGCCACAGAGCGTATGTGGTGGTGAGTTAAGGATTGAACTTGTCATCTCCTGATTCCCACAGCAACACTTTCTGAGGTATACAGATCAACAGTGCATCCATCATTACCATTTTGTCAGGAAGCATAGGTTCAACTTCCAAGATTCTCCAGAGCTGCATTTCAACCTGAGTTATCATAAATCTTTTTCTGTCCACTACCACAAAAAAACCAGCAACCTACAAGGTATGAAAGGTAAGCCAAAGTTATAAAACCTGTTGAGTACATTTCTGAATAGGGACCTTAAACAACACATTTCCAAGACTGAAACAAATGAGAGAGAACTTTATTTAGGAAAATGCTGAGGAGAGCTCTACAATGTCTGTAAAAACCCATGCAAGCTATTAAGTATGTGGTAAATTCTTGACCTGAGTCAAGGTTAAAATCCAGTGTCTGGACTATCCCTAGATGTTGAACTGACCTCTGAGACATCTAATTAATTGTCATAAAGGTTTCAAAGCCCCAGAAGATTCTGGGGGAAAGAAAACAAATATACAACCCAAACCTGAAAAGTTCACTCCCAGGTGTTTCATAAATGAAAGTCAACTACATCAACTTAGAAATACTCGACAAACAATTGCAAAAATGGCTCATTTCCCCCCTTCTTTTTAAGGAAGCTACTTTTGTTTTATTTTTAGTTTTAATATTCAAGTCACTCAGCTGGTCAGCACAGTTAAACCAGCAATGTGTAAAAGTCTCATTTTCAAGCCAAAAAATTCATTATCACAGCCCAGACATTCGAGTCTATTCTGTAAAGTGTATTTTTCTTTCCACACATAGCGATCATCCTCAATGACTGAAATAAATGAAAGAAATTGAGATAAGATAGGAAGTGACATTACATAGGGGAGTATGACATTAGCTCAGACTTTAGCTCAGGAGTCAGCAGGGTTCGCTGAAATAGCTTTAAACTAGATTTGAAGAGGGACATAGCCAGACTTGACAGACATGAGGTGTGAGAAGGGAAACCTATAGCAACCACTGAAGCAGGAAAAGGAAGGTTAAGAGAGGATACCATCAGTGAGTATAATAATCCAAAGCCACAACCACAACACAGGACTATGGGGTGTCCATTTTCACCCCCACTAGGATATTGATGCGATCAAACACTTTATAGAAAGTGCTGTACAGCAATGCAAGCAGTATGGGGAACAAACTGGAAGAATTACAGATCTGTGTGCAATCACAGGGCTTTGGTTTCAATGGGATTACAGCCATGTGGTAGGAGAGCACCTAAATGGAACGTTGTCATGATGGACTACATGCTGTTTAGGAGACACAGACCAGGAGGGTGCTGTGCTGAAGTTGCCCTCTACGTGAGACAACACTTGGAATGCATTCAGCTGTCTTAGGATGGATCATGAATGAGTTGAGAGCTTACGGGTTAAGATAAAAGGCAGACTAGTACGGGTGACACTGTTTTGGATGTTTGCTACAAGATACCTGATCAGGACGAGGAAGTGGATGAAGCCTTCTAGAGGCAGCCTCAATGTTACAGGCGCTGGTTCTTGTGGGGGTCTTAATCTACCCTGAAATGTGCCGGAGAAGCAACACAGTAAAGCACTAACAGTCCAGGAGGTTCCTGGAAAAGCACTGATGACAACTCTGTGAGACAGGTAGTAGAGGATCCCACAAAGAATGGTGTGCTGGCTGCTCAGCCTTATAGTAACTAACAGGGAATGCATTATTGGTGATGGGAAGGTTGGGGGCAGCCTTGGTTTTCACCGACAAGACCAGTCCTCAGGAATCTTTGACCCAAGAGACCAGGGTAAAGGAATGTTGGAAGGAAGGCTTTCCATTGGTCAAGGAGTATTGGGTCAGAGAACACCTAGCAAAACTTGAAATCCACAAGCCCATGGGCCCTGGCAGGATGCACCCATGAGTGCTGAGAGAGCTGACAGACAACTCAGCTAGGCTGCTCACGGTCATCTCTGAAAGGTCATGATGATCAGGAGGAATGCCTGAAGGCTGAAAGAAAGCAAACGTCACCCTGGTCTTCCAAAAGGGCAAGAAGGGGGACCCAGGCAACTACTGGCCACTCAGTCTCACCTCAATCCCTAGAAAGGGGATGGAGCGCCTCAGTCTGGAGGCCATCTCTATCCACATGGATGACAAGAAGCTGATCAGGACTAGTCAGCATGGATTCACTGAAGGTAAATCATGCTTGATGAACCTGACTGCCTTCTGTAGGCATGGATAGAATGGATGAAGGGAGAGCAGTGGGTATTGTCTACCTCGACTTCAGCAAGACTTTCGACACTGTCTCTCACAATATCCTCATAGGCCAACTCAGGAAGTGTGGACTGGATGAGTCGGCAGTGGGGTGAATTGAGAATTGGCTGAACCAGAGCATTGTAAACAGTGGGACAGAGACCAGGTGGAAGCCACTACTGGTGTTCCTCCAAGGTTCAATACTGGGCCCAGTATTGTTTAACTTATTCATCGATGACTTGGATGAAGGGGCAGATGCCTCCCCAGCAACATCACTGATGACACAAAGGTGGGAGAAGTGGCTGATACCTCAGAGGGCTGTGTAGCCCTCAACAGTCAGGAGAGATGGCCAGAGAAGAACCTTCTGGAATTCAAGACAGGTAAATGCAGGTTCCTGCACCTGGGGAGGAATAACCCCATGCAACAGTGCTGGCTGGGTGCCAACCTGCTGGAAAGCAGCTCTGCAGAGGAGGACCTGAGGGTCCTGGTGGACAGCAAGCTGACTGTAAGTCAGCAGTTTGCTCAAGAAGCCCAAGGGAAACCTGAGGTGCATTAGAAAAAGCACTGCCAGCAGAGCAAGGGAGGTGATCCCGCCCCTCTACTCAGCCCTGAGGGGAGGACACATCTGGAGGGCTGTGTCTTGTTCTGGGCTCCTCTCAGTAAAAAAAAGACATGGAGCTCCTGGGGAGCATCCATCAGAAGGCAGCAAAGATGATTAAGGGACTGGAATATTTCTCTAATAAGGAAAGGATGAGAGAGTTGGGCCTGTTCAGCCTCTAGAAGGGATGACTGAGAGCGGATCTCATCAACATATATAAGTATCTGAAGAGAGGGTGTCAAGAGGATGGAGCCAGGCTCTGCTCAGTGGTGCTGAGCAATAGGACAGGAGGCAGTGGGCAGAAACTGATGCACAGAAAGTTCCACCTGAACATGAGGAAGAACTTCTGTACTGTGCGAGTGACCAGGCACTGGAACAGAGAGGTTGTGGAGTCTCCCTCACTGGAGATATTCAAGAACCATCTGGATGCAATCCTGTACCATGTGCTCTAGGATGACTCTACTTGAGCAGGGAGATTGGACCAGATGACCCACTGTGGTCCCTTCCAGCCTGGCTCATTCTGTGATTTAAGTAAAGAAGGTTTATTATTTAGTAGCAGAAGCAGGCCTTGTTCACGCTGTCCTCATATTGTGGGATGTCCAATCCACCCATGAAGACAGCCATAAGTATATACCAAAATCAGAAAACGCTATGAGCTTTTCTGCATTCTGCACGAACAAGCATCACGCAAACCACTTCAATTTGCTATTTCATACAACAAATAAAAGGCACGGTAATTTTGCAGTGAAAAATCACTCTCTGTGTAAGGAAATGCCAAGACTTAGGGAGCAACATACTCTCATAATCAGCATAACAAAGGCAGCACGAGAGAAAGCAACTCAACTTCTAATCACGTTTTAGCTAACAGGTTGGTAGACACAACCATATGGAACAAGTAACGCCTCTTATCTGAATGAATGGAATGTACTTCAGCTGTGTGTTTGCTATCCTTAAATCATTAAGATTATGGCCGCACTATCTACTTGAGAACAATGTAAGAAAACTAGAACATTGCAACTTCCAAAGCTCAAATACGTTCAAACATGAGGTCTCTAACATGCTTTAACTGTCCTATTCTAAGAACTTCCCAAAGAAAAAAGAAAAATCATTAAAATTCAGTTGTAGTTCTAACAACAATATATTTTAGAAATATAACCGAAGGTAAAAGACTGAAAATGACTGAATATCAGAAAACAATCAGTGACAAAAAAGAAACCTTGCATCACAGGGCTTATGACAATTCTACTATGCAACCCCTTCCTCCTCCAGTCTTCCTTCCATGTATTTAATCATCTGCTAGCAGAAATTTTTGTGGAACTGGCTGTCAAAAAGAAATAGTGAGGATGATCATGTTTTCACAGAAGCAATGTTAATAATGCATGAGGAAATGCAAAATATTTAGTTGCAATTTTCTGAGCTATTTAGCAAAATATTCACTAATCTTTTGCTTCATATACAGTATTTGGGTAAAAATAAAATCTCTACCCCAAATCCCTTCTACTAATCAGATAAATTCCTCATATTAATTAAGCAAGTAATTATCCCTTTTGAAAAGGTGCTCTTTTTTCTTACCTTTACCAACCAAATCTCTGAGTGGAACAGTCCTGGGATAACACTCCCTAAGAGTCCCATCCCATTTGCAGGACCTGGTCCTCCTTGAGCAGTACCTTGCCAGTATCTAATAAAGGAACAACATAGCATGGATCAAACAATCCAGAGTGTGTGGACCCCAAGTTCACGACACAAATTATTAAGGAGCTGTTGAGGGGAAGATTTTCTGTTGGATCCCATACTTACACACAAGGAAGAACAGATCAGGGATATAAAAGCTGGAGACAACCTTAGCTGCAGTTACCACAAGATGGTGGAATTCTATATCCTGAGAGGAGGTAAAAAAGCAAAAAGTGGGATCATAAGCCCAGACTTCATTAGAGGAGACTCTGATCTCTTCAGGGGTCTGCTTGGAAGAATCACATGGCAGATGGTTGTAGGGAGAAGGGTCCAGGAAAACTTAACTGTCAGGGATGTCCTCCTTCAACCTTAAGAACAGTACATGCCAAACACCATGAAAATGAGCAAACATGGTAGGAATGGCTGAACAAGCAGCAGCTGCAGAACTCAAACACAAAAACAAAGCATACAGGAGACGGAAGCAGGGACACACAAACTGGGATGAATATTAAGACATTGTCCAAATATGCAGGGACAGGGTTAGGGAAGTCAAAACCCAGCTGAACTTGAACACAGCAAGTGATCTGAAGGACATCAGGTACATCAGCAGCAAAGGGAAGATCAGGGAATGTATGAGCCTAGTGCTGAAAGGGAACTTTATCACACAAGACAAATAAAGGACAAGATCCTCAGTTCCTTCTTTGCCTTGGTCTTTACTGGTGAGACAAACCGTCAGCAATCCCACATCCTTAAACAGTGTGAGGTAGAGCAGGATCAAGTTTGGGAATATTGAAACAAACTGTACATAGTATTTGTACAAAATGTACATAAAATAAACACAAGTCTATGGGCCCTGAAGGGATGGACTCATGGGTGCTAAAGGAGCTGCTTAATCTCACAGCAAGGCCACTCACAGTAATATGTGAAAGGGAGTAGAGATCACAGCAGGGTCTCAAGGACCTCAGCAAACCAAATGCCACCACTCTCTTGAAGAATAGCACAAATGAGGACCCACGGAATTACAAGCTGGTCAGCCTCACATCAACCAGCAAAAAGAATTACAGTACAGGCTGATGGCCAAGGATCTGCAGAGCTTTGCAGAAAAGAACCCAGGCATTGTGGTGGACACCATGCTGAACATGAGCCAACAATGAGTACTCACAGCAAAAGAGGCCAAGACCATTAGGAAGCGATTTACTAGAAAGTCAAGGGAGGTAATTCTTCCTCTTTAGGCAGAACTGGTGATATCTGGAGTACTCAATACAGTTTTGGGCTCCCCAGTATAAGAAAGACATGGACTTACTGCAGTGCACCCAGCGGAGGGTCTGAAAGGTGATTAAGAGTTTGAAGCATATGAAGTATGAGCAGATACTGAGAGAGCTGGGACTGTTCAGCCCATAGAAGAGAATGCTCAGGGGCTTTTATCTATTTCTAGACATTTCTGATGGGAAGGAGTGCAGAAAATTGAACCTAATTCATTTAAGTGGCAAACAGCCAACAGACAAAAGTTAATGGATACAAATACAAGGAAACTAATTTTAAAATGTGAAGAACTTCTTTTACTTATAGGATAAACAAAGACTGGAACAGGTTGTCCAGAGCAGTTGTGGAGTCTCCACCTCCATCTTTGCAGATATTCAAAACCCAACTAGACAATCTCCTGAAGAACCTGCTGTAGCTGACCCTGCACTGAGATGACAGGTTGCACTAGATGATCTCTGATGGAGTCTTCTGACCATAAATACTATGTGAATCTGTAATTTGATTTATGGGAAAGCATATACATCACTAGTGTTAAGAATATATATACATGTTTTCAAATATTGTCATGCACATTATTTATCTGTTGTTTTTTGAGACTCTGAAAGCGTCATGTGAACAAAACACTGTACCTGATAGCATGATCTTAATGAAATAATTGCACAAAAATATTTCTTTGACAACAAAATATATATATTCACACACATTGACTTATACCTTGAATTTAACCAGAGCATGAGTTTTGAATACAGAGGGTTTGCACATTCATTCATGTTTGTACCAGAACAGCAGAAGAACTGGAAAGAAATCTTTTGTAGGGAAAAATTTAGGTAAATGTTGAAAACCAAAGGCTTAGAAGATGAAATGGAGGTGTATATGAGAAAAACTGCAAGATAAAATTTGAATTCCTGTACTCAGGATGTCAACTAAGCCTTATAAATTACGCATATATTTTTACGTTAAGATAACACTGAAGAAACAATACATCACAGGGAACTTATTGAAGAGAAGCCCTATCATATTGAGCCAAACAGCTCATTTTTTTTCTTACAATACAGGCTTTTTTTCTGCATTCGTTTTTCTGCTGTCTGAGAATTTTTAAAACATTGTTGTACTTCCTGAAGAAGATCAACAAGAGTAGAAATGAGAAAATTAAAAGTAGCCAAGCACAATATACTTTGCACTCCTGATGCTGTAAAATAACAGAGAGAGAAACTTGAGAGACAGTAAGCTACTCCTACCAGTGCATTTCATGTACCTGGCAGCAATATTGTTCTCACCATTCCTAAGCACTGGGTCTGAGTATTGCTTCATGACTGCCTCCTACCCCCTTCAACTGTCTTTTTTTCACTCCTTCCTTGAACTAGTGCTAATGTAGTCAGATCAGAAAGTTAATAAAGATTAAAACTAACATAGCAAAAGAATGCCTGGATGCACAAGCAGCAGACTGCATAAAAGTGGTGAAAACACATGGCTGGGGAAAGGGGCTTAGCAAGGCTCCCAAAGAGCAATCCCATCTCCCAAAGAGTCATCATTATTATGCTTCAGTTTATACTGCAGAGTAGTATTTATTCAAATAATAACTAACCTAGCTGTTCCAGAACAAAGGTAGCTGAAAAAGCACTTCATATTGATCCAGAAAGGATAAAACGCTCATGTTATCCATATCATTTGCATTTTCAGCAAAAGCAAAATTCAGTCACTCAGTAGTAGCCAGAGTATTTTTTTTAAATTCACTTGCCCACGTAAACTGAAATTGCCAAAGGAATTGTAATACTGCAAACTGAAAGTAAGGTGCACAATCTCTCCTAAAAGATAAATGTGCAAAGAACCAAGAACCTCTGGCTTACTTTAAGATTTGAATGTTTTGCAGGAAAAAAAGAAAACCACTAATCTTTTGGGTTCTTCTACTTTTTAAAAAATTAGCCTTTCTAAAGGTTTTCCATAATTTCCATTAGCAACAACTGTGAAAGCTGAGCTGTGTCTCCTCCAAAATCGCAAACTTACACTTTATTGGTTTGCATTTAGCTATTTAGCAATTTTGCCTTCCTGAGGTCAGCTTAATCCCATAATTAACAGTTTTATATCATTAATAGCCCTTTCTTCTGATTTAGAGCTATTACCACACAATCTTTTCATATTGTTGGTTCACAGAGAGAAATATCTACCTTTTTGCTTCCGAATTTTTCTGAGCTCCACTCTGTCCCAAGCCACCACCAACAGATTCACCTTGATTCTCTCAAGTTCAATGACTGTAACAAACTCAGTTCAAGATCAGGATTCTTTGTCCATAAAGACCATTGGTCAGAGCTTTCCTTTGTAAAGCAAATCTAATTTACCCTTTTTCTACAGTGCTGACATACACCTTAAAGCAAGACAACCAGAACAGTCCTGTGGTCAAGATTATCCAGTTATTTAAAAACATCACTGCTTTAAATTTACAGAAAGAAGTCAGAAAAGAAAAAGGGAAAAGATCTTTCAAAAACAGCTGTAGCATGTAAAAGAAATTAGCCTGAATGACTGTAGGGAAAATATCAGCAATAGGCTTTGAAGAAATCTGGCTTGGGTCACTGAAATAAAAACAGAGGCAGATGCTAGGCTGCCTAGCCCAGGTCACTGCAGGGAGAACAACAGCTGGTTATGTGAGTCTTGCCCAGGACCCAGAGTTGGTGCTTGATTCTGCTGTGCAATTATTCAATACTTCCTTGATGATTTTAGTATAGGAGAAAAACTGGAAATAAGATGGATTTTTTGGGGGGGGAGGAGATATGACAAATTGAACCATTTATTTAGTAAAAATACTCCTGTGTACATCAAACAAAAGAGTTCAAATGTGGACTGGCTACACAGATCTACCTCTGAAATATAAGTAAGAGGTTTTTGAAGTGCTCTACCAAGTTATCAATATTTTAACAGCTCTCTTAAAAGCTGTTTCATAATAGTGCAGATACTTTCAAGACTATCTATATTCAGTCCATATTAACTGTAGTATATTTTAAGACATTTTATTTTCATATTCAAACAGGGTTCAGAAGAGAGAGTGTCCTCTGATCATTGCATCCACAATCACTTTTAGCTGAGAGTTAAAAAATTCCTTTTTATAACCCACCAACCAACATTCAATTCAACTTAAGGGAGTTGTTGTTCATATTAAAACCTCTACCATTGTAATTTCTGGATTATGTTACAGAAAACTGAACTCACATTACACATCCTGGTAAGCAGAAGAGTTTTTAAAGTGAATTTTTCCATGATTGCCCAGCTCCCCGTTTCATGACTCATGCATTCCTTCCAATCATATTATTCATCACTCCTTTTCATGAAGACAAGAAATTATAAATGATTACCATCTTGATTTGTCTGAGCACAGAAAAAAGTATCTTTAGAATCAATGGACAACTCTACTCAATAGATCAGCTAGTTATTCAAAATATGTTTCACTAAAAATGCAGAATATGCCTTCAGATGTGCCCATAGTTTTACTAATTGTTCCAAGAATGTATATCATGCACATGCATACAATAAAGGCTCTAAGAAAGAGTCTTAAGAATAGTACTTTTTTAAGGTGATTAAAGAGAAAAAAAAGATTTTTTTTTGAGGTTGTTACCAAAATAAACTTCTCAATTCCAAGTTATTTTGACATTCACTCCCAGGGAGTACAAGTATTTATTAAGAACAAGTAGGCATAGCAAGGCAAATAAAACTCTTCAGAAATTGTGAAAGAAAATGTTAAGAAAATTTTCTTTTGAACCAACAAAAAAAAAAGATATCTTAGACAGACCAGGGCAAGGAGTTTCCTAGCAGAGAAACAAAAACAAACGGTATAGAAAATGAACTCTATAGAAACAGAGAAAAGTGAAAGAAGTAAATGGAAAAGTTTAAATCATACAAATTTCATGCTGAAGCTTACTATACAAGAGTTAAGTTTTGTAGTACTAATCTAAACCCTTTTGTATGAAATGTTGGAAGTGAGATAAATATGTTTAAATGGTACTGTTTCAGAACCTTGGACCTTTTAAAACTCTGGTCAACTGAAACATGGCACTAACTACACACATACCCTGATATATAGAAACATAAGAATTAATAAAAAACAACAATCAAAAAAGGGAGAACAACAAAGCTCTTCATACTTAATATTTTTGCAACTACTATATGGATGTTTTTAACGTTTGCTTACCCTCACAACAGAGTAAGGAATGTTAAATCCAGCTATAACCATATGTCAAATGCAAGAGCCTAGGATAAAGAAATAGCCTAAAATTAATGTTTACTAAATATAATGCTGTAGAGAATATATTCATCATCTTCAGAGCTACTATCACTTTGTCATAAGTTACACTTGAATGCTTACAAGATCAGAATTTCAGCTGAGAGGAAAAACCTGTTTCAGTAAAGTCACCACACTAGGCACTAGCCTTCTTCACTGAACTTCTTGACTCTTCACTGCATTGCTAGTAAGGTATTAGAGGCTCTTTCTGGTAGACATCTTAATGTGTATGGTAAGATATTATACCTAGACATGGCAGGACAAGGTATGCTGGTGGTATTCTACAAGCGTGCTAACTGCATGCAAATAAGGGGAAGTTACACTAGAAAAACTGATTCTTAGCTTCTCTCAGCACCGGAGACAGAATGAACAAGACTAAGATATTCTGACTACCACCACACTGCTAGTAAGTTGCATCCAAGGTAGACATGTATTGGCAGTATAAGCAAACTTGCAAAGTGCTCCTTATCTAGACATGACCAAATTCATTAAAACATATCTCAATAAGAAACAGAATCAGCAAAAACATTCTGGATTTGAGGCTGATAAACTCAACAAGCTGTGTTTCTCAAGTAGGTAGTCATCTTTTAGGTGCTAATCATTCCCCACAGTTAACATAAATAAGAAAAAACTCCAGGAAATATTGATTAAAGTTTATATAATATTCACTACCATTACTGAAATATAACTAGTTACTGTAGTTCTCATGAAGATTTATTTCACTGCCTACAAAATAGGAGGCATTTCCTCTCCAGGAAAGGTCACCGTAATACGTGGAAAGTTTACGTCAGGCGACTTTATGAATATCATATAGAAGAAATGAGAAGGGAAGCTATTGTAAAACCAAAAATATTAGACTGCAGTTTAGACTATGAACATCTGAGAAGCCATGTTTTGCACAAAAACACAAAACAATGATAACCGTGCAAACAGAACAATTCACAATTTACAATGTGAATGTTTAATCATGCAGACATACCTTTTAAAGTTCTTTTAGATAAAAAGGTAACATCTTTATACAGTAAAAAGTATGTAAATAAATGCACGAATATTGTTGAAAGGAGGTAGATATTTTGATGATATAATAGAAAGATTCAACTCTGTCATTGCTTTCATATGTCCAACACAAAAGACCCTGTGCTCTTAATAATCTACTGTTGCTACCAACATTAAGCCTGGAAATTTCTATCATCATAATATTGCATACTATGGTTACCATTCCTCTCAAATTCACATCTTCCTACAGCTGCAGTCTCTCTATGGGATCCTTAGTGCGAGTCAGGAACAACTGCTTATTCCTTTTGGACCATGCTGTAGAGCTCAGTCATGGACAGGGCCTAGTAACATCTTGCTGGTTGTACCTCTTTCCTCTTGCAGACATTCTCTCTCTAAGCAGTGCTGCAAAGATTTTTCTGTGAAACACATAGTATTTCTACTGGCTTGAGGCTTCTTGTTTTGTTAGGCTTTTTTAGCCAAGGTTTTACTAAGATCCGTATTTCAGGTGAACTTATATTTTAAATAATGTTTGCAACATATCTTTTTAAAACATCGGACTTTCATCAATGTCAGCTCTGATCAATCCTACATCCCTTAACACAGATTTCCAAAATGCACTGCAAAGCAGCTACCCTATAAAATGAAACAGAACTTGAATATTCATTTCACAAAGCCAACGCATGTGTTTGGTCACAAATACTGGATTATTTCTCTAGTATTTCCTTCTTTTTAAACTTGTAAAGTTTGATTTGAGAGAGTGCTGATCCCTATTCTGTGAAGCAAGCTAGCGTCATTAGGATGACAAAATCAAGTCTTATTGTGGCAAGAAGAAACATCATTTAGTGTCAACAACACACTGCTATTGATTTGAACTCCTCCTTGCCTCACGGGTGAAATAACAAGCTCCTACACGCAGACTCTCTAAGCATATCAATAGGGGAAAGAGGCAAGAAAAATACTAAAAATGGCTGTATTAAAGATACAACAGGAAATATGTGACTCATGAGATGCAAATTCTTTTATCTGTATGAAACAAATTGAAGAAGAGCTTAATATGGCTTCTGCAATTTCTATGGAGTTAGATTAGAACAGAAATATACCTACCAATAATATACCAGATTTAGGCTTCCCAACCAGTATCTCCTAACTGTTCAACAGTCTCTGTGAAACAAGTCAGCTTCATTTTCATTATCTAATACCTACTAATCATTTTTCTAAAATGTCGCCTTATTTTAGCATCCTGGTTCACCATTTCAGCAGAAATGATCCTTTAACAATACTGCTAGGATCTCTTTAAAGCAGAGGTAAGAAATTGTCAACACAGCCAGGTTGACTCTTTTCCTATTTCTAAACAGACTCTAATTCAGAGGGAAAAAAAAGTATCTTTCTTTTTAAAAGATACAAAAAAGAATAAACATGGTCGTGCAACATCAATATAAATACCACTTTGCAGTGCCCTGGTTTTGGCTGCAATAGAATTCATTTTCTTTCTCAGTAGCTGGTACAGAGCTGTGTTTTGGGTTTAGGATAGGATGAGCATAATGTTGATAACACACTGATGATTTCGTTGTTGTTAAGTAGTGCTTAGTCTAAGACTTAGTCTAAGTCAAAGGACTTTCCAGTGTCTCCTGCTCTGCCAACATGGAGGTGCACAAGAAGCTGGGAGGGAGCACAGCCAGAACAGCTGATCCAAACTGGCCAAAGGGATATTCCATGCCACAGAACATCATGCCCAGTATATAAACTGGGGGGAGTTGACCAGAAGGGGCCGATCACTGTTCAAGGACAGGGACGAGCTAGGTGTCAGTCAGCAGGTGGTGAGCAATTTGATTTTTTAAAAATTGCTCTTCTTGGGTTTTATTCCTCCTCTCTTTTTGTTTTCTCTCGTCTCATTATTATTATTATATTTTACATTATTTCAACTTTTATTTCAAAATCCCATGGGTTTTACCTTTTTCCAATTCTCCTCCCCATCCTATCACAGCAGAGAGGGGAGTGAGTGAGGGGCTACAAAGTACTTGGTTGCCAGCTGGGTTAAACCACAACACGCATCAATAGTTCCTTTTCTAGAACTTAAAGCTATGTATTTGAGAAAATCTGCAAACTAAAAAAGGTAGTGAGATGAAATACTGCTTGTGTTGTCTAACTGCACCCAAAATTTAAGCTAATTTCAAACACTTTTGTAGCATCAATTCAGCATGCTAGAATTCCATACCCTACCTCTTAAAACACGAACAAAGTAATATACAAGGCATAAAAAATTATTTCAAGATAACTTCTTATTTAAAAATACAGAAGTATAGGGAACAAAGCTATTTTCATACTACATCCAGAAAATGGATGAGGTGTGAAAGAAATCTCTTGTTTAATGTGACCTTTGGCTGTACTTCCACTTGTCATCATTATGAAGTAGCTACTCTCAGTGCCAACACATAAGCTGCGTTATATTATCCCATAACAGTAGTAGCATGTCTTTCAGAGAGCGTTTCATACTTCAAGAAACTGGTGGCAGAATGCACTGACAGCACTTACCTTTGTAGCTGCTTATAATAGGTCTTACTCAACAATAAGACCTCATTTACAAAAGGAAATAAGAGTGTACTAAATTTCAGAGAGCATATCGCATAAACTAGGATGTGTTGAGGAACTCCCTTGGAGTTCTCAGCTTCAGTGAAAACATTCAAATAAGGAGAAATGTAAATTTCATATTGGAACTCTGCCCCAAATAATAATATTCAGAGCTTTGTTACTGTGCACAGACCAAAAATACTGCATCATTAAGATCTGCAACATACTTGACTTTTCTTAACGCATGTAATTAAGAAAATATTTCTGGAAAGCAAATGAATTTGAGATTCAAGTAAGATTAATAGAACAAATACGGCAAATTTACGTTTTATACAATGGTAGCAAGCTGCAGAATAAAAATCAGTAGCTATCATTATCTAAAGCTGTTCATCTAACACCATAGAGAGAAAAACTATTGATACATACTGTACACACATTTTTATCCATGTATATAAATCAAAGGAAACAGCTTCCTTTAAGGCAAGTGTATGAAGATACTAAAGCAAGATACAAATTAAATATTCATACATTCAATATTTCAAAATAAGGAATTTGGATACGCACATGCATAATTTAAGTTCTATAGTGAAACCTGTCTACAGAGGCCATTTCTACTGTATTTCAACAGCATTGAAACTTGAAATGTACAATGCAGCCTTTCGATGCTGTGTTAAAACTTTAAAGTATATAGTAATTCATTTCAAGCACTAAACATAGAATAAAGGCCACATTATGCACACGGCACTTCTGCAGAGGAACTGCTGCTTTGCCCTATTCATTACAGCTCTGAAACAGGGCTGTCAGTCCTGCAAGGTGGTTTCGGACTGCCCGAGGTACTTGGTAGGAGCTGAGGCCAAACAGGAAACTTCAGGAACAAGGTGGCTCACCGGCCCTGAATTGCCCATCAGTCAGAATTGACTCCAAGTCAAATTCTGATCCCAGGCACCAATTTTAAACTCTGTTGAGATGGTGATCACACATAAAGCGTGAAACTGGCCCCTTACATTACTCTTACACATTGACTCAAGCCTCTATGGAGTAAAGATGATATTTCAGACCTTTATGACTGGCAGAGGAAGGGAACACAAAACCAGGTTTCACACTATGTTGTGCACTAGAAATGATTCTTTGTGGTCACAGAACCTGAAAGTAGTTTACGTACAATAACACAGACATGTTAAATTTGAAGAGCTTGTAAATTCCTATGCATGCAAAAAACTCTGTGTGGGGAAAAAACCCCTACTATCCACCTTCCTCCCTGCAACATGTATCTTCTTCTGCATGTGTCTAAAGATATCGCCATTTCTCCCCATGTACTTAAAACCTTGCCACTAAAAAAGAACCCTCTATATGGGTTATTAATGTGAATATTTTGTTTTCTTATTAAAAGTTAAATGTATTCGTTCAAATATCAAAAGTCTCATTTTAAAAACATTCATTTCACTGGGACAAAAATATCTCATGTTAACTTGAAGAATAATTAAAGAGTACTTATTAAGGGAAAATAAAACTACTCTATTTCTACACAGTTTAAAGTAAACATTTATCTTTGCCCCTTAAAGGTCATTCATTTGATCTTGACACACCTATGGAATCATAGAAGCAAAAGCTAAATAAGTAGAAAAGTGGTATTTAGCAATATAAAACTAAACAAAATTAGTATCTACATGGTAAATTACTTCATTGAAAACCATCTATGGATTCTGCAAAGAATATACTTTTGCCTTAGAGCTAGTACTTTAATTTTCAAGAACCAAGAAAAAAAAATCAAAACTAGTCAGTAACAATGCAGCGTCGAAAAGCAATAAACTCAAAATTAAGTTATAAATAATTTAAAGCTTGTCATGAAGATGTATTAATAATTCATCAGATAAATAATTTACTAAATAATCAAATAAATAAATAATGAAATACATAAATAAATCAGCAAATAAATAATTCTGCAAAATAACCTAAACAATAAGTCACTAAAACAAATGACAAACCTACAAAACTACAATGATTTTCTAAATTCTGATAGTTTTAAATAAACAAATGTATATAAACTAGATCAATCTTTGGTGGATAGAGAAATATTTTTCACTGCTATTGGTGAATTCCTGATTACTCTGCACAAGGATACAATTTTAGATTTTACAAGAGTGCAGTTTTTCCCTTGTAAATTATTAACACGATTGCTACAATACATCCTGCTCTGTATTTTACATGTAATCCCTTCATGTAGCTCATTTTTACCCCCAAAAATGAAAATCTCTTTACAACATTCTTAATTCACACATTTCTTTTTT
The DNA here is from genome assembly GCA_013399195.1 of Dicrurus megarhynchus. Classification (NCBI taxonomy): domain Eukaryota; kingdom Metazoa; phylum Chordata; class Aves; order Passeriformes; family Dicruridae; genus Dicrurus; species Dicrurus megarhynchus. The sequence goes on from VXAD01002022.1 coordinate 733,694, forward strand.
TTTTTTCCTGGGTGCAGTACTTACAACACTGCAATAGCCTTCTTGGTGGTTCTCTTATTGTCTTCTGCAAACCTTCAGAAGTTTTGCTGCAGGGGAAAAACAAGTAGAATAACCTTAATTATTACAGATGGTATCTTGTTCATTAGCAGATGACAACATTTTATTTGAAAGCACAAGAAAAGCTGTTTTATAATTCTACAAAGCAACTTAATGTGAAACAACCATTACAGTTTGCAGACTACCGAAAGTTTTTAGAAGTCTTTGGTGGAACGAGTTCAAGCAGACTGAGGCCTGTTTCTTGTATTTAAGCTGACACACAATCTGTGCAAACTGGCACTAATTCAGATGTAAAGACAAACCACGAGAAGGACAAAATACTTGGCTGACATCTAATGTTATCCTTGATTTTGGAAGTTCATAGTCCTTGAAAGAATACAGTGAGATCATTTAAAATCCACTATCTAAGTACGTTCACAATTTAATTAGAACACTGCACTCCAAAGCAACACTGGTACCACAAAGGTCAAAATCCACTCTTCTCTCCAGTCAATTTTCAGTCTCCATTTATTTTAATGAATAATATTGACAGTCACCATAGCTTTCTTCAAAGTGGTATTCTGTAAATATAGCAGTTGAAGAAATGTGCCACAAGTGTAATCATGTTACCAGCTTTTATCCATTCGGTCAAAAAGGTTTATTTGCTTTCTTTCATAACATACATTTCATACAGGAAAGAGTGAGACAGTTTTACAAACCATGCCACTGACATGGATTCTTTATCTCTGCACTGGACTGTAAAAATGAAGGGATACATCAAACCTGAGGTTATATATTGCATACATGCATGGTTTTTCGCTACTTGTTTCAAAGGGAGTCAGTGTGCAGTGTTGTTTCTACAAGTAGTATCTCAAATTGCTGATGGTGCTGCTGTATTTCAGCATTTAAAAGCATAAAGGATAATTTACTCTTAAAACTACCTGGGCACATTATATTTAACAAGTCTCAAATTCTCTTTAGGGATTATAATAAGAAAACACTTTGCTTAATCATAAATTTTATATTTATCTTGGCTAAACACCCTCCTTTGGATAGACTGCCCTGTTTTGTCAAGAAAAATCAACACAGTGGAAATGAAGTACTTGTTCTGTTGTGTGGTCATTCAAAAGAGGATGTAGAAGTAATGTAAATGTGCACCAGCGCTGCTGATAATTTCACGCTCTCATACACTCATTTCAATTTGCTTTAAAAAGGACTATTCCTCCTGGCTAAATATAGTCATCATGAAAAAGCATACCTCCCCTTTGAGCTAGTAACACTGCAAGCCCCAAGACACAACAGTACAAAAACTTCTATATTTTAAGGAACGTTGAAGCACTTTCTTCTCACAGTGTGTGTTTCTGAAGTGGGACAAATGAGACTGGTTTTTTTATTAAGGTATTCTCATTTAGTGTACAGATTTCTGTTTGAAAATGACAATTCATTCCCACACCACATCTCTGAATCCCATCCACCACCAAAACAAATCATATATATACCAAATGCTTCTTTTTAAAAGCAATGGGTCCTTGTAAAAGCAGTCTATACTTTCACGCATTAAAAGATTTTGAGGATTACTGGGACATACAATGGCTCTGGAGGTTCTGGAATCAGACCTTCTATAGGAAGAACCATTTAGTCATAGAGCATTCATCCACAGCTTTGGAGTCTCTGGTAGCAAAGTGATTTTTCACCAGTGAGTTACAGTAGAGCTAAAACTGTAATTACAGTTACTGATGTCTTAAACCCACATTTTTTTCTTCCTTTTAAAATTTACTTATTTTTTAATTACTTTCATGTTTAATTGGGGCTTCCAATCTAAGGTTACAGAACTCACCTCCTCAGACAACTACTTCTGTCTAAGCTGGAGGGTCATAATTCTCTGCTCAAATAAGACATGGAAATCATTTAAAGAAGGACAAAAACCAGCCAATGACCTGGGATACTGTCACCTTTCTCCCACTTGCAATCATATGCAAATTCCACCCTACACAAGAGTCAAAGACAGAAACTGAATTTGATTCCCTTCCTCTCTTCTGCCAGCTGGTCCTTTTTCCCCCCTAGCCCTCAAAACATTGTATAGATGCTTTACACAACAGATCATAAGGAAAACTTGTCAATGGAAGACTAAAGCAGAAGGCACTGACGTTCAGGTGTACTTCACAGAGAAGAACAGCAAAAATCAAGTAATCCGTGTGCATTCTCTACTCTGCCCAATCTGGGAAGCTGTGCTACAATAGGGAGGCTCCTTTGCTGGCACTCAAGTTAATTTGGGTGATAATTTAAGGAACTGGATTGTACCCCATACCTAAGAGAAAATTTCAAATATTTACAACAGCAAAATTATAAATATGGTTCACAGTAAAAGGACTGAGCAACAAGCTATTCCATTTTCTACCTTTTGATATTGCCATCACCAGAAAGTTTCTTAGTTTGAAGGTACAAATCAGACCAAAAGAAACCACATACTGCTGCTTCCTTCTTATGGGAACTTATGAATATAGGAAACAGGGAAATTTTAGAAAGGGATTACCATGTAATATCAAAATTTAGGATTTTTTTTTTAATACTTAGGAGTAAACACAGGGAGAAAGAAAAAGGCTGGACAGACCTGCTTAACCAAATTATCGTTGATGTAAGGTACTGACCACTATATTCTGACCCACTTTTCAAAGATTCTTGGAATTGTTCTAAGTTACACAAAATATTTGGCATTATCAATGAAAAAATAGATAAAAGAAACCTGCAATCAATTATTATATTTGGGAACCTAAATGCGCATAAATCTTTCAAGACCAGAAGATTCACTCTTCTGCCACAATTCCCTCCCCGTATTCATTACAAAAATTAAAAATTAACTCTTTGGTCGCATAGAAAGATGCTTTTGTGACGCAGTATGGTACTTCATAAAAATTTTTAATGTATCTGATTATTTTAATCATAAAAAGTAAAAAAGTGTTCGTTATACATGTTGGTAAGTCTAACTAAAAACTGTAAAAGTAACTGTGTCCTACAATGTAATAGGATAATTTTGAGTATGTTCTTGGCAAAAACTTTGGGTATTTCTGAATAACTTTTTAACCAGCTTCTTCCAATTGTCTCTAAGGTAAAAATCAATTTTGAAATATTAAAACATAGCAAAATGTTAAATCCCAGACTACTGGATCAACTCCTATCAATGCAAGACTTAGCTCATTTGACTGCTATGACCCATGTTTCCTAGTCGATTTTTAGATAAAAACAAGCAGATTACCAGCAAAGGTTTATCTCAAATTCCCACATGTACAGCATGCCACATTAAATATATGCAAATCAACCTCTTTCTCCTCTAGTTTTTTTGAGCTGACAACTCATATGACCTGAAGCTATGGTTAATGATTACAATTATTTGACTTTCATATTTATACAATCAGTTATCAGATATGCATGTTAATTGATTTTAACAGATAGTTTTGTATTCTAATGATCAACAGTAAGTGTACATTTTACCAACCTCTTGATTTATAAGAAAACAAAACTTATATCAGTTTTCACAATTAACCCTTCATTGTATTGATTTGCAATATTCAATGGGAACCTTTCAATAATCTGTTAACCTAGAAGTACTCCAAACTAAGTGATCTTAACTTTGGTAGCAAAATTTAATTTTCCAATTACAGACACTCTTCTATTGTGTTTAAAATTTATTTAAACAATGCACTGTCGATTTAATAGAAATGATGAAACATAATTCATACTTAAATGGACCGGGCAAACAAGTAGTTTGCATTTATTTAATATACACATTTTGCTAATTAAAAGTTCATTTCTCGTTTTCAAAGAACCTTAGTCACGCACTCCTGGATTTTAATAAGCCCTAAGATGTCACATATATGACAGAGGACAACAGTGCATTTAAGATCCTTATTTTTCAAGTAATATGCTTAAGGCCAAAGGGTTCCTCTGGTGTCATCACTAAAAATAGTAATTGAGTTGGTTAAATTTTCTTTTTACATGGCTAAAAATTTATTCTTTGCAATTCAATTTTTATTTCGGATACCCTATTTATTGAAGCATAAAATACAAAATTAGAAATTGCACACATTTTCATGTGAAGAATTGACTATTTTCTAAGATTATACAATGTGCAATCATTATCTTCCACAATTAATGTTGTTCTTCTTTAAGTCTATTCATATAAAAGAGTGGATATTGTATTTTACTCTCAAAAAGATCAGATCACGTCTTGTTCTATAGAAGGGCTCTCTCAATTTAGGCCTTAATTGCTGTTGTACTAAAGGATCATGCACCAATTTTGGTAAAGCAAGGGCTGCTGGTTCCCTTTCTCAGCGTATTTTAATACCAATATAGATATTTTAATTTCTGCAAAAATGCAGAACCTTTCTATTTTTTATAAATAACTGAATGAGGTGCAGAGGCTATTCAGCTTTTATCCAGGTGAGGTTTGTACACTTCAAGTTCTGCTTCTCCCTTTTCTCTTCTTGTCTGGTAGCTCCAATTAATTTTCCACTATGAGATTCTCAGACATTCTCCACAAACAAAAGAGACATCAGCACACTCATGTAGATACACAATGCTTACTCAAGTTCCTGTAATGGACCAGGGACAGAATAAACTCAAAGTCACATTCCCACAACCGTGAATAAGCACTTTAACCCCTAAAACACTCTTTAATGGATGTTTCTGCTTTTTAAAAAGTCTTGATTTCACACTGAACATAATGAGAAAGGTAGTGAATGTATGATGGGATTCTGCTGCTTACTTAATAGCTATTTTTCTTAAACTAAGGTCTGGCAACATGACAAATACTGATAAAGCAAGCAAGCTCTCTTCAATCTTTCCCTTATTGGGAAACAACTTCTTGGTCTTCAACAGATCTTGATTTAATCCTGAACATAACGAGAAAGTCTGTAAGTCTGCAGAAACAGGTCTGCAGAAAGAGGAAATACATTCCACTCTAATCACTAACCCCATTCGAACACCACAGATATCAATTCAGAAAGAACCTGGTTTCTTTTCTACAATTCAGTGCTATGAGTTAACCACCTTGAAGACTGACTGTAAGGTTTATACTTTTGTAGCCAAGGCTGACCTTAAGATACACGGAAAGGTGAAGTAAAGATCCTACACTTATATGTGAAAATAGTGGGAAATATAAGACAAATATGCTAGTAGAATCTACATATATATTTTACCTGTAAATATCTAATAAACTTAGAAAACAGATATCATTCCTAGTTTCTAAAAATGTTTGATAGCCCCACTTTTCTTTAAACTTGACTATTAAAAACTACAAACCTGGTCATGTCAGCTATGAAGAAAACAAGTAAAATTTAGCGACTGCATTATGTACGGGCTGACTGAGCCAAAGAAGTCCTACTCTGACTCATAAATATGGCACATTCATTTACATCACAATAAATGGGGTTACATCAAGCTACCAATCAGTCACTAGTGGGGTTCTGTAGGGCTCCATTTTAGGCCAGTGCTCTTCAGTGTCTTGATAAATTATTTGGATGCAGGACTCAAAGGTATACTAGGTTTGCTGACAACACAAAATTGGGAGGAGCTGTTGACTCCTTCGATGGCAGAGAGGCCTTGCAGAATGATCTTAGCAAATTAATGGGCTAGGCAATCACCACATGTATGACAATTTTCAAGGGCAAATGCTGGATTCTGCAGCTGGGACAGGGCAACCCTGGATGAATGGACAGACTGGGGAATGAGAGGCTGGACAGCAGCCCTGTGGAAAAGGACTGGGGGTCCTGGTCAGTGGTGAATTGAATATGAATCAGCAGTGCCCTGGCAGCCAGGAGGGTCAACCGTGTCCTGGGGTGCATCAGGCACAGCATCGCCAGCCGGGCAAGGGAAGGATTGTCCTGCTCTGCTCGGCACTGGGGCAGCCTCACCTTGAATACTGTGTGCAGTTTTGGGCACCACAATATAAGAAAGATATAAAGCTATTAGAGAGAGCATGCAGGAGGGCCACAAGGATGATGCAAGGTCTAGAGGAGAAGACATACAAAGAGTAGCTGAGGTCACTCGGCCTGTTCAGCCTGGAGGACACTGAGGGGAGACCTCATTGCAGTTACAACTTCCTCCAGAGGGGAAATGAAGAAGCAGGCACTGATCTCTTCTCTGTGGTGACCAGTGACAGGACTTAAGGGATCAGCCTGAAATTGTGTCAGGGGATGTTGCTATCCTATAGCATAGCNTTGGACCCCGTTAACCTGCGAGCCAGGCTGGGAACAGCCTGGCCGGCAGATATTAACGAGGGGAGGTTTAGGTTGGATATTTGAAAAAGGTTCTTCACCCAGAGGATGGCTGGGCACTGGAACGGGCTTCCCAGGGAAGTGGTCACAGCACCAGCCTGACAGAGTTCAAGAAGCACTTGGACAAAGCTCTTAGGTACATGGTGTGACTCTCGGGCCTGTCCTGTGCAGGGCTGGGAGCTGGACTCGATGATCCCTGTAGATCCCTTCCAACTCAGGGTATTCTATGATTCATTTAAATTAGAATTTATATAAACCTTTTCAGAAGATGCCTGAACCTAGACTGAAGTAGAAACAAAAGAAAATACTGTTTACTACTCACTATTTTTAAAAAGTATGTTAATTGCTCATCTTGAAGATTGATGATTAGAAGTAGCATATGATTAACAATACTCATTGTATTTACCAAAAACTGCGAGGAAACAAAAAGTAGAAAGCAATTGGTTTTTCTGATGTTTTCTGATGTTTTCTGATGACAACTTTTATGAGAAGAACTGCAACTATAATAAATTCCACAGTTAAAGGTTAAATTAAGGCTATGTGTAGAAAGAAGACCGATAAAATATGTTCTGGGAAATGAGAAAAGAGTGTACCTAAAAAATGTCCCCTTCTAAGACAAACATTATGAGTTCAGAGATAGCAAGCCACCATCCAGACACTATGGCCAGTTTGGATCACTGAGACTAATAAAGGGATCATGACAGGGACAACTGAGTGAAAAAAATCCAGAAGTTCAGTATCAGTGGTTTAGTATGCAACAGTCTATGCATAATCTTAGTCAAGAAAATGAAGCTGAATTCATGAAATATAGAAAACCACTTACTATACTGCCCCTCTTGCACAGTAATGTGTCCTCTGGCACTATTTCACACAGGAGAAATAAACACGGAAATGGGTACATCTAATACAACTAGGTAGGTAAGTTTAGTTACCTGTATCCACAGGTGATCAGATTTGATCAAAAAACATCAGGGATAAGGGTCTTTCATTGTCCTTGATGCAGAAAGTATAGTCTTTAGGATGTTTACTTAACTTCATACCGAAAACATTTAACTACTTTTCAACTCACTGTATAACCCCAACAAAGATAAAATATATTATCAATCAGCTGGATCAGTTCTGTACAGCCATATGAACTCCAGCAAAGGTGCAAGGCATGGAAGGAAAAATATCAAAAAATGGGAACAGAGGGAGGATAAAAGATAATATCAATCATTTTGCTGACAAATTCATCTAAGTTCAGGTTATCTAAATGTGATAAATCACATTCATAAAAGCTCCGAGTGTCCATTTGTGCACCTCCAAGATGTTTTATTTCTACCAACACCTGCACTCCCTAAACGTCACTCTATTTTATCATGGTGACTGAATTTCAATGGATTTGCTAACATAAGAAATAAGATTAATAAAAATGGCATTAGTTTGCTTGCATAAAACCAGCCCACTACTTGGATGCTGCCTGTCTATAACAAAGTGGTACATGAATACTGCATAAGTGGCCAAATGCCTCTTCTGACATGAAGACTCCTTTGGAGACTCCCAGTGTCACCATTAGAACTATGGCTTCACTGCTAAGAAAAATGAAATGCTGCACAGTTTCTCTTAGAACAAGTAACTATTTTACACAGAATCATCAAGTTACCGAATGCAAACCACAGCAGAAAACTGCTGCAAATTTCAATCCTGTTAGTGGATAGAGGAATTTAGGGAAGAGGATGTAGGGCAAAATTGCTGGGTTTTATTTTAAACATGCTTAAACTCAAAATTTTAACTTAAACATTTAAGAGTGATTTTAGTCTGTAAGTTTTACGCCACCTGAAACTGGTGATCCAAATGTCTATAATAGTGCATTTGAAATGCTGAGTTATATTAATCTCATACTAACTATAGCAGTTCAATTTCAACAAATTTCTCAGGGTTTTTGCATATCGCTGAATAAATGACTCTGGAATTAGCTTACTTTTCTTGGAGGCATTATATGAGATTATTTCTTAGTCTCCTCCTCTTTGATTTAGTACACATCTTCAGATAATTTATTAATGTTTTGGATATCTCATTCATCATCTATTATTACTGGTGTCATAAATTAGAGGAATGGAACAAAGCACTGGACTATACGCTTTTTCCATATTCATCAATAAAATAGCTACCTCTGCTAGCAAACACTCTATAAAGTAGTTGGTTTATCCACTAAGATGAGATCAGGAGCAGTTTTTTAACTCAAATCCCAAAACAGATTAGATTTATAGTGTAAGAGGCTCTTAACGAAATAAAAATCAGGGTAGGAATACCTGGTCTGCAAAACACAAAAGCAAATGTCAGACATTGGTATGTCCTCTAAAACACTCAGATGAATTAAAAGGCTGATGAATGCCAGTTTTACCTGGTAAAAATGGATTAATTGTTAAAAATGCTGTAATTTTGTCAGCATACTATGAAACAGTAAAGGGAAGGAAAGATTCAACCAACAGAAACTTAAATGTCAACATTTAAATCAGCTGTAATATTGCCTAAGAAGACAAGTTGCATGAACTTGTGGTAAGTGGGAAAAATGAAATCCCTTGCCTTTTCTTTTTTGATTTTGCTTTTTCTTTTTTCTTTTTTTGTTTGGACAATCTAAACACAAAGAACATTGAAAAATACAATAGTGAAAATTTAATAAGATGTACAAGATAATGGATATCAGTGGGAATCCGATAGGTAATAAATTACATACCAGTATACTATTCTATATAAAGTAACTGAAAAGACACAGAATTAATGTTATTATGAAAACATTAACTACTGACTTAACAAGGTCATTCTGCATTAAATGACATATTTGAATTAAATTTGAATATCCAAAAAATCAGTTTTTGTTGTTTTATGCAGAGACTGTTGATATATTTTGAATACATTCACTATTTACATTCCTTTAACTAAAAGTAAATCTCTCATTAAAACAAATAATATTTTGCATGATGTAACAATACTGCGCTCAACTCTTTTATAACTGTTGAAAATATTAAAACCAGGTTTAGGACTTCATTAATGGAATGAGATACAGAATTTAAGTTCTTATAAAATAAGAGAACTCAAAATGTTAGTTTGGAATTGGATAAAATGCTTCCAACAGCAACTATGTATCTAAGTTCTACAGGGGAAGAAATTCTTTCTTCTTTAGGCATTATAGATTGGATATTTCAGGCTCCAACATGACCTTTTATTAGTCTCCAGTTTGATCAGTTTGGCAATGATCGTATCTCTTACTCAATCTATAAAGGCAGTTTGCAATCAAAAAGAACCTTATCATTACATGACGAAAGTAAGTTGCAGCCTCTTTGTACTAAGGTGCACTTGGTTTGAGGACTTACATAAAGCAGAGAAGCCAATCCCTTCTCCGACTGAGAGCAGCTATTTGCGCTCTCTTATCTCTGCCTCACTTCAGATAAAAATGCACATTGTCGGGGAAATGCGGAAAATTAATCTTCTCTCTCACAATTACAATATTCACCCATTGGTAGGTCGCCTGAATTCCATTTTTAGCCTTGACGAGTTTCTAAATTCTAAAATGGGAAACTTTATTAGACAAGAGATTGTAAGCGTGTCATACCCAAAATGTCCAGCAGCAATCTAGAAGTAACAGGTACAGGATAATTCTTTGGTGAAAAAGGACTTCATTGAACCTGGTCTCCCACGACCAATGAGTTGCTCTAGCAACTGAGGGAGTAGTCAAAAAAAAACGGAGTGTTGGCAATGGCAACATTCCCTCATGCGAGAGTCTCCTTGACTTAGTGTTTTCAAACTATCTGAGATTTTTTCCCTTCTTGTCTTTCTGTTCACTGAGTGAAAAACTTATGTCTGCATGGAATTCTTAACAGAATCTCAAATCAAGGAACAGACTTGGTTAATTTACTCCAGACCAACTTCAGTATATAACATTGGGATGCCTGGAAGAAGGTTTTTCTTTTCCTCACCCCGAAGAGATTACTTCCTTATCTAAAACTTTACAACTAAATCCCAGTGAAGGGTAACTTTATTATTTTCCAGATAAATAAGCAGGTAACTTGTTCTATATTCTGAATACACCATTTCACTTGTTGGTGATAGATTTTAACATTAATTAATGACTGTATAAAAGTACTGAAAAATCATGGAAAGAATGCTTTAGCTCATCCCAGATGGAATTTAGAATACAGGAGTCAAATTTCCTTAAATAATTATGCCAACATAACCTTCCTTTAAACCTTGCTACCTAATTCTCATAACTTTCAGGTCAGCTGAAAATGTCATCAGTGAAGAATAAGTTGCATGGTGAATAGACAGCAACCAATCACCAAGAAGTAAACAAAAATAACATTTCTTTGGTTAGAACACAGAATAAAAATTAAAATCAATGGAATCTTGAATTAAATATTTTTCTCTTTTTAGATTTATTTTTATTGAAGGTTCTGCAAGACCCAAAGTCCTGTCTTCTTTTTAACATCAGATATCCAGAAGGCTTCAGATACCTGCTAAATAGGAGCAGTACTTGTAAACGTTGACTCTTAACTTGGTTTTAAGGGACATCTCTGTTACATTCTCTAACCAGAGAAATTATGTGAAATTTAAACCTTTGCTTCTCAGCAGCACCATATCCTCTAAATTGTACTTGTCCAACTGAGTACCTATTCTCAGACAGACATATTTTTAAACTCCATATATTAGAACATTCATTCATGCAGTTGATCAGAAGCACGTGTGGTCCTGCAAATATCTAACACATTTATCACTGGGACAAAAGGCCAAGCAGGACACTTGAAATCCTGTTACCACAAAGTAGTGGTTAAATGTGAGAGGAGAACTGGGAAGATGGTATTCTGAAGCAAGCAGACAGGTAGCAGTGGAGGGCCAAAGCTGACACTATCAGGACCAAAGGCAAACTCTCCATGGGGGGCTGTGAGACTAATTTCCTCGATTCAATTACCAGCACTAGTAAAGAAGTTTACTACAGCTACATGATTTAACAACTGTTAAACCAGCATTGCTAAATTCAGAACCCACTAAAAACATACTACAAATTGTCGCAAAGAAATAGGGCTTGTTTACTCCTCATTACAGTGTCAGTGAGTCAAAGAATTGATCTTAAACAACAAAAGCCTGACAGACGAAAATGCCGCCAGCTCTGTCAGACTCCTGGAAGAGAAAGTCAAGGCTCAAATGATTGCGTTGATCTTTAACTGAAACTGTAAAACAAGTCAGTTTCTTCAAAGCCAAACATAACACCGAAGCCAACAATAAGGAATGTTTTAGTCTTTTCTACACAATGAATGTTTTGATGTCATGAGCTTTGGAAGTTTTTAATCACACTAAAAAAGCATTAGCAAGGCAAATGTGTATGACCCAGGCCCATAAGCAACCACAGGACTGGTTTTCCTGACTAATCTTATTTTTCCTTCTCTTGCCTAAATTCCAGTATCAATACTTCTTAATAATAGATACTCTCAAATTTTTAACCAGGTTTTAAACCATGTTTTCTTTTCTTTAACTATCCAAATCTGAACAATAATTCGTACTTGTTCAGTGACTAAACTCCAAATTATCTGTATTTTAGTAGTCACGTGGAAATTGGAGTGCTACCCACAAGACGTCAAGATAAAACACTTGACTGACACAGATCAGAATCAAAAATTCACCCCATTTAAAGACTAACAGCCTTAAGACACATGATTTTATGCTTTAAATGTAAATAAAGGTAATTTAAAATCCCATGTTTACTGTTCAGAAGTTATTCTTAGTTATCCCTTCTGAACTCCTGATTCTGAGTATGACCACCCATATCTTACATAAGTCTTCCCATTCCTTTTTAAAAAAGTCTACATTCACTAAATCCCTCTCAATGTATGTTCCAGCATAATTTTATAGTGTATGTACGAGATTTCTGCTGCTAGTGATTAAAAATCAGATTCATCAATGTTTACTTTCTAATTTTAGACATGAATTTATTTGAAGTAAAATTTTAACCCATAAAGCAAACTAATTTTTACATACTGCAGACGTCATAACCCCCACAGAAGAATAACAGCAGAAATTAAGTTAATGACTAGAATCAGAGCCAGAAACACTGGACAGACAATAGTTTCATTTAACCAATTGCTGCACAATCTCTTCTTCCCACCTCTCACCTCCAGTAAATTTATCTTGATTATAACTATATTGGTCAGTTCAAGTTTGTTTAGCTGCAGGTCTTTCCATCACTGACATCAACAGTGAAGTCACCCAGGACTTACAAGTACAAATCAATTTTGTCTTCCTGGAACAAATCTTAAGCATCCAGAAGCTCAGGACCCCGATATTTGACTTCAGGAACTAAGTGCTTAGTAGGCATCTGGAAAGTAATGAATTACTTCACTTAGCCGTACTAGCACTTTATTATCCATTTTATGTAAGAAATCATAATGATAACAAGCGTATTGCTTGGCATGGAGCAAAACCATGCAGGCAACCAACAGATATTTCCTCTGACCCCTGTCAGATCAATTAATTTTGGTAACAGAGACAAATGCCTTCAGAACAGCAGAGCAAGACAACAGAATTCCTCTAAAACGACAGAAGAGAATATATGCTGTGAAGAAGTGAAAAAGGTTTTAAAAATAATTCACTAAAGTAATTCTCTATACCGCCAGTAAAGCTGTTTTCAGTAATGTACAGCATGTTACACAATACTTTATAGTAAAATAATTTCATGACATCATATGCTCGCCAGAAAAAGATGGCATAGGCTACCTATCCAGAATGCTTGCCATTACAAACATTTTAACAGAATAGAATTGTTCAGGTTGGAAAAGACCTTTAAGATCATCAAATCCAACCATTAACACTACCAAGCCTACCATGTCCCCAAGTGCCACATCCACACATCTTTTAAATACCTCCAGGTATGGTGACCCAACCATTTCCCTGGACAGCCTATTTCAATGTTTGACAAATCTTTTGGCGAAAGAAATTTTTCCTAATATCCAACCTAAACCTTCTTCAGCACATCTTGAGGGCGTCTCCTCTTGTCCTGTCACTTGTTACCTGGAGAAGAGACTAACCCCCACCAGCACACAACCTCCTTTCAGGTAGTTGTAGAGAGCAACAAATTTCCCCATGGCCTCCTTTCTTGAGGCTAAACACCCCCAGCTCCCTCAGCCACTCCTCATGCACTCCAGACCCTTCACGAGCTTCACTGTCCTTCTCTGGACTTACTCTAGACCTCAACGTGCTTCTTGTACACAGGATTTGAGGTGTGGCCTCACCAGTGCCCAGCACAAGGGGACAATCACTGTCCTGGTCCTGCTGGCCACACTACTCCTGATACAGGCCAGGATGCCAATGGCCTTTCTGGCCACCTGGGCTCACTCCTGGCTCATGTTCAGCTGTTGTCAACCAGCATCCCCAGGTCCTTTTCTGCTGGGCAGCTTTCCAGGCACTCTGCCCCAGCCTGTCGCACTGCCTGGGGTTGATGTGACTCAAGTACCTGGCACTTGGCCCTGCTGAACCTCAGACCATTATGCATCAGCCCATCAATCCAGCCTGTCCAGATCCTTCTGTAGAGGCTTCCTACCCTCCAGCAGATCAACACACCTGCCCAACACGGTGTCAGCTGCAAATTTACTGAGGGTGTAATCCATCCCCTCATCCACACCCTTGATAAAGGTATTAAACAGGGCTTGTCCCAGTACTAAGCTCTGGGGACACCACTGTGATCTGTCACCAGCTGGATGTAACTCCATTCACCACCACTCTGGGCCTGGCCAGACAGTCCGTTTTTACCCAGTGAAGCACATGCCTATCCAAGCCATGAGCAGCCAGCTTCTCCAGGAGAATGCTGTGGGAAACAATGGCAAAGGCCTTACTAAAGTCTAGGTAGACAACACCCACAGCCTTTCCCTCATCCACTAAGCAGGTCACCTTGTCATAGAGAGAGATCAGTTTGGTCAAATAGGAATTGCCTTTCATTAACCCATGCTGACCAGGTCTGATCACGAGGTTGTCCTGTACACACCATGTGATGACATTCAAGATGAATGCCTTAAATTAACACTTTTTAACCTTAAGATTTACACACACAATGCAAACAATACTTACTATAAAAAGAAAATAGCTTATCTAATGAAATCAGTTAAAATCCAAAATCTAAACACAAAGCCAAGTCAACGATAAACAGCGGGAATAATGACCATGTAATTTTTATATCTTGTATTTACCAATCTTCTGTACTTTTACTAATGCAAAATATAGCAACTTAGAAAACACAACGTGAAGTTAACATTTTTTATTATGAGGGGTTATCTTCAGGATCAAAAGAGTTACACTCTGAATAAAAATTTCACAAGATCTTAAAAAAAAAAAATCTGCTGCATCTCTATCTACTAGTCACATGACAAGACGATGTGAAGCTTACATCATTCAAGGATTACCAAGATAGCTGTGTGTTTAACTATTAGTTGGTAACCACTCAAGGCCCTAGTAATTCATTCATCCTCCTTCATTCCACATCCTGAACTAGAGATTCCTTGAATAAAAATTCCCAATTCACTGACTGTAATCCTGATCAAGTGAGTAAGATGTAGAAGTAAAATTAAGATACAATGTTCTTAATAAATGCAGGTCTAATTTACTTTTACTTCTGTGAATTTCAAAACTTTGTTATGCTGTCATGGTCCAAATCTAAGAATGAACCATTTTATGAGCTGTAATACAGAACCAGCTGCCATAACATTGTCTTTATCCACAAATCAGTCACTGAGGTTAGCAATGCTTAACAATCAGACTTTAGTTTAGAGTCACAGAACAACAGAATAAGCTGAGTTGGAATTGACCCACATGGATCACTGAGTCCAACTCCTGGCCCTGCACAGGACATGCCAAGAATCACACTATGTGCCTGAGAGCGTTGTCCAAACACTTCTTAGACTCTGTCAGGATGGTGCTGCGACCACTTCCCCGGGGAGCCTGTTCCAGTGCTCAACCACCCTCTGGGTGAAGAACCTTCCCCTGATAATACAGTCCAACTATAGGACTGTAGGAAATTCCTGATGACCAGCAGTACCAGTGTAGGGAAAGAAAGTCCATGTGGTGAACAGAACAGTCATTCTTGGCTTTTCTTCCCATGTATGTACGTTTCAATGCTGCTCTAGGAATGGCAGCAGTTTTCTGGTCTGAATACTCCAGACACCTTCTTAAGATCAAGATTCATCGAAAGCAAAGAGACAATCTGCTTATAATAGTATGCATATAGATAAGGTTTACATATCTGATATAGAATTCTAAAATGCTTATATGTATGCACAGAACCTCTTACACTGACTAAATACTGAAAATCTACCAGCACCACCTACTATGGCTTTATGAAAGAGATGTAAAGGAAAAAATAAACAACTTCTTTTTTTATTTTAGTTCTCTAGAGAATTAAGAGAACAGGTGGTACTTTAAACACATTTCATGAACTGTCATAACCAAGACAGACTGACTGACATAAGATCCACCACAGCTGAATGGTCAAAGATGCATAACAAAATGTATGACTATTTCAATTAATGAATGAAAGAAGTTTTCCTTAGTCAGTAATACATTACCAATTGGCCTTACCAGCCTTACTGAACATTAAAATGTGTGACAATCAGGTGTACAATGAAAAAATCAAAGTGAAAAGAGAATTCTGTTTTGGACAGAACACGATCAGGGGACATCTAACTGAACAAAATGAAGGTGGTTGTTCTAAGCCATGTTGAGTCTAAGACTTCCACTGCGCATAGTCAGTAGACCGGGAGTAAATTCAGATATATCTATTCCCACCTAGTACAGTATTGGGGTTTATTTGCTTATACTTGGTGACAGACATTTCCTTATAGATTTCCTGCCAAATGTCATTTGGTGGGATCACAATGCGTACAATGGGGCAGACACTGAGGAGTCTCTTGTGGTTACCAACAACTTGTCCTATTTCCACAGAAAGGCATTTCAAATTAAGATTTAAATGAGCAGAGGGAAACAAAAATTTTAATCTCGACTCATCATTGTCATTCCCTCTAGACCTAGAGCCATTCCACCATCAAGATGCAGCTGCATCACTAACAAGGGGCAGCTACTCAACTCAGTGTTTGACCTTTTCAATTTGAGAGGTCACAAAGCAATTCTCCTCAAGAGACCAGGTGAGCTTAGGACACAGGAAGTTTGCAGGTTTATTTGTTTCGTTTTTTTCTTTTATCGTAGTATTAATAAAATAACTAGTCTTTCAAGAACTGTTTTAATTTATACATGCCCATGGATGTAGTAATGCCTAGCAGGGTTCGGGGTAGTCAGATGATCTCTGGCCAGCTGTCATAGACAACAGAGGTTACAGCAAGGTGTTGAACTTTGAGTTCTTGCTCTAAGACAGTCCACTTCAGAAACACTGAAGAAGATGGATGGCACAGCTGGAGCTCAGAGAGGAGGATATGAAAGCAAATGTCCAGTGTGGAAGAGAAACCTTCCCTCACTTATGCAAGATGACAGATACCACCTAGATTTTTTTCATCTGTTTACCTGTACCTGCAATTAGAAAGTCTGCTTGCATTTCATTTTCATTTCACTGTCATCTTTTACCTGTGACTTCAAGTCACTGTATCAATGGTGGCACAGACTTTGAGAGGAATTGACAGTTTCTGAGGCCTCAGCTTCAGAAAAAGGCGAATGTCACATGAAAGTAAAAATACTTTGAAACATACTCTGAAACAAACTGTAAGTTAGTGAAACTACAGAAATGTATCTCAAGTTACAGGGAAGAGGTTAGTATATTAAGAGGGACTACACGGAAAGTCACAGTATCCAGTGGATGCAATAAACAGACATAGCAATGAATCATGACAAACCCATTACTAGCTACTAAAACAAAATTCTGGAATTGACACTTGTTTCAGTTCCTTCAAAACTAAGCAAAATGAACAAGAATAAAATTGGCATGGCCATAACATTTCACCAAGCAAAATTCTTAACTGTAGACAGGAATTAGTCTCAAGTGAAATGTCAGTTAATTTATTGCTGTCAGTTCAGGATACATTGCAATGATGAAATCATTGCAAAATGTAACTCAGGACTTTGAAAGATAAATTCTTTCACATTGAAAAAATGAAACTGCTACCCAACCTTCACTTACTCTGAAGTCAACCTGAATAATAATTTTGAGAGTTGTCTGGTCAGGGTGAGTAAGAAACATTAGCTGAAATACCATATTGGCAATTTGGAGACTTGCTGGCAACTTGAGTATTTTTTTTTTTAGACGAAAAAGTGTAGATGGTATACTGAGCACATCAGAAAGAGTGTCAGCTTAATGCAATGTACTGCTACAGATACATTTTTTTCTAAAGTAAATTGAATGTTTGAGACAAATGAGAAATCCTTGACCACTTTTTCTTCTCAGTATCAAATACATCTTTGTCACCATTTTTACCACTCAGGTTCAAAATGAGATCTACATCAGCTCCTATTCATCTTCCAATATATTCAGATCTCATCTGAAACTTTGTTGTTGTTCTTGTTGTTTTTCATGAGATCTATATATATGAGTCAACCTGACTATACATCAAAAATTCTCATTTATCCCAGTTTCTCATGAGATTCAACTTGCCTCCCAGTCAATCCATGCAGTGCACAGTTTCTAAAATGCTCATCTCACTGGTTGCCAAAGTTTTCAATAACTGTAAAGACAGTAATCTTGAATGATCAAGCCTCTCATCAGCAATTTTACATTATTCTTCTTGCTTGCATCTTTATCATTGCATGCCATGATACAATACTGGAAGACAATGTGAGTAAAAACCCTTGTAGAAGCCTGTCTCACTACTACTACAACTGCAGTGAGCCAATACAATCTACTTCAATACCTAATGCTGTATCTTTACTGGTAGTGTATTTGTTCTTCCTTGCCCACATTTCTTTTCTAGTGAGCAGTTATGTGGTGCTTAGCTGCCTACTGTGGTTAAACCACAACACCACCCTACAATTATTTGTGCTGCAGCTGGATCTCCTTACAGCTTGAAAACACAGAAGCAGGGGAGCTTGGCACGCACAAAAATCAGACAAACAAAATGCTGAGACATTCTCTGTAAAACAACAAAACAAAAAAGAGTAATGGCCAGTTCAAGACACACTTTCTGTGTTGGTGGGTTTGATTTTATTCCATGTTTCCAGAAGGTGGAATCTTAAAAGAATGCTAGCTTCTTTCATGCTTAGGAAAGTCCATGGCTGCAACCATTAGGGCAAAGGAAAACTGCATCAGGAAAGAAGGATTTAAGGTATCTAAGATAAATGCTCATTGCTAAAAAAAAAAAAGGAAAAGAAGACTATGAGACTATTCAATGCCTGTTAATGAGCTTTCTACTGAAGGTTTTCCTCTTAAACCCACTGGTTTAAGTCCTTGTCATCCACTTTCTATCTACGCATTGTTCTTTCTCAAACTCATATGCCTTGACCTATGCTGATCCATTACTTGTGGAAGAGGACAGTATGAGTCTGAAACTTTTGAGCATAACAGAAAATGGAAGATTGCCCCAAGTATTACTGAAAGCTAATTCAAAACTCTGGCAAAAGACTGACTATCTGTATTAGGAGGTATCTAACATGCTTAGGGACTAAATGATAATTAACAGCAGCTCTACAAGACTAAGCACTCCAGTCAACATACAAAAATTATAGCATGAGTCTAACAAAACACTTTTATCCCAATCTGGGTAAGCTGTTACAAGTAGTAAAATGATGTTCACTCAGCCCACATTTGCCCTCTTCTCAGATAAAATTACTCACAGTGGAAATTATAACCATGACTATTACTGTAAATTAATGTAAAAATCTAGTCTCCCCCAACAGCAATGAAACAGCAACAGTTCTAACACTCTAATTCCTGGCATATGTCAGTTTTGAATACTTGAATATTGACTTTCAGGTAGAACTGAAATAGTCAATATTTTTTTTCTAATATACAAGAATTTAGACAGCTTATTTAAAAATTGCTAAAGACGAGAACAAAAAATGTTTAACATAACGAAAAACAAGTTAGGACTTTTCTCCAATCACTGAGACTTCAGAGTGCACAGGAGCTCTATTAAAGTAACACAGCATCTCAGCAGGATTTGCAACAGCTGACGGTGCCACTTGTTCATTCTGTATGTGTACCTCAATCCATTCCAGTTGTGCAAAATGTCAAAGTGGAGCTCTATGTCCAGTGACAGCAGCTGCTACTGTCCTTTGCTCCTCTCCACTCAGTTTTGTAAGGACTGAACCTCATGATAAATTGATTCTGAAGTTGTGGGTAAAGACAGCACGACTGCACCAAACAGATGTCTGACATCATCATCATCATCTATCATTATTAAGAATTAACATTAACTTCTACCTTTCCAATATGCGTTTTCATTTCTTTTCAGGTACTTACCCCCCCCACATCACCCCAAAGAATGTACTTAAGGCTCAAGATAAAAGTCGTAAGAGACAAAAGACTGGGCAGCTTTTCCATCTCTGCACACTGAAAGTTTGACACTATCATGAAGGTGTGTCACATCAGCCATCAACTTCAGTGGTCAAAGGTGGGAACCAAAAGCAATCAGCAAGCTGCTTGGGTCAATACACATTTCTGAAAAATGTGTAGTATGAAAGGGGCCACAAGCAGCTGGCAATCAGCTGAAAATGCAGCAGGCACATCCTGCCTTATACATATCTCATTCCATCTATCCCTTAAATCTCTTTCCAATTCCCTGACTTGCAGTGGAGCCTCAACTGTCATCTTGCACCTAAATCAAGCAGTCTGCAAATCAAGACTCTTGGGAAGTACAACAAGTAAGAGTTGGGACTATGGCACAAATCCAAAAATCAAAACAGCCTTCTACTAGACTAGGTAAAGCTGACCCTGACTACAGAAGGTAATCTTGTGAGAAAGGGACCAAGTGTACAGTATTTATATTGCCTTACAGTTTTTTTCACAAATCTATATAAGAACAAATTTTTAGTTTGAAAAGAAAACTGCCTGAAACAAACTTACTTAAAGTAATACACCAAGTACCAACATAAAATTTCAAAATTTCACGATGACGTGTTTCTTCAGAAAATTGTGAAGTAGATTCACAAAAAGGTGAAATTTACCCTCATTCATAAAACGTCCTCATTTAATTCTAACTGGCTGCTACCTTTGAAAAGTACACTTGAAAAAAAAATCAACAAGTCCTGACTGTAATGCACAAACTTCAACAATCTAAAATTACAGGGTTTTTATTCCTTTGTTTTTATTTCTCAAGGCACCAACTTCTGACTGAATGCTTTAAAGGTGTTTTATGCACAATGAACATATACCACTCATGATTGGAAGAAACCTTTCCACTGACTGGGACATGAATTTCCTCTTACTACAGGAAGTCAGCAACTTCCTGCCTGTTGCACTTTCCTCTACTTGCACTCTCTCACTGTTTTTTCACCCAGCCACAAAAATTAAACTTACAGGTGTCCAGATTTTTTCATACTTGAAAATAAAAGAATATCTTCTGTATTATCTGCTACATATTTTCATGAAGCAGTAAAACTGGCAGGAACCACCAATGTGAGTTTTATGTACAAATGTGAATCTACAGAGAAAATCAATAGAGCTCAAATCTTTGTCCCACTAGCCTAGACTGCTCAATGCATTGTACATAAAGGTTATGGGGTATAATGAACTTTAAAAGGTATTGCCACAAGCAGCACCAGGTTTAGTCTGAAAAAAACAAACCAAACTATATATATATATATATATAAGAATTGCCCAGTTACATATTTGAATTTATTAGCTTTCCCCAAAATGTGTATATTTATTAGCATCATAGGCCAAAGTGTAAGTGAAGGGAATTTAAAATAAGTCAGGCCCAAAGGAGGAGAAACACTATGCAACTAACTCATGAGTAACTGAAAAACAAGCTAGGCTCCCACTTTTTTTTTTTTTAAGTATGTGGTGCCAACAAAAGTAACAGGCTGTATATTCTGCAGGTGCCCAAGTCACTGTTCTGAAAGCATAGTTAAGTTTTATAGGAAGCAGGACATGCAAAACAAACATGAGTATCAGCAGAGAGCCACTCGTCTCACTAAAGAAATTAATAACGCCATTATCACTCCCAATCATCAAATAACTTACCAGATACACATTCAGGGAAGTATACTAAATGTTTACTTCCATTTTTCATTAGCATTAGTACTATTCTCCTTGTATCAAGGAAACTCAGAATTAGTTTGGGTTGGAAGGGATCTTAAAGATCACCTAGTTCCAACCCCTCCTGCCCTGAGCATGGATACCTTTCATTAGACCAGGCTGCTCAGGGTCCCATCCAGCCTGATGGGGAATACGTCCATGAAGGGAATATCCACAGCTTCTCTAGGCAACCTGTTCCAGTGCCTCACCACCCTCATAGAAGAGAATTTCTTCCTAATACCTAACCTAAAGCTACCCTATTGCAGTCTGAAGCCATCAGCCCTTGTCCCATTCACTTCATGCCCTTGTAAAAAATCCCTCTCCAGCTTTCTTGTAGGCCCCTTTAGGTCCTGGAAGGTGCCCTAAGGTCTCCCTGGTGTGTTCCCCTCTCCAGGCTGAACAGCCCCAACTCTCTCAGCCTGTCTTCACAGGAGAGGTGCTCCAGCTCTCTGGGTCATCTTTGTGGTCCTCCTCTAAACTTGCTCAGGTCAGTTATATAGTTTGAGTTACATAGCTCAGAGTAGATACAGCAGGTTCTCCATTATGTCTACTCTTTCACTCTACTTTTTTTACATTGCTTACTATTTAACATGTTTAAATTACTTTTCGTTTCTCCCATTTAACCAATGCATTTAAATTTTAAGATTTATTCAATATTTTACAATGCACTCCTGTATTAGCAGTGATGAGATAGTACAAAATCTGGGTTTACTGAATCTTTCCCTTTGAGTTGTTGTTTTGGCCTTGAGTAAGTCACTTTCCTCTCACTGAAAATTATTAATGTTATTTTTGTTTATAGATGAAAGGCTCTACAAAACTACTAAACATTAATCATGAATAATCCAGATAAAGTTTAGTTAATAACAAGGTACAAGAAATCAAAGTATCAACTTGACACTGGATCCTCTCATTCAGTTTTATATTGCAAGCAAGCATGCTGATATAAGCATGATAATGAAATAAACATGAAATATACCGAGGCTTGAAAGTCTCTAGTTTTAAAAGAGGTCCAACTTACATGGGAAAGGTCAGTGGGAACACTGACAAAAACTTTTAGAGCAAAGATGATAAAGAAAACCAGTAACTTTTTAAGAGAATAATATTAATTTTGAAAGAGAATCTGTTGGGGAGGATCAGAAAATACAACTACAGTTTTCAACACTGCAGCCTGTCAGGCTTCGATCAGTAAAATATAGGCAGATCTTTCACCAGATATAAATGTTGCCTTACTGTGAACAATGAAAGGTAGGAAAAAAATAAAAGGTTTGGGGAAAGAGTGTGCTTATCCACGTAATATTGGATGCAGGGGCCACTGGTCACATCCACCACTGCTAATGGGAAGTATCAGGTCCCAGAATACAACTCAACACCACGTGAAATAAATGAAGTTAAAAAGTATAACTAAATGGCCAGCATGCTGGCAAATCAAACTGCTTGCTGACACATCTAAAGCATAGCAGATAAGAAATGATTATCAGTGTTGCTCAATAACGACTGAGCATTAAGCTATTCTTTAACAATTGAGGAAAGAGTGCTGAGCATGACACTGGGAAGGTAGATTATAAACAGCATTGTAAAATTTGTAAAATAATTAAATATTACCATGGATAATGAAAACATTCACCTATATAAAATTAACTACCAACAAGAAAATTATTATGGCTAACAAAACTCAGGATCAGCATAGTAAATCCTTGCAAACTGACAAGAATTTGAGGACATCCATGGTATGGCAGTTAATCCACAATTGGGAAGTTTTTTGTAACTTCATTTAAAACATCTGCTGTTGGCCACTAAAGTCACAAAACAGTGGCCTGGATGACAATTCATCTGACACCAGGTACCATTCTTGCACTAACATTACAGTGAAGTCTAAATGCCAAAAATTTACTTCTACAGTTCCAGAAATATTCTTTAACACTTTAAAAAATTTCCAACCGTTCCTTAAATTCAAGTCTATTCTCCATGCGCATCACACAACTATACTTCTTCCCAACAAGGAAAAGAAAAGGCCAAAGGCCCACTTGTGTAAAATCCAGAGACTACATAAAAATAACATTAATTATGAAGATGGCACAATCCAGGCTTCAAGAAACATCATTCAGACATTCATTACCTGATAATTCAGAACCAAAGGATCCTGACTGTATGTGGGTCTAAAGGTCACAGCTCACTCAGAAGGTGGTGATAGTAGAGGTCTGTTACAGACAAACATCAGCTCAAACTAGAGAACAGTAGGATTTTTTTTGGTAAGCCCTATTTTTAATGTGCTGAAAGAAAAAGGTCAAACTGAAGTCTTTAATACTGAAATCTAGTATATCAGGATCTTAAGCTGCCAAAAGTAAAAACATCCGTTTTTAAAAAGTTATTAGCAACAGTTTTCTAACAGCACTCACCATAACCAGAGAAATTATCATGTATTCCATTATAATAGCTACAGTGAGTAAGTCACTGGAGTAGAAATTTGGCATAGCCTAAGAATTACTGATCATGATCAAATTACATATCCAGATAGAGATTACTACCTTTTATATAAATATACAAGGTACATTGATGCTTATATTCCTGAATTTTCAAAATTTCAGAAGCTAAAAAGCGTTATGAACAAAATGAATTGGGAAGAAAAATCTTAGACAGAAAAACATGAAAACAGAAACTTCTCTAATGGCTTTTATCTTTGGTCAGGCAATTCTACAGCTAGCAAAAGGACAAATTTTGTACAGTTTTGGCTACAGCTCAGCCTAGTTTCTCAGAACTTGATTTTTTTTTTTAAAAAAAGAAGTTAAAAAAATAAGCATGATCAATAACTTAGAACGGGGAGGCTGGATCACCATCAATATAAACTACTGTTGCAGAGTGTAGAAACTGAGAGACACATAACATCCACCCATGACACCACCGAGGGTGTAAGTAACAAACACCACCTCAACAATAACAGAGGCCCATAACTAGACAGAGGTGGCACAAGTGTTAAAAATTGTAAGGACAGATCAAAAATAGTCAATAAATACTTTCATTCTATAGTTGGAAAGATTCAAAATGGTATAATCGTACCACATTATATTGATTTTCCTTCCAACTCATTTGTTAAGCAGATGTTCCAGATCAGATGTTAAAAAATATTGCAAGAAAAACATTTTAAATCAGCATACTTGTTAAACTTATCTCAGAGTCCTAGAGTAGTCAGCCCAGCAAATCTTTGATCTGCTGATGCTCTTTTAAAATTACGTATTTTAAAATCTGTATGTGTCTTTAAATGCTAGGAACTGCCACCATGCAAAGGAGTGAAAACACAGTGTCAAAGGGACAAATCAAGTTTAAGGCAGTCTCATATGATAGAGAATTCAGATGAGATAACAAGAACTAAGGAAAGACAGATGCATTCAAATGTATTCAAACAATAATTGCATGCCTTATTTTTAAATAGTGGCAAAGATGAATCACTGAAACAAGTCATCCAGAAAAGTAAATGGTAGATTCTCAGTATCTTGATACACTTAAAAAAAAAAAAAAAAATCTTAGCCAACCAGAAGTTCAGAAATCAAACCCATTGAGACAAAAACTGATGCTGTAATATATTTAAGGTGAAATGTTCATGTATTAAGATAGATGCAGTACTTAATGCAAGTCAACTTCAGAAAGCACATGAACTTTTCACATACACAACTAGATTAATTAGTAGCGTGGTAGTAATGATCTTTAATAAACCTAAAATAACTATTTGCCAGCCCATTAACAGAACAAAAAGCCTTCCAAATTAAATAGTACAGAAGGATAATGTTGGGGGTTTTTAAACAGAACACCATGGCACCGTCTCATTTCTGCTGCATTCAACTCACTATCAGTGACACCTGATTCTTCCTAGTATTTTCAAACCATTTCCAAAGAGACTTCAGGTCATGTTACGAGTCAGTGCTTTTGGGAAACCTACACCTAACCATTAACAGAGGCAGAATACCCATTTCTGTTCTGTTTGGTAATTCATCAACTTTTATGCAAAATAAATGCTAAATGTTCAATGTTCATCTCCAAGGTCTGGATGCAGTTTGACTAACCGCTCCAGCTTGGCTCTTGCTTATTTCAACTGTCACAGTGCAAATACGGTCAACTGTTTCTCCTCAAGGACTGTCACACATGGATTCATGTAAGATTCAGAGAAACCATGCTTTTTTCTATTCAATGTCATTAAAAAGGGCAGGAATTACCAGATTATAATGGAGGACCTCAAACTACGTAATTTGCAAGTCCTTTCTGTGAAAGTAGTTGATCACATAAGTTGCAGCATCAGAAAAATAACGACACTAGGGCAAGTGAGAAAAACATCCTTAAGTAAAACACAGACCACAGTAACAACCTTCCTAAAAACTGGAAATGGTACCAGATTTGCCTTTTGGAGGTCAAAACCCAAATTCAAGCATCACTAATATAACAACCAAACATAGGCAAGCAACTCCTTCTATCATGTTTAACAGTCCTCCTTGTCCTCCTCTGAAAGCACAGCACAAAGCCCAAAGATGTGTGTTTTTATAGAACACAGACTGAACTGCTTCGGGCCCTTTCCTGGGCCAAAAGAAGAAGCACACAAAACCTACAGCTTATTTGCTTCAGAGTGGTGTAGAGCCTAAGTCAAACAGTTTAGATAACATACCACATTTGCACTCAGTAGACATCACTGGCTCCTGATGCAAAATGCTCTTACACGTGCTAATCAACAAAGCCTCCAATAGACTAGGAACTGATTATCTTAGAAACTGTCTATCCTCCACAATTCTCAGCAACAGCTGTTGCCAATTACAGCAGCATACCTAACAGTTTAAGATAAAACTCCTAAGGATGGAGCACAAAGTAAACTTTCTAAGACTTCATCAACAGAATTCCTTTCAGGGCAAAGTGTAAACCAGTTCTTTGCACAGCCCTTCCCAAGTGAAAAATGAAGTTGTAATAGCAAAAACAACCTGGAGACAGCAAAGATGATCTCTACTTCAGCATAAATTATAGGCAGGCAGAGAATGTATAACACATTTCCACCAAATCACATTTTTCTTGCACATCAGTACAAGGTAACAAAGGCTAAAAGATTCAAGTGCAAACAAAAGAGAAAAGCACAACATTCAAGTAAAGCCAATATGGTTATGTTAAGAAGGAAAAATGTGAGAGGAATGTTTTCACTTATATTTCTTAAAGGTAAGTGCCCTTCTCACAAGTGGCAAAGTACTTTCAGAAAACCACTGAACCAATTTTATGTGGCAAGTGAGCTTTGCTAATATTGCAGCTTAAACAGAAAAACTGTTTGTAAACCTCAAGTTTCTGACTTTTCTCAGATTTATGAGAAGGTGAAATGAAGCAAAACATGCAAGAATCTCATCAGTTTAATCAATTGTTGAACAAAGCTACCAGTACAAGCCTTACTTAGTCACATTCCCATCAAAAAAGCTAGAGAACAGACTCTTGTTTTCATCTCACTGACAAAAGGATGCCATTAAAATCTTTTCAAATGTTCAGTTTTCACGGGAGTTTACCATATCTGTAGTACCTAAATTATGAAGCCATCATAAAATCTAGAGGCAGGAAAAAATGCACCATCTTTCCAGTATGCACTTACACATCTAGTAATTGCTCATGGTCTCATACTTTGCTATGCACTGAAATTCACTACCTGTACGGGCCTGTAGGTTCACAGCCCATACAGCTCCCCTTGTTGGCTCAATAGCAAAGTTGCCAATTTCAAGTAAGAAAATATACAAAAAAAGGTTTGAAATTCACCAGTTTATTTGGAATAGGCTGTGTTTGTTTACCTGAAGTCTGAACTTATTTCAATACAGTATTAATTTTAACAACTTCAGCAGTTGCTACTATTTATATACATCCAGGACTCTTCTGGGTACAACATTTAGGCCAAAGACAGGCCACGTGTGTCAGAAAAAAAAAAAAAAAGTCTGACAACTGGTAATCACACTTGTGTTAACTCACAATTACAGTTACTACAGTAACAAAAAGAAAAAAAAGGACTAGTTTCAAAAATATAAATCATTATTACCCTCAAACAATGTAATTTTCTTATTGCCCAGTTTTAGATCTTACAGATCTTTCAACCTGAGTTGGAAAAGTAACAGTGGATGATGATTTAGAGAGAGATGTGATCTAGGACTAATTTAACTGAATGTTTCATTAACCTTAAACTCTTAAAAATATTTTCAATAACAACAATCAGCCCACACGTAATTGGAATGTATTTTGGAATCTTTAGTTTCCAAAGAGTATTATCAGTAAATAGATGAACTAATTTGTGATAAGTAACAGAACTGACAAATAACTTTAATGAAGTTTCTTTGGTCTGAAAACAGACTTATGCGGTGCTTTTTAACGAAGTTTCAGATCTTTGTAAGGGAAGGTAAGCAGGATTACGGAGAGTCAGGTGGAGAATGGATACTGTGGAGCTGAGTGGCAGAGCTAGAAGTGTATTATTTTCTCCCAAGTGCCATCCCAGTACATTTTGTACGTGTATGTATACCTCTTTTATGAGTATACCACCAAAGCAATGCTATGCCAATATGACGGAACAACTGTTTCTTAAAAGCAAATCATAAAGCCTCCAGGATGTGTAATACCACAGGGCATGTAGCTAAACTGAACTACTGATGGGTACAGTACAGCAATCTCACTGTATGAAACTCTTAAACAGCTAAAATGTGTTAATTGCAGCCCTTACACAGAAATGCAGACTTGTACACCACTTGAACTGCTGTATCCTAAAGAAAAACATGTGTGATGGTTAAACATCTATCACTGATGGCAATGGACAGCTAGCACAGACTGAGTCAGGTAGGTGAGAACAGGGAGGTAGAGAGGCTCTGGGGCAGGAAAATTGGAGGGAAGGCAAGCTGCTTCTAAAAACTCTTTTTTGAAGGCCTGAAGAAAAAAAAAATAACCATGAAGACCAACTTCCCTCTTCAGCCATCGGAATCACCAAAAACAATCAAAAAAAACCCCCAAAATAAAAAACAAAACAAAACAAAACAAAAAA